>NHNU01000005.1:1261371-1633998 GCA_002785985.1 Microcyclosporella mali
GGCGGGCGGCTACCGCCACGCCGACGGCTCTCAAGCCTTCATGGTAGCTGCTTACCACTCCCTTCACTGCGTTCGCGCCCTGCAAATCGCCATCATGGATCTCAAAGCCGGCAAAACAGTCGATGACGAGCACGTGGACCACTGCGTCGACTACGTCCGTCAGTCCATTTTGTGTTCAGCAGACACGACATTGGAGAGAGTCATAGTCACACCGGACGGGAGAAGAGTGCACATTGTGAATGGGATTGGTAACCTGCACGTGTGTAGGAACTTCGATCATATCACGGACTGGGTGAATCTGAATGGGGATGGGAGTGGGATAAGACCTGATAAGCTACATTGGGCTGGGAAGGATCGGCTGCCAATGACGGGTTGACTCTGCGCTTGGTAACGAAGACGTGCAATCATGCGCGTCGACGAAGCAAGTACTTGTATATTGTTGATAGCCTCTGGCAATGAGCGGCACAAGCAATGAATGTCCTCGATTGGCCTCAATTCATTTGGAATGTCCATCATGGGAGCAATTGCTCCTAGGGTGCAAGCTGTGTCATCGAAGCTGCTGGCGATTTGGAGTTCGACTGGAGCCTCTCGCTCTCCCGGATCGCTGCTCGCAGTCATTCGTGTACTCTGGACTACCCATCAGAGTACGTCCACTCCACTTCCTGAAGAGTGCCTTCCGAAGAGGAAGACTCGCACGACCCACGACGACAGTTTCGATAGATGCAAGAGACACCGAGATACACTTTCGAGCATATCGTTCGACCTGCCGTTGTTAGCTGCTGTGTAAGAGAGTGGATACCAACTTGATCTTCCGCCGATATACCCGACGGACGTCCCCAAATCTGTCATGGGATACTGTGGTTATCATTTCCAGCCGTGAAAGGCGGCAGAATGCGAAGCCTCACACTTGATCGTTGTTGCGAACGGATTGCAGTCATAGCGAGTGATTGTATGGATGCCGGTATAGCAATGGCCGCGTTGAGTCTGTCGCTCTGTCCTGTTGTCCGCCTTCTTGTTGAATCGTGATTCGATACAGGGCCCTGGGCGTAGCAGTCCTGTGTGTCCTGAAGACAGTCGAAAAACGGCTGCGGATGCTTGTTGAACGTCGATATCGGCGTGGGGCAAGAGGTGCTGCTGTAACAGATATTGAAGATGCATGCCAGCATGCCAGGAAATGCTGATGCGCGCGAGCCCACCCCTGTCGGTCCTCGTTGATATCTGAACATAATGTCATCTCTTGGTGCAGGTTGGCAGTGCCCCCAGTCTGAGCGTGGATATTGATTGGTCAGTGCCCATATTGCACGAGAGGCGCAGAATGTACTGATCACTGCGAACCATTGGCCGGAGCTCTAGAGCGATCAAGCTCCTTCCCGATGTATGCCTGATCAGAGGCCATCGATACTGTGCATCAAGATTGGCAGATCTACATAACATAAATGGAAAGCTTCTAGTGTAGAATGAGATCATGTCATTGCCAACGACGCCGAGAGAAATGTCGACGACCGGGGAGGAGGTTCCCATGACTCGTGTCTTCTTTTCTGGCCTTAGTGCTTCGATTGACGTCGCCTCCAATGTCAGCAGGTGGCAGTCCAAAAAGAGCAGATCGGGTTCAGTTCGATATCCTTCGAAGCTTGAGAAGGTGAGCTGTCGCGGTTAATAACAGTGTGTCATAGGAGCTCTGGAAGTCATGCGCAACATCCAGTCGAGCCAGGTGAATTGCTGCTATGGTTCACTGAATGTTGGGTGTAGGATCAGACTGACAGCGTAGCACGCCAACCCGCTGGGCCTGGCGAGCACAGGGGGCACACAACGTTACATGCTGCGATTGACGCATGTGACAACCTCGAGTGGCCCCCGCCTGTCATAGATCAAGTGGATGATTCGTGGATATCGAAGGCATGCCATACTATAGGCTGGCTCCATAAGCATTTCTTATGAGTGCCTGACACGAATGAACAGCTGTATCCGTACCGCCGCCAGATGGACCGATCGGCAATCGCACAGGATGTGACTGGACCGCGATAGGGACTCTACACTGTCTGACAAAAGTGTATGAGCAGTCTACGACCCATGTTCCAGACAGAAAAAGTCGCTTCAATGATTGAACAAGGCGAAGCTTGGAGTTGTTGGTCATCAGACATCGTTATCTCCAGCTGATCGACATTTGACTTCGTATACTGTCTACCAAATCCATGAACAATGCGGCTGATGGGAATTTGTCGCTCGAGGAGAATACTGGGACTTCGTTGGACTTCCCGGACCTATCAACGTCTCTCTTGGCCATGCGATGATAGTGAATAGATTGGCATCTCCCTCCTCTCGTGTATCTTGGAGACAGACTATCGTGGGATGTCGAATGGAGGCTCTGGCGGAGGCTCAAATGAGGCTGCAACGGGAGGACGGAGAGTCCTGTCAGCATCAAGGACGAAGCTAGTAGTGTCACCAGCAGATGCCTTTCAGCCCGAATTTCGTAGGACTTCGTCGGGCAATCCAGTGGTGTCGGTCAGTGAATTCGGCGTGACTTTGCGCATGCGATTCGTGACAGCTCTCCTGGCTGATCCGACTTATAAAAGCCCAAGTAGTCCTGGCTGCGACAAGTGTATAATATCCTGGGGGATATTTCTAGAGTGGCGCTGTCAAGGTGAACTTTCGAGGATGGCAGGTGAGGAGCAAACTGCTCTCGTCTGGAGCGGCCCTATTGCGTTTTCGGCAGCGTTGGGATCGGTCCTGTCGCCACTTCAATCGCCCTTCCACCGAGCCATTCTGTGCTTCTGCTGTGGTAGGTAGCTGTCCATGTCGATTTAATGTCAATTGCGCCCACAGATATTCCAATTGCGCTTGCTGCTCTTGTCGCCCGACTGTGTTCAGCTTTCGAAAGACGCGATTCCAAAGCTCTGTTGAGATGCCGTACTGTCTCTGTACATTAGTCAAAGAGAAAAGAGCAGATGGTAGTGTCCGCAACAGCCTGAACTGTTGGAAATCCTCGAATATCAGTGGCACCTTACTTGCCCACGACCTTGCCTGAGCGACCAGAGCACTCGCATTTCCGAATGAACCCTGTCTCGTCACTCAAGCACGCCTTTCAACCATTGAAGCAGATTCCAACTCCTACTCGCCTGTGATCTCGCCGATGGCCATCCCTCTTTCTAGGTCAATTCTCTGATGGCAGTAGTTGTGTGTATGACACGCGCTTGTGCTCGATTCATATTTTGTTGATTCTCTTCGCCCTTTGCGACGTTGGAAGTATGTGTAAGCTCATCTTTTTACTCGACCATATGCGTAACCTTGGGTTCCTGGTCTTCTTTGGTCCCAGCGTGGTCATGGCGCTTAGCTCGCTCGACTGTAATGAGGACGTCGAAGCTCTGAGTAGGTAAAGGTGCGCCTGATATGGAGGACATCGTTAGAGCTGGCGGTCTTGCTTGTGCCATTACGGAAGATAAATCACAGAGTCAAGATTTCTGGTTTTCTCTCGATAGACGGTAAGGAGAAGGCGCGCTTTCTGATCGCTCGCTGTACAGTGATTACCCGTGGAGGTCGACGCGTCAAGGGGAGCCTCGGGATGGTGATGTTTGGTGACGGTGGTCTCGTAGATGCTGTTGTGATTTCGAGAAGGACGAGGAGGTGTACCAAGACACCGCTCAGCATGACTTGAGTCACTGATGACAAGCTGGTGAGGGTCACTGAGACGATCCATGATGTTCTTTGGCGGTATGTCTTCACCTGGCTTGCCACTATCTTTACGACGATGAAGTAAGAGGTCTGTTGGGTCAATCGCGTCTTCGATTGGGTCGAGCGGGGTGATGCTAGATTCCTGAGGTCGTTGGAACAGGTTGAGGTGCAGTCAGTCATATCGTTCCTTGCTGTGGGTGGCTCGGCTGCTCAGTTTAAGTTGCATTCCGATGCCCTGGATGTTTGCCGCATGAAAGCAGCATATCATCTGAGTCCTGGAGTATGGCGATGTTGGAGTCTGCATGGTGGGTGGGGGATGGCGAAGAGGAAGGCAGATCGAGTAAAGACGGGCAAAACAGGAGCCAGCGCGTGCACTGCTATGAGCTGCCACGCGTGTTCGAATCTCGTCCTTGTCCAATCTGCAAAAAGGATATCGCAATATCCTGCAATCGTCCAACAATCATAATTTCGACACAGTCGTCGGTTATGGATACGCTCTGCTCGTACGTAGTATTGTCCCTCCACTTTGACAGATAAGAAGCAAAAAGAATTGATGTTGTTGCCCCGTAAGTGGGAATATCATGAGCTGTGCTCATAGGGGCCATCTGCTCGAAGAGCTCACTTATACTCACTATGATCGACCTTGCCAGGGTCGTTGCCATGCCGCGCCAAAGAAAGACAGAACGTACCTTGTTCAACCGCTGAGCTAACCCAAACCCCCACGTGTCAGAAGCCCTCGAGACTAACGACGAGAGCAAAAGTAAAATTAGCTTATATGTAGGTTATTCGGATACTGCCGGGGTGCTGCCGTCCGGGAGAGCAGACTTCAGCTTACAGGAGACTGGCCAGGACCGGGAGAAACGATCTTGGGCTATTCATATGGGTTTCAGATGGTAGACGGGTGTGAGAAGACCCAGATCTTACTATCGCTCGCTTCATTATCTTCACTCAACTTGTCAATTGATTGTTACAAGTTGAAGATCCGATCACGCGCAAAGAGTGCTCAGCGAAGTGTCGCCGCACTCTCAGATCGTCCAGTGTTCGGCCACGACTGACCTGTTTTCCCAAGCATTTGCCACTTCGCAACTATGAACGACAACAACAACAACAACCACGCCAACGCGGAGTCTTTTATCCCCATAGAGGCGCGTCAAATCGATGGAGACAACCCATGGTGAGTATCAGCTCCGCCGACATCGCCCCCAGCAGTATCATCGAGCTGGCAGCGACGAGATCCTATCACGCTACCGACTTTCAATCCACTTCACATACCACTCCGGACCAACCTTCTGCCAAAGAACATGGAAGAGCAAAGGGAGAAAGCACGTATGATCGGCGCAGTAGACAACATGGTTCGCGAAGCGCTGTACATCATTTCCCTCTGTTTGCACCACCGCTAAGCTGGCCATGCCCATGAAGTCGAAGTCAACTCGGCGACCATCCGTCGGACTCAGGATATCGGCAACGCCTTCGATATAACACTTCCAGGGAGGTACGATATCTTCTACGGCACGGTATCTCGATGGATCGGACACCCGTCATAACGCGACCGTAATACGAGCTCATGCGATCTCCTCACTGCCAGAACCGTCAGTACCGGGACCAGATCACCAATCCACCAGACCTCCGCCACACAAAGCACGTCGTCAAGAAATGCTCAGAACACCATGCCCCTGGTACCATATCACATATCCTTCTTCTGCGGACTCAAGGGATGGGCAGGCACGCATCATTTGTCGGATTGAACTGCACGCCACCATACTCGCCATGACCGATCTAGCAGACCACCATCATGAACGACGCAAGAACTGTGCCGCATCAGCGCACACAACATCGTACGTATCGACCATCGTGAGTCTCTTGATACACCTGTACAGAGACCTTTGCCACTCGGGCAATCACACCCGCGGCAGTCGCGATGGCTATTACGCACATGGTATACAACAGAAGCTTTGCTTGGTCGCGTGAACAGAGCGTCAAGACATTCACAAGATGGGGACACACATACGTCATGCGCCGATAAAGATGTAGTGTCTAGTATCACTGGTTCTTCTTGAGGCACAACAATCTGACACAGTGTCGAAGCTTCGTCAGCCTCCACAACGGTACAGTAGGAGTAGACGACGAAGTAGGTCAACAGCAAACGGGTCTGGGGAAGTTTAGTCTCATCGCGCTTTCTGCACATCCGAGGTCACTCCTTCAACGCTTCTCGTGAGCACGGCTGCGAAGATGCCTTCAGCACGAACATTCGAATACATCACCATACCGTGTATTGCGGCTACTGATTCCACAGCGACTTGACTATCGACTTCGAACGCTTGCCAACAATGAGCGCTCCATAGTCATTACTTACCATCGGCCAAGGAGATTTTGGTCCTGCCATATCAGACCATTCGGAATACAAGAGAGAAGTGGTTTCAGATCTCAGCTCATAGTGATTTGAAGTATCGCTACAAGTCTCACTGTTTCCGTAATACTGCCTTGTGATCGTCTGCTACTACCGGATGTCTCTCTGGAGCGCAGCCACTTTGACTCAGCTTATGGCCTGACTACCAATGGAGGGAGAGTTTAAGGCAAATATCGGAGAGGTACCACGCGCAATGCTTTCTTTTGCATCAGTGGCGCGTATCTCACCCTGTCATTCTGTCTGGACAGGCTTTATAAACGTCAACCATCGAGCGTTCTTCCATGACAAAGATGACTATGCCGGGTGGACGCAGATGGATTGTTTGGTCGTCGAGCGATACCGCGCACTTATAGTTCTGTATCATCAGCGCCACATTCGAGACGTTCTCCAATTGGCAAAACCTTGGCTCCGCGACTTGTCGCAACAGATGAAAAGCGCCGCACAAGGAGCCGAAGGTAGGTTGTACTTGATGTACATCCCTCGCCTTGTCCTCAGTGACTGAACAAGATACGTAGGACTATATGTCACTGTGTTGCACGTTACTCTTTTAATCGCCTTGAGATTATTATTTAAGATGTCGATCTCACCTCGGCTGCAGTATGGAGCGAAGATCGACAGTACGTAGGACGCGAGTGGCAGTCGCATGTCCTAAGCAGTCTCTCCAACCGAGTGCTTCCGTCCCACGACCCATGTCCAAACAAGTCAGGGCTTATCGCTCCATCGCTTTGTTAGATCAAGTTAGTCCTATATTGTGGCAGGCCTAAACGCGAGCAATTCCCCATCCTCTCGCTATTCGGCTACTGCTGTCAATGTGGCCACGTCTACAAGCATTTGGAATGACCCTTGTCAAGTATATGGATATGAGAACGTATTAAGAGAGACTAAACAGCATGTTGGCATGTATTGAACATCAGTTTCTGTTCGTAATCTTGAAGGCCTAATCCGTACTCGTTTCAGCTGATTGATGCTGCGTCAAGATCCTGCTCAGAGACGATGGGCCGCACGTCGTACAGAGCGGATAGCGATCGGCATAGGTGCGGAGCTCTTTCATGACGACGTCTACCCTTGATCGCCTTACGGACAGAAAGCATTCTTCTTCAATCTCACGCACCTTTCCCGGTGCCCATCTTGCCATCATCCCGATGTAAAATCTTTGCATGCCTGCGTCCTCTTTACCCCATACCAAAATCTTCTCGGCTCACTCGAGAGATTGCTCAATGGTGAACTTGTTCTTGAACTTCTGTATGTTTTCGAACATCATCTTCGAGACGGCAGTGCGATGGTCGTTCTCCGCCTTCTGCAGCTCGTAGTCTCGCACGGCGATACACGTCTTGAACACTGCCCACGGTCTGCCCGACTTGTCTTCATCGATCCAGTCGTGGCGGCTGGAGAAGGCGCGTTGCAGCTTGTACATGCTTCTGCTTCCCAATGGCTTGGGTGTGAGAGCGCGTTGGGCCTGCTTTATGTAGCGGCCCTCGAGGCAGTGAGCGGTATCTCCTGGCTGGCGCGTACCTGTGTGAGGTCGATTATTCGAGATGTGGACAGTCGACCAGTCTTTCTTGGTCCAACCACTGACGAAAGCTGTGTTGCGCTCGAAAGTTGCACTTACATATCCAACAACATGCTCGAGACCGGCGCTGCGGTAATAGCGAATGGAGTACGGCGCAATGATTTGGACGCAATGGACGTTTTTGAATATGCCGTGTGGAAGAGGCGCAGGATGATTGCATAGAGCCCGCGTATCGAACAGTTTGCTGTTGTTGCGGATGTCGATTGTGACGGCGGTGATGTTGCGACTGAGGACGCCCTTCACGTTTTGCTCGAAGCTCTTGCAGACAAGTGAAAGAGTGCGGAAGTCGTTGAAGGTATCGGCGGTAAGGATCTTGATGGCAATGTAGTCTTTGTCTTGGTGCAGGTCGCGGCTCGCCTCGATGGTGATGTCGGCAGGTATGAGGTACGACAGGCACTCTTCTTGGAGCTCTTGGGGTAGAGTCATGAACGCGCGGGCCATGGTCGCCATGATGTGCTGGCGATGATGCTGGTGCGCGAACGGAGACTGGAATGGTTTCGCGGATGTAGAAATATGAGGGAGAATCCGAGTCTTGGCGCTCCAGCTGTCTGCTGAATGTCATTCACTCACGTCTCGGTAACGGAACAGCACGTCATGGGCAGCGGTCTAACCGGATTGGATACTTGGCGTTACTTCGTTACGACCGGGAAGACACTTATGATGTGCACAGCAAGCACGTCGAGCCTACAGAAATGGAATTCCACGTTGGAAGAATTGCAGTAATGGTTGGGATCATGGGAGTCTGGAGAGAAAGATTGGAGATTCATCATTTGCTCTTGTCCCCTGCAGCTTCAAGGCTGTCGTAATCATCACATTCGTCTCCAAAGACTCGGATCAGCGTATTGGGAGCTCAACTCGAATACGTCTAGGACGATGTGGTCGCTCTTGGCGAAGCCTTGCGGGCGAAAGACTGTCTCGTGCTGTGCTTGAATTGGCGCGACCATGCGTCGTGGCTCCGTGGTACAATCGAGCTCCTGCGTGGATACTATGATACGACTGCCACCTCAAGAGAGTTATACTTCAGTCCGTCGCTGTATACTGTGATCACGAATACTGCTTGCTTTGAGGGCCCAGTATGTGGTTGTATGGTTCTCCGCTATAATTGGAGATGGGTCGTCGACAGGTGAGGAGGGACTGGTATCTTTGCGTAGTGAGGAGTCCAGACGAACGGTCAGATGAGGTCGTTGGATTCAGCGAGATCATTGTCATTGTTCGTGACGCCCACACCAGGGATGCGCTTTGTGGTTTTGATGAAACGGGAAGAAAACAATGCCTTTGTCGTACTTGCAGTCTCGCTCCTTATGACCTGACATGGACAGCAGTTCCATCACGCAGGCAACAGCCTGACGGACATGCCATACATGTGGCGGTTCATTGACAATGGTATTGGAATCGTTTGAAGTCGAAGTCCGTCTGTTATGTGTCAGTGTCTATCGAGTGGTGACCGTGCGGTTGATTGTTGTTGGCTGGAAGCCATCCAGGCTCTCCATTTCCATACCACTCCGTACGAGAGCCTGGTGTAGGACTGTGATGGTCCCTCGTACTTTCACAACCCGCATGTAGCGGCTCAAGGGCATACAGCGTCGGAACCTACAACGAGTCAAGCTTGGCTTCAGAAATACTGCTCAGGTACTCATCTTACTACTCGGTGTCAATGGTCAACGTAGCTAGATTGATGTATGTCGTCCGAGTTGCGTCTTGGACAAGTGCACAGACTCACCAAAAGACGTAAGAGAGTGCTCAAGTGAAGCCAGCGAGTTGATGTGTTGCTGTGGAGACACCGTTTGCGAGGGATGAAAGTGACATGTCATGGTCGTGGTCGTGAAGTCGCGCTTGGCTTGACTTTTTGAACGATGACCACCACCTTGCACCACTGCATAGTTATGATTTTTGATACCTTGAAGATGTAGTGCTTCGTATACGGCAATATGCCAGTCCAAGATAACACCAACGACGTCCCTGTCGACGATCCAACGCCGTCTGCTGTCGTTGCGCTCAAGAAGCTCTTCGCCATCTCGGAAATAGCAGAGATGATAATGCTGAAGCTTTCAGCTCACAACGTCTTGAGATACAGCAGTCTTCTCAGAGAATGGCACTCTGCCGCTAACGGTGGCCGCATCTTGCAGACTATCATCTTCACCGCGAGATTACCACGGAATGATTTCACGTTCAGCCCTCGTCCGTTAGTCTTCCTTGCGCGCAATCAAGTAGCTTTCACACGCTTATGCTCACTGCGGGTTCGAGCACACACGGATACGCGCAGGGCGGCGGGCACACTAGCTTCGTCATACGCAATCTCACCCGCAACAGTCCAGTCATGCCGGACTGAGCCCCAAGTTTGTCTCCGAACAACTATCTGACGCTGAGCTTCCACGCTCGCGGTGACATTGCTGGCCAACCTCTGCTGAAATTCGGTAGCGAAGCAGGGTGGCTTAAACATTATATCGCTTACACATCCGTCGATGAGGACTTAACAGTAAGTACAACAGATCTCGAAAATGAAGTCTCTGCTGACGTTTTGACAGCTAGACGCAACACTCTACCTTCGCCCAGCGTCAAACAGCCTTTCCGCTCCAGCTCGTCAATGGAATGTCAGAGCAACTCTCAAAATATGTCCTATCGGCGGAGTAATCGACTTTTTGAACGCTTTGTGGAAGGTGAAGCTGGCCGGTGCTGATATACCACAAAGTCCCCAGAACAGCCCAGCCAAGGCATTGTTGAGCGCAGTGCAGGTCGAGGCGAGCACAGTCGAGCTGATCGAGGGGAAGCTCCTTATGGGTCGTGTAACATGAAAGCGATCGGATTGCAATGTCGAAGTCCTTGGCGATACAGGATATGAGGCAATGCAGGCCGTACGGGCTTCGCGAAGAACATGGCAGTATCGTGGTCAGGCGGCAGAACATCGATCTTGGCTCAAATGCGTAGTGAAGGCTGCTTAGCATCTCGAAAGCAAATTGTTCCCATTTGTGTGCAAACAATGGCGCTTTGTAGAAACAAGGTCTCTCTCAGCCACTCCAGCTTCAACAGACGTATGAAAGACGTGTTTGCAGAGGCATACCTGCAGAAGAGAACTGCGCATGGATCCTGCTTGCAGTCGAACTGTACATGTTATTTGAATGCGACCAGAGCGATCATATTGCTCTCAAAAATATACAGCACGATGCGTTCCAGGTTTCGAAACCCACAGAGTCCGCTTCCCAGCGACAGTAAAGCTGAGTGGCAATGTGATATATGGATATATTTGTTCCTTCGTATATCCATCCTTGATCAACCAGACTTTCTTCTTTCCCCCTCATGGGCAATGTCTTGGTGCCTGGAGCGTGTCGTCGTCCCTTGGCGGCTGGCGCACCCTTCGTCGGACAGCGTTTGCATGTGAAAAGTGCGCTACCAGAGCAACCCGCCTGGGCCAGGAGCGCAAGTCACGCTACGTCTAAGTGATGTTGCACTTTGCGGATAACGCATGTCACACAACGTTGTGACTCTCCATGGCCTTTTGCATGCCAATTGAGAGCATGTCCTGTCAAACATGCCATGTAAAACAGAGCTTTTGTTTACACTCTCGCATCCCACAACATGACGCCCATATCTCCAATTGCTGCGCCTGCCAGGGCAGTTGTCAAGGTTTCCGATGTCACCGAGCTCAGTGACGCATCCTCCAGCATCTCTCGGCTGAGGATGTTCGTATCTGCGGTGTTGTCTGGCGCAGATGGCGCGCGATGCAGACCACCAGTCCAAGCATCAGCACGCTCACATTCAGGGCAAGTCAGCCTTTATTGCGATTTGCCTTCCACCCAAGGTCCGAGACATACTATCCGCGGAACCAGCACACCCTGCACACTCTCCTACTTGGCGGCCAGGTCCACGGCTACCAGACTCCAGCCGGAGGCGTTGACTATAACGTCCGTCCGCTCGGGTACGGCGATGGTGTCTACTTCGACATCGTCCTCTGCTTCGACAGTGACTTCGCATTGACGGTCAAGCTCGATGTCCGTGGAGACATGCAAGCCAACTACCCTCTTGCGTCCGGAGAGGCGAGCTGGCTGAGGGAGCATCTCGCGTATCTCTCGATTGACTCAGAGATCTCCGTAAGTAGCTGCAATGGTGGCGCTGACGACAAGGGCTGATTGCTATCATAGCTCGAGGCGACCTTTAATCTCCCCCCTGCGAACCCACAAAGTTCCTACAGCCCTGCCCATAGGTGGTTCGTTCGCGCTAGAACACGGAACTGTTCTGTCGGCGAGATAGTCGATCTTCTCAACGTATTCTGGAGAGTCAAAACCGGTAGATTGCGACTCCCAGCATCTCTCTCCAACAGTCAAGGTGGTGCGGTGCTTCTTCAAGCGAAGGCTACTTTAGACACCATCGACTTACTCTCGAATGTACTCTATATGAGCAGAGAGTACTAGAAAGATAAGGCAGGGAGAGTTGTCCAGTGAAGAAGTGGGGCTTTGTGGAACGTGGACATTGGTTGCATGGTGGATCCTGCGGGTGAGATGTTCGGGGCCGAAGATGAGTCGTGGGTGGGTTCAATGTGGGCGTTGAAAACCGGTAGAGTAGCCTCCAGAATGACTCCCGTACATCTCTTCTTGACTTTGCTTCGTCCATATAGATGAGTGTCCGCTGTCTCGACTCAATTCCTCCAACTTCCAATCGGATGGCATTGTTGTGTGTTCTTTGTGTGGCCGCTTGCAGGATCGTACACAGCGCGCATTACTGTGACTTGCAGCTACAGTGTCAGCTGGCCACAAAGGACTCATCGCACTCATCATATATGTCTGTCCGGCCCGGTCAGGGTCTCTTCTGGCACCCCAGGGATGCATTTCTTGTTGGTTGGCCATATCCCTCGTCGCTTTCTTCTACAACTCTGCTACCAAGCCGGAAGAACCCCAGTGCGACCCCCCAGCAAGCAAATTGGGTTGCCAGAGCGGGCTTGGAGACTGTCCCGCCGTCCCTAGCCGTCATTCCTGCTTGAGCACTTATCTTCGCGTGTGCACTCTCATGGCTCTTGTCACAGTCTCCTCGCTGACATCGAGCAAGACACAGCTCTCGCTGGATTAGTCTAAATGATCTTCCCAGATGCCTGAGCCTCGCAGTATATATGGTTTAGAGACCTGATAGTCTCCCTTAGAGTCATCTCCAGGTATGGACGTCCGAGACTTACGCGTTGCGGGCAGACTGCTGGCCACCAGTGCCAGTGCGTATCTCCCCTTGGTTTGCGCTTGCGCATGCTATGTACAATGCTGCTATCTCTTGGTCGTGGGTCGACCTTTCTAATCTTTGTGATCATTTTGCCAGAATCGAGAGTGCAGTAATTAGATATACCGGGCAAAGAGAGCATCCTTACTCGTTTGAGCGAAGTCTTCCTGATGGTGTCAGTAGAGCTAGGTGCTGGCAGAAAGTGCGTCTGATCTTGCGCCGTGATGGCGGACACCAGGCTATGGGAAGAACGCGCATGGCCTACAGTGCTAGTCAACTTGGAGGGGGTGGGTTCAGGGACTGATGAAAAGCAGGATATCCCAAAGGCAATGGATCAGTCTACTCTCGATTGATGCCTTATGTCAGCCGTTCAGCATTGGTGTGCCACTTCCATGAGCCTCCAGCCTGGCTTTCTGTTGACCCATGTTACCTCCTGAATTCTCCTATTCCAGTAAGGAAGGTGTGCTGGGACACAATTTCGTGTACATCTGCTCACGATGGAGCATAGGCTGCTAGTCAATGCTGCGACTCTTGGAGTCTTAGTGGGTAGAGAGCCGAGATCTGGCGACGTTCGTTCTAAGAATTGAACGGTTCGTGGACTTACTTTGAGGTGCATGCATGTTTGACTTTCCTTGGACGTGGTAGCCACTTCTTGAACGGTCGGGCTTGGGCAGCCGGACCTGGGAATTGGCTGCATTGTATACATTCTGGTCGCGCTGGTCGTTGAAGTCTCCATTGTCGTGCTCGTCTTCTTTCTTGAGGAAAGGGTATCTGGACTCAGTGGTGAGACGTTGGTCTTGTGCGGTGGGCTTCGAGCGCGTGTCCGAAGATGAGTACTCCGGAAGGATCTGATGGAATTGTCTGACGATGCCAGTGTTCTGTCTACAAATGCTGTTCCCTACTGCTGGGTGGCAACAAGTGCAAGCACTCATTGGTTCCTGATAGGACATCGTATTGAGTCGGAGGGCAAGAAACATCGGCGGACAGCTCTATGATGGCTTAGGCGAGTCGCCAGATGGATGATGGTGGTCGAGGAGTTCGCAGATCGAGGCTGCCATGCTTAACGAGGATTGAGAGGACTCCTGGGCTGGAAGAGAAGCGGTGATATTGGAGGGGCTGAAAGGACGATTCCGGAGTCGACGTGGATAGTTCTGCGGCGAAAAGTTGTGTGCGGCGGGAACAAGGTCGGAAGCAGGTCTGAGGGCATCTCATGAACTTGATGAGAGACATTGAACGGCACAATGATGGGCAGATGTCATTGGACGGGCGAGACCTGGCGCTAAGAGATGTCCTCTGGCACATGCCAAAAGTCATGACTCGTTTGTGGACCACTGATACTACCCGCTACTGAGGCCACAACTCCACCAAATGCAGAGTCAAAGTCAGGGCTTAGTCATAACACGAATGAAAGGACTATCAAACCTTCATCTCGAGCAGCTAAACCACCATACTGTCTCTAGTCTCGTAGGCCGGCGACTGGTTAAGGCACAGCTGAGCAAAATGCTGCGGAACTATTGATTATAGCCGAACTCCCGTTCTGGTAAATTCTAAACGAAGCCAGCTCCAACCACCACTATAGTCACACAATGGCGAAAGGAGAGTCGCAGGGCTCAAAGCTCCAGTACGTCAAACAATCTTTGAACTCTTTACGATAGCTTCAGTCGATCATATAAAGCCTCGCTAACAACAATTAGGTTTGCGTCAGGTGACAATCGATGCGAAGTCTAGGCAAGGCGCTAAGTCTTTGTTCTTGAGCCTTGGTTTGCTATTGATATTAGCATATAGCCGATTGCTTTTCCTGATTGCCGCTATAGAGCAGAAAGAAGCTTGTTTTACAGCCTATATAAGGTATTGAAGATGCTACTAGAGTCCACAGCCTTTCGTCCACATGTTAGCATAAGCAGCTTCAATCGTCTAAGTGAATGATTAAGTCGAGCTTATATATCGCTTTGTCGCAATGGTGGTTGTTCTGCCGATATTATCCTGCAATTCACTCGCAGTCCTCCCCTCGAACTCACCTTTTTCCTTCTGATCAGTCTCGTAACCCGACTTTATAAAATTTAGCACAAGCTCTATACTCTTCTTCTACTTCTCTATTACAGCCAAGATGAGTAACTCGACGTCGTGACCGCCAAAGGATCTCTTCCACCATCGCGTCCAGTCATATGTCGAGGACTTCCACCAAGCGCCCTAACGTATACTCAGAGGCCGCCATATCACACCTCCAGCACCGCGAAACCAGCGTACTCTCGACGGCAATATGGTAGGCCATGCCCGTACCCAGTCTCCGTATCGTGCTAACATCAATAGTTTACCTACAACGCAGCAGAGTGGAAGGCGTTTGCTAAGGTTGACCTCGAGGCCGCGATGAACCGCTCCGTCGCTGTCGAGGAACACAACACTGCTACAGCAATCCAGCAAGTGATTGCCGACATCTGGGACCTCGAGGACGATGGCGTCGCCGTCCCCGAGAGAGTCCTCAGTGCCGACGTAACTACGCTCCAGTACATTGCACAAGCGTGGCGCGCGCTCGAGAATGCGGATGAGCGAGTAGCAGCAGAAAAGATCGATGCGATGGGGGGGCGCATCTTCGGCAAGGCTTTGTGGGATTGCGGTGTGATGGCACACATCGCAGGCTATCAAGGGCCTTGAAAGGTGAAGCGGAAAGCAGCAGCAGAGCTGTTCTTATTGAGGAAGGCAGGCTGCTGGACCATGGAGTCTATGAGGTGGCTCAATGGAGATCCTTGACTGGAAGATAACATGACATGAATTGAGAGAGTTCTTCGCCTCCAGTATCGCTCACTTTTGCCCTGACCTTCGCGTTCGGCGCTTCACTCAGCGTATATGTACTTCCCGGTCTCCAGATACATTCCGTGAATTCTTCCTCGTACTTGATCGCATCCCTTGTCTAACACTGACATCATAATCTTGGCTTCTGCTCCCGCACGCTGTGCGTCTCGATGGTAGTATGCACTGTGCGCTTGCTTTATGAGCGAGAGAGACCGGCGACGCTCGAAGCGATGGCGATAGACAAGATATGTGCTGCTTTGAGGCTGGATCCGACGTGTTTCGCGAGAGTGAGGAGGTTGTGTGAGGCTGGAGCACCAACGGCCTGCTGTATGTCAGGCTTATGCGTGCTGATGGTGGCACTCTCGGATCAAGTACGATAATGCTGAAGAGGTGACGATTTGACTAGCTAGTCTGGCCGATCGAGCCTGAGTACTTGCGCGCCATGTATCAAATGATCGAGGCAGAGTCCTCAGCTGAAGCTGTTGGGTATCACAGCACATTATTGGCGGATGTCTCCAATGACGTCCTCTTCGTGTCTCTTCTGGTCTGACTCTTTCCTCAAATGTAAGAGATGAGATAGCGTGTTCAGAGGTAGGACGACGTACCACGCCGGTAGGACTGGTGGGAGAATCCGCATTCATTCGGCGCGTTCGTGTGCGCTCGATAGGTCTGTGAAAACGCCTGATATCTGTGATGCGACCAGAGATAGCTTCTGATCAATCAAAAGATGCTAGTACGTGTTCTCGTGGCTCGTTGATGCGGTCGTAGGCGTGGGTGGTGGAGTGAAATCGAAGGGTGGAGTGGACTTATGCTGTATTTAAACGTGAGAATTAGCAAGGGAGTCACCCTCCCTCTTTCGCCGGCATCACATCGACACTCAAAAGTCATCTTTATGTAGCCCCAAATGAAATGTACTCTCGCCTTCGGGCTCCGTGGCACCGGGTTATGTGTAACAGGTACGTCAATTCTTTCTTATGGCTCAGGCTTAAGGCGGCGGCGGCATTCCTCAAAAGAGAAAACTGGGGCTAGGCTCAGTTTCTCTCCCCAAAGGCATTCGTGTCGGGGTTGTCTTTTGCACTTCGTTCGCTTATTTGTTTTGGTGATATGTAAGTAGGTTTGAGCACATGTACGTGTATTTTCTTTTTGGATATTTGACACGTCCACCAACCAATACACCAAACACTGTACATGACCGGCACTGCTCACCTCCGCATCTTATTTCGATGTTTCTGACCAACCTTGTTGCTGAACTCTCCGGGACCCCGTACGCAGTCACTGTCATCTGCGGTCATCGCCCACTGCGTCGAAAACAATTCGTGGAACAGTCTCGTGCTCGACCGCGCCAGTCGTCAACGCATCTTAGAAACCCGAACGTTCACCGGCAACCAGATCGATGGATCATCTGGACTCGCGCACGCCACTCGCCCTTCCACAGGCTCCATGGCAACGACTCCAAACGCTGTCACGTCCATGGTTCAATCATGCAAGAAACGAGGCATTCATCACATCCGCATTCTCAACCGTCAACACAAATATCGCGATTGCTACCACTGTCATTCGTCGAGCGTCACCGCTGCCATCACAGCGCGCTGGCACGTTAGAGCATGTCTCGATACCTCCCACGAAACACGCAGCTCATCGTGAAAGTCTTTGGATAGCTGAGGGCCAGCATTATTTCTCATGTCCGGGTCATGGATGTTCTGAGAGGTGGACCAGACGGAAGAGGAATAAATCGTCAGTGCGTTGGATTGCGACGGACTCCACGGAGCAAGACCAACATAGCAAGAGGCAGCAGCCGTCGGTGTCATCGAATATACATGAGTTACAAGGACCTCGAATTACATTCGAGTTCTTGCTCCCGCAGTCAAAAGTGACTATCCACCAGCTGAAACCACTGCGACGCGGCCTATGATCGATGCTCTAGCGACATTGCTTTGCATTGTGGAATATTGAAGAAGATGCCAGTGATATACTGCTGCAGTGGAGTTCGTTGAAGCGAGCCCATGGCGCACCAGCTCACGTCGCCTGCCCAACCTACTGCAGACGCGAACCTCGGCGATATGGCTTCCTACAATCCCCTTTTTTGTACGACACAGAATCGAGAAGCAGCATGATCTTACAGCATAATTGCTCGAGAATGGGTGACCTCGTGGTTCGATTTTGGCACCTCGGGACGACATCAGTAGCCAGGGTGTATTTGCGCAGGAAGATCGTGAAGAGCTAGCAGTATCCTCTAGCCATTGGTTCGAACTTATGCAGTGTCCGTTTCTGCCACAAACATGATGCGAACCTATCCTCGCCGTCAGCCTTGCGCACGCTCAGAAGTAGCTGGGCATATAGCATTCGTGCAGCAGATCAGCATACAGGCATGCGACAACAATGACCACGGCTCCGTTGTGGATCACTCATTGACAATCGCAGTTTGTGCACGAGGCATGTCATGACACATCTTCACAACTGGACTCCGGAACGGGACGCGAATATGAGTCCTTAGCAAGAGTTCCAAGCATGAACTGCTATAGAACACGAACATTGAGATTCCGAATAACGTCGAGATCCGGTGTTGCCCCTACTGATCAAGTCAAAGCTATTCTCAAGATGCCTCGAGAGGCGGAGAGACTGTAAACATCAGACGCTCCTCTTCATGGTTCCCATCCAGTATACCGCATATTTGATGGTGAGGTGGCCCGATGAAGATGAGATACCGATTGTTCCTGGACATCTGTCAGCTAAAACCAAGATCCGGGACTTGTTGGTTGCAGATTGGAAGTCGCGCTTGCTCTCATGACACCTCCTCCCAACAGATCGAGTCTGCCATACGAATACCATCATCCACACGAAGGTCAAGGATCGCTAGCCACGCCGACTCAGCGACGAAACACCTGCCGGTATCACAAACGGATACCATTGTGGACATTTTATGTAATCATACTCGCCTATCTGCTGCTGTCGCCTCATCTGTCAGCTGCGGTACAAAGCCACGGCGATTGCATTTGTAAAGCACTACGCTTTTGCCCCAGAACCTCTCCTTCCGGTTGCAGAGTATTACTCTGGACCGTTGTCTATGTCCACGCTGGTCCCTTCGCTACTGTATCATAACATCAGGTACATGAGGCAGGTGTGTTCTGGCACTCACCCTATCACGTCTACTGGACTACGGAATTGACATGCGCTACATCTTCAAGCCACTCTTGTCCAGATTGCCATGGCCAAATGGCACAGCCTCTCTGCCGGCGTAGTGGTTGGTGTGCTCTCACGTCAATAACATGAAGCCCCATGGAGGGTTGCCTGTCCGAATCGAGTTCCACGCCGAGCGTGTGCTACCAATGAATTGCGACATTCTGTCAGGACATCAAGATTGACTCTATGTACGATGATCCGCTGAGTCGGACTCGCCATGTCCGTGTTGCCCACGTTCTGAGCATACAGCATGCCCTAATGAGAAGTCCCGTGTCTCAGTAGGTATTTATCGGCCGCACGCCGTGTATCTTACGGATCACGGGGTGTTGTCGTTGCCATCGTAGAGGCCTCGCGAGTGCGTCCGAGAAACCTTCTAGGTTGAGAACCGGAAGCGATGCTTCGAGAGCAAGGTAAACTGGAACATTTCTCGACAATCTGCTGACACGCACAAGTCTGAAGTTGACGATATGTCTAAAGTCTATCGATCCGCTCAATAGGTCAATCGGCAGCCTCGTAACACGACAGTGGCTATGACATGCACTGACGGAGTCGAACCATTCTAGTGACCGACCATCTTCTTCAATGACTGGTCGAACGCTTGCGGGGCGACTTATCATACTCCTCTATAGTTTGCACCTCGAGCGACCACACCGATCTTGCCGCTTCTCACCTCTTTCCATCGCCAGAGGCACGAGGTCAAGCAACATCATCTCGCGCGATATATCGGTACATTGAGGTAACATGAATCAACGATCATCAGTCTTTCTCCAGCGGTAAGAATCCTGGATATTTGATGTAGCAAGCCATGAAAATTATGTGATCTAGACGATCATAATGGATGAGGTAGTGCGTCTGGAACGACCAGAGCCGTTGACGGCAATCAATGGAATCACCGCTTTGCTGTACATCATGCTCTCACGGAGAACCTCACGCACCAGTAGAGGCGGACTTTGAGCTCTACAGCTTGAGTATATGTCTCTGCGGACCTTTTATCCACCTCGACGATTTTTTAGATGAACTTCCGTAACGATATCACCAGTCATCTCGACTATAGCGTTGCCACCTTAATCGTTGTGCCACAATCCCCCGATTGTTCATCGCAGAGTCTGGCATTCATTCCTGCGGCCATACATGTCGATTTAGAGCGGCTTACGGGCTTATGCGAGCCAAGTTGGTTCTCCTCGATGCCGTAATGTCGTCCGTGACTCTGCATTTCACTGCGGGAATTGGAATCAGTCAGCCGCGCATAATGAATGCTGGAAGAGGCACGTTGTAGATGATGTGGCAGATGCTGCCGAGAGGGTTAGGTGTGCCGGAATGAGGATGGCGATCTTCCTGCTGAGCAAACGTATGAATCTATATGATCTGTAAATCTTCGACAAAATGGGCCGACTACACCCTACATGCACAACCGTCCCTGAGATTTGTCTGCTTTCAGAATTGATCACTCCGCCTCCATTTTCCTTGTTCTGACACTTCCTCAGGCTCTCTGACTCCTCATAAGCCTAACACTCCATGTTTAGGATTGTGTTTCGCCAAGCATGAGGGCCATCACCTAGGAGGGCACGAGGCTATGATTGCCATCTACGCTTCTGGACTTGATACTGGCCGTTCTCTCACCCACTCGCAGCTTTCCGTCTCTTGGTTTGGGTGTCGCTATCGATGTAGCCTCTCAGAAGAGCCTGTCAAGGAGTCCGTCCGTCCTCTCCCCCAACGCCTGGGAACGTCTTTCCGCTCTACGGCAGGTTGTTGAGCAGCTGTCGTCGTTGGGCTGGACCGTGTCCTGCCAGCATTAGAGCACTTTGCCATCCTCCCGATATTGTATGGTGCGGTTCTGCTGTGTGACTTGGTCCCGTCCGTGAGATGCGTTGGGCTCGTGGATCTCGCCTTGGCCGAGACAGAAAAGCTCCGGTGTGGTAGGTCAGGTCGAGAGTGCATAGACTTTCTGACGTCGTCTAGATTGAGCTACTTCGTGCGTTCCATCAAGTCACAATTGACGATGCTCATGTGCTCACAATGCCGAGAGACTCGAGAGAGAAGAACGAGACTGCAGGTGTCGTCCACCGCTAGCGACTGGGACTCTACAAGGTAGAATCTTTAAGATAGTGGCGCTGCTTCGAATAGTCTCAATATACCGACCGACATGTATTGCCAGAGGAAGAAGGGTAGTTATCGCGATCAGAGCACTCATCCATAGAGAAGACGAGCGTGATGAACTGCACGGCTCGATTGATAGTAATTCAGGCCTGGTGTGGCCAACCCCAGACCGCGGAGAGTATAGCTTAGCTGCGGTAATCATACTGAAGGGCTTCATGTCAGCTGCGGAGCGCTCAAGGCACGAAAGATCCGGGCATAGGACGCTGTGCATTGATAGCGGTCGTCGCCCATGACTTCGTCCCACCTCGTAGAGCTTATGAGACTGCGATACTTCATCTCGTCGTAGCGATGAGTGCATTGGATACTCGTTTGTACGTTTTCGTGTGGTGCCAGAAATGCCACCATGAAGCAGCGAATGTCGCAAGATCATAAGCATCAGAAGATTGAACATAGTAGCTGCTGGTCTGTGAGTAACACAAGGCGCAGGGATCCTGTTCTTTGCTCCTCGGCTGTCCTGTACACCTAATAAAAGCTGGTCGGCTCAAGCAGGGTCTCGACGTTATTCACTTGACGGTCGAAGGACGTTGTTCAGGCCGGCTCCCGCCTCTACCCGGTTTTCCGACGCTGCTTCGCATAAATTCTCGCTACGCACAGTCACAACTCTTGTTCTACACCTGTTCAGCGACACACTCTCGTCACCCAAGCGCGCCGCATTCCCGCCCTCAACATGGTACGTACAGTACCATCTCCAGTCCCCAACCCCCGACACTGGCTAACGTCCGCGCAGCCTTTACCAGTAAAACCATCCTCTTCTGCCAGCGAGTCAGCTACCGCTCCTCCTTCCGCTGTCTGCCCCGTCGAGCAGACCTCCGCACCAGCTGGCATGGTAAGCATACTACGGTCGACATGTTTGCGCGCGAGATATTGACTGACACATTGCAGTCTGGATTGCCCCATAAGGTCTCTCGGCTCACTACCGAGGAGCGCAACGCGCGTGTCGAGCGGCAGCACCAGATTCACATACGCCGACTCGCTGAGAACCCCAACATGTCTATCCCGCCTACTCTCCAACAGACTGGCTTCCAGAATCACTACATCAGCCTCTACCTCGGTCGGATGGACTTCGGGTGCGACAGGTACACGGCGGAGCAATGTCTTGTTGGCGCCTGGTCCAGTCTACTCAGCATGGGCAGGAAGGGTGACGCCGAAAAGATCCGATTGATGGGACATGCCATCTTCGGCGAGCAGGAATTTGAGAGCGAGATCCGTTTTGCTTTGCACTGGCTTTAGCGAGGGCATTGGACCTGGTCTCTTGCAGGAGCTGTTGAGCGTTCACATCAACTGGAAACGTGCTGCCGGCACTTCATTTCCTGTCCAGCACTCGTCACAGGCAGTAGAGCAGAGCGAGACACTCGCTAGGAAACAGTACTTCCAAATGAGATCCCATCGTGACATTCAATGTCATTTCGTGACAAGTGTGTACCTCGTTCCTCCTACCATTCCCCACTCAACTCAACGCTCCATCGTGATCCGCCACACAGTCTTCGGCTTCTCCTTCGTGGTCCATGCCGCGTACTGCATCGCGATCCGATGGTTGCTCGCTCGTACCTGCTCAGCAACCTCCTCGAACAGAGTGTGGTCGGTTCGCCAGTGAGTTTCACACTCTTTCGCCATGTGTTCCTCGAGGGTCTTGATCGTGCACGAGGTCATGGAGCAGCTAGGACACTTGTAGTACAAATAGGCATGCTCGTTAGCGGTAGGGACTAAGGGCATACACAGATCAGTATATCTTGATAGGCGTTCCAATGCAGGTCGATTAAATTACCATGCTCGACATTCTTCGAGTCAGGAGTCGTGGGCGGGCAGCGAGTCTTCATCAGATCGCAGAAACTGCAGTGGTAGACCGTCATCTTGTCGGCGAGCCTCGGTTGATATGATGATGATGGTGTCGATGGAATGCTTGATGATGGCGCGAAACGGAGTGTGGCGTGGTGATTGGAAAGTGACCATGTGGAATAAAGCCGCACCACGGCTGGCAGAAGCTGGCCACCACACGCCGCCAGCTTCACGATTGCCCTGCAGCACGCCTATATGTACTCAGGCATTGGAGTACGGAACCCAGCACGATCTCTCCGGTTCTTCTTCTCCAGCCACCGACCCAAAGGCCAACAACATGATGAAAAAGAAATATGGAAACGTACGCCATCTTCAAGATTGCCTCCACCACTGACAATCGTGATCAAACGATGCTCTGCCAGTCGACGGCGTCTGCCGAAGCAAATCGATTCTGGCTACCACGCAAAGCCACACTGCGTTTGACCTACGAAGTAGGCGACTGTTCAGCGGTGGCTGTCCATGTCGCCTTGCCGCTGCCACACGATGCCGTTAGCTGACGAGAGGGCGGGTGTCACACAACCAAGACTAACAGAAATCTTGAGAATCGATAAGTGACAGTGGAATAGCAATGAAAGGAATTGTTGATGAAGTGGTAATGAAAGTGAGAAAATAAGAGAAACGTTGACAATATAAGCGTGCGTACCTTAGTCAGAGCAAATAAGGCTTGGCGGGCGAAATAAGATCTCGTTCGCCTTATAGACAGAACGCAGATGCTGTTGCCTGAGGTGTTCGGAAGTGGCGCCCAGAGGTGGGGTTGGAGGTCGCAGATCAAGGCTTCTGGACCGGGTGGAACGTCAGCAACTACAGTTGCGCCACGACGTACACCATGCCACTACTGCAGATCCATGCCTGATTTCCAAGCTCAATGATGCTAATCAGGCTGTAGTTTTGTACGAAAGACCGCCCCTCCCTCGCTGCCAACCACAACGATCCGACGTCCAACGCTGTCCGGGGACGAGATGAGGCCGCATTCGAACGCCTTTGGCCAGTGGCGCGCGACACGTCCGGTGACACAAGTCGTTCCAGGGAAGTCATTCCGTTTCAAAGGCTTGCACGCTACAGTCACCGTGGTTCAGGGTCCGCTTCATGATTTGTCTGTAAAGTCTCACATCAGGCATACTACTCAGTCAGCATCGGTACTCCCCTCGAGACCAAGCATAACGAAAGTACGTACTATTAAGTGGTATAGATATAGGTTTAAGTCTCTACGGCGTTCACGGATTAGGTGCTGAAGGCTGTGACTTAGTTGAGGAGACCTTGACTAAGCTCGAAAATAGCTAAGTGTAGAGTAATGCTGTTACAGTCCTCAGGAGTCGGCGCTGCGCAGTCGATGATACACGAGCGAGCACGGACTCTGCCTTCACTCCAGGTCCCACCACGAGGGATTCTCAATCTGGAAGCGCTCGCGCGCTGGTCCACCTGCATTGAGGACACAAGAAGCTTGTCGGAACATGTTGGATATTTCTGAGCCGAGGACACGAAGAGCTCTGCAATCATACCCCTCACAGCACAAATTCGAGGATATGTTTCCCTACGATGGCTATGACCGTCGCTCGAGCCACCAAGTGGGAGACGGTGGGCCCGACAAGTCTCGCTTGAAGTCGGAGCTGGGAAAGGTTGCTGAAACAGCAGCACTTCGTTCAGAGAGCTCTGAGAGACCAAGCGATGACGTGAGATGTATGAAGGCTTGGATGATAGCCACATTATTTGCCGGACCATACGGCCGTCTTCAACATGTATTTGCCTTGCCGGCGCCCACAAGATCAACACGCTGGCAGGGAAAACGTGCAATAGGACAAAGGCCAAGCGTACTTGCCAATAGAAGATTGCTCATCTTCGTCTCCACGTGGCAATTCTTGATGGCCAGTGGCAGTGGTGAGTACATACTTCTTCTTGGTTGATCGTTGTGCAGCGAGTCATTTACCCTAAGGACCTGTAGAAGCTGATCTCCGACTACTACGCCGACCACTACATCAACGACCGAGCACTACCACATCTACAAGGCCCTCGCTTGGCGTTCCGCGACCATTCAGCCCTATTCATCTACTATACCAACGATTGCATGAGCACAGATCTTGGTCTCCTTACAGCGTAAGCTTTAGTAACTCCAGCCAAAGTTCAGCCTGCCAAACGCCAAGAAGTCATCGCATGCTGCCCAAAAGCGCGGCCCTGCTCGCGTCTTCCAGTATCTCTAAGCTTCTGGGTAGCTGGGCAAACCATAGTGGTCGGTGGCTTGCACTGTTCGTACACGCTTGCAGCATGCCTTCAAAGCGCTAGGATAGCATTGTCGACCCAGATCCGCACAATCATCTCCCAGCAGGCAAGTTTTCAACTCGCAGAGAACGATGACTTGTTTACGCGGTCATAGTAGTGCTGCGTTGTCCTCGCCAGTGGAGAGTAAATGTAGACAAGTCCAAGGCTCTGGTTGTCAGAACTTATGGCTGTCGAGTCAAGCCGCTGAACGGTGACCATCCGGCTGTTCTTGGCTGGACATCATACTACGTACCTGGGTAATGGCACTGGTCTTTTCATTGCCCACGAGAATTAAAATCTCCTTGTCGAGCGAGAATTTTCAAGCCTTCTCGTTCCCAAGTGAGTGCTCTGCAGCGCACGACGCGGCGACGAAGGAAATGCATTCGTTCGTTGAACTACGGCTCCACGAGTGGAAGGTCTGCGCTGATCCACATCCTAGCTCGCTTAACTCAATGAGCAAGTCGACTCGACAGATACATCGCAACCTCTTCATTACACTTGTACACACACGGACCAGTAGCCTGAACCTCAGCTGCTTCCCCGACATCGAGGTGGCAGCTGGATCAACTACTGCTCCTATGGTTGAATACGCTCGCGGTCGTACTTGGACGTACGCCCGACCAGGTCATACTGATCTTGCTTCGTCATCTTGACGCAGTGGGCTGATATGTGCCCGATGTCAATGAGTTAGCCTTATGGCGGACACTTTTCAGATCGAGTTTGAGCCGTATTGATCGATCTCTGGTTGCTCAGTGATCAAGCTAGCTTGTACAGGACACAATGTAACGTCCGTGAGTTGCGGCCGAGCAATTTCCTGACGGGGAGCAAGAAAGTGGCGCCCTTGCTTCGTAGATCAGGTACAGAAGTTGCTTCCGAGCTTCACCTTCCGCGAGCAACAAACACTGTCATCTCCCTTCCCTGGACGTTTTATTCTTCGCTGAATTGCAAGAGGACCATGCGTCGACAGCAACACGGTTCTAGAAAGGAGGACGATGTCACTCTCCCAAAGTGAAGCCCTTGTTTTATATTGCGTTCTTGTTGCTCAGGCCTCTGCAAGTGTCAGCAAAACAGCCACTTCCCTTGTGAAGATTGGTGGCGAATTAGTCTGTGTGACTTTGAGTCCCGGGGACATCTGCTGGAAGTATCTTGCAGACAAGAGAAGGGATAAAGTTGAGGCTTTAGATGGTGAACGCCGCGGACGGTCACTGTCTTCCATCAGTAACATGTTTAACATGATCGTCAAGATTTGTATCGATCTTCGGTTTTCTCACACTCTTCACCACACGGAACAGTCGATGGTGCTCAATGTGAATGAGTCGCAATACTCGGATACAGGAGATCATTGTAACTCTGAGTCCCTTTTGAGCCTCAGCCTGGCCGCATGCCCAGAAAAGAACGTGAAAGTCTTCAGTGATACCATTCAACTCTGCAACGTCCACGCGCAGTCGGAGTCCATGTCCTAGATTAAACCTGCAAAGCGGCACAGCGGGCGCATGAATCATTCGGGTATCTTGGCTGTCTATAAGCTCTGCGCCTGCCAGTATCCTGGAGGCAGAAGTAGGCAGAACACATTGAGACAGCCGGGATTGCCATCCATATCTCGACGATGATGTCTTGCACAAACCTGCAGACACTTGGAGGTTCTTGCTCTAGCTACAAACATCTAGCACATATCATTTGCGGTGGCAACAAAGGTGGCCGACGGCTTATATATACAGGTATTTGGGCGAGGGCTAGAATGTTGAGAGCTCACATAGTCCAATGCCCGTATAGCAACTCGAATTCTTATACTACAAGCTTGATATCCAGCTCACTAGACGCGAAGGGCCTCATCCAGGAACCACCTTATCTGTAAGTGATGCACAACATTTAGATATGCAGAAATGTGCGATACTGATGCTGAGATAGGGTCTTGGAATGCGATCATCTCTCTGTTTATCCTCACGCTCCGCCTTGGGGTGTACTCCGGAGCCCAAGGCACGAAAGATAAACAGTTATCTGGGCATGAGAGCCTGAGAGAGCTGTGTCCGATCTAGGAGATAGATCGGAGTAGGGTAAATCTCCGACCCATCGCCCTTCTCTGTTCACCTCGTTTTGGGTAAGCGCGAGTCAATCATTCCCGCTCGAGACTTCGAGAAATTCAAAGCGCGCGCCACTCTTCACAAATACATCAACATCACGCTGTCTCTCGAATTACTGCTCAGCAAAGATGGCGCGCCACTAGCCGTATCGCCGCGTCCCATGGTTGGAGCATACAGCAGCTTCTACTTCGACCAAGTCACAGCAACCTTGCGACATGCTGAGGCGCTCGAGCGCCAGCCAAGGCGATAACATGCAGCCCGCCAAAGAAGCCAACGTCACGTTTTCCACGCTGCCAGAGGAGATACTTGTCGACATCATCAAGCTTACAGATATAAGCACATTCGACAGTCTGGTCAGCGTGAGGATGGGGCACAGTGGGCTATGGACGTGCCAAGAAGCAGCGACAGCCCATCCGCTCGACAGGAAGCCGTCGAGTACGCCACAGACCGAGAAGACAGAGTCTACAGGAGGCGCAGAGCATCATCGCCTGCGACACGTGAGCAGAAGGTTCAAAGAGATAGCCGATGACGTCCACAGCTCCGGCGCCTCTTTCCGCTGCAAGGTCGGACTACATCCACACCTGGGTCAACCTCTGGTATTGAACAGGTTCCCAATGCAGCGACATGCACTGGATGACATTCGGCACGCTAAGGTTCATGTTCTTCTGACGTTCGAAGAAATGAGTCCTCCACATATCAGAGCGAGGACCCGTCTCTCCGTGCGCACATGCATCTTCCATTTGCATGCACGCCCAGAAGTCTCTATCAAGTGCACGCAGACGGCTACCGGGGATCCAGAGGCCTATTGCAGCATGACACCAGAGTCAAAGCAGCTAGACAGGGATTTTGTTCAGGCTGCCACCAAGAAGTGCACGGCGATTCTGGAAGCGTCCGAGGGCGGTCGTGGTTGGCTTACCAAGATTTTCGGGGTATTGACCCTTGGAATGGATCTCTCAGACACATACCGTGGCCATGGAAATGGAGAACTGCTGTTCAACGCGACTAAGGATAAGGTAAGCGTGCTTGGCTTGCGAGTCTGGAGAAGTGGCTAACATCATTCCCAGGTCAGACAGATGAAAGTAGAGACGAGCAGCAATACACAAGAATTGGAAGCCTGGAGCAAGGATATGCGGAACATGGAGCTGCCCAAGAGCAGGGGACCCATGTCATTCATCCACGGCTTTTGCAACGATACAGGGAATGCTCAGACTTATGCTCACGGGTTCATGGTACGTACACGAATAGATGAAGCGCTCAAGCAGTAGACGAGATAATTTTCCACTGTCTTTTCATTCGTTCCTCGTTCGGCCTCCTCCCTTCTGTATCATAACCAGCCCCCTGACTGATGCCCGTAAGTTCGCAGATATCCCATCGACTTTGATCTTAGCCAGTCATCAGAGGCACTACAGGATCATCCTGCTCCCCCAATCCGCCTCTCAAGAGATCAGAATCTCCAACTTTGGGTCCTGCTGAGACTCTCCTCTACCTTTTCCTTCATCTTGATCCATAAAATCCAGTGCGTCAGACGCAGAGACGTCTCCGTGATCACCTTCCACGCTCTCCGAAGCATGAGCTTGAGAAGCATCAGTATGGCCGCAGTGCGCAGATATGTCCCCTTTGTTGTCCCTGCTCTCTCCCACTTCCTTGACCTTGGTATTGCCCAGAGACTCTTGAATCGCTTCATCATCCTCGTCCTCATCTGTCTCATCTTCCTCGGAATCATCATCCGGCGTCTGAGCTGCGACCACCATGTCCGAAGCCTGGATGTCCGATCGCATGCGCTCGATACGGCGCGTGAGGAGATCACTCAGCTTGTCCAAGTACGGCGAGTCGTCGTACGCGCTCTGAATCATGTCGTACATCGCGTTCAGTTGGACGGTCTTGTTGCACCTCCGGAGCTGGGCCTCGAAAGCCTGGAGCTTAATGCAATGGTATGCCAGAGAAGACTCGATTGATAGGGTAGCAGAGAGTCCTTCGGCCGAGATGTTTGAGAGCTTGCGGGTCATACGCGAGACTGCCATCATCGACTTGAGCCCGTTTGCGCTCGAGCTGGGTATGGTTGCGCTGAGTGTAGCCCAACGTGGAGGATGCACAAGTTGACTTGTAAAGTGTTGAACGTGTTCCTCGATGCACTTCACCGGGCGGCGACTTCGGCTTCACGTGTAGGCTTGGTAGCAGGCGTAAGTAATCTGGACGTAAGGTGAAATGTGTTATTGCGGGTGAACGCAGCGGACAGATTAAGAATCGCTATCGATGCCCGCCTGACACACTCGACGTATGCTATCGCTACCTGATTGCGATCGCTCCCCCTCTGCTGTTGCTCTTTGCCAGCCTCCCCATGCTTTCACTGACTTTGTTCAGCTAGTTGAGCTCACGTAGATCTTCCTCTGCACGAGGTCATTGCTAGAGCCTGCCTGTGCTGCTTTCATGGTCTGACCGTCGGCGTCATTCTTGACATGTAGAACCTGTCGAGTCTCCTTTGCAGACCATGCGTAGAGCTCCACTGACCATCCATATGTGCGTGTGTCGCGGCGCTGTAGAGCTTCAATAGCGAAACGCTCGAGACTCCAATAATGCTGGTGCTGCGAGCGACGCCTTGGACTTTGTCCATCAGACACTCCGAGAAAGTGTCAACGGCAATGTTGTAGTCCGTTGCTGACCCTGACAAGGAGCTGATTTTCCACTCCGTCAAGACCTGAGAGATGGCGCCACAGAAGTCCAGCTCAACATCAAGGTGGAGCACAAATCTAATCTCAATCATGGTTGGTGAAGACTGCGTCATGCCAGCACCGGACTGCAGATGCACAACAACTACGGGCAAGCGAATCTCGATATTCTTGAACGTGGAGAGGAAGGCAATCGACACGAGTATCGCTTGTAAGACGGGCCAAAAGAGCTGGTACTCTTGATCTGGAGTAGCATCGATCAGGATCTTGTTGTAGGCCTCGCGCGTAGAGGCAGGTTGATCGAGAACCGCAGTAGCGGAGGATCTGAATCTCTTGCAGACAGGAGCGAGGCCTTTCCATTCGGATTGATGGTCAGTGCGCATTGGCGGGCCATTATATCGCGGCGCCACCTGGAGTGCGTACTCGCGCGGGAGCGCCTTGTCGAGAATCTTGTGGAGCAGCTCAGGTGATAGAGTGTCGATGGGACAGCTAGACGTGCTGTTGAAGGCCATCTCGCTTGACGTAACGTGTGGCCTAGAACTCTGCATCGACGAGAGTGTGGTAATGGTGGAGAGTTGTCGAGAAGGGTGGAAGTGGAGGAGGGTGGGACACCGATCATGTATCGTGTTGGCACGTGAAGCTGTGGTACTAGCGCCCATCTGCCGACTAGTGTCGGTACTCAAGCCAACATACCTCCGAAGGTAGCATACGCGCTTTTCACTTCATCAACGTCTTATTCGCGCGACATCTGAATCGGTTTATGCACCGCAGTGCGCGGAAATCGGGCTTTTCGGCATGTATCAAGGCTTTCCGCTACGTGCCTTCATTCCCGTCGCTGAGGAGTTGCACAGCATCGAAAATGGCAGTCGTGGATCGAAGAGAGGGTAGAGGGTGTCGAGCGCTCCCGATATATGCGAATATCATCAAAGAGTATACAATAGTTACATGGCAGCAGCAGCGCATCGGTACAATGTGATGTACCTTGGCTTGCAACAGGAAAGACCGAAATGCGGACACTGTATGATGGTGAGTAGCCAGTTCGATCAAACAATTCTCAGAAAGTCATGCAAATTCAGACGAACAACACATTGTTCTGATGTCCGACAGACCGACGCACAAAAGAAGGAGCCTGATATCTGACAAACGCTACTGTCGTGGGACACGTCTTGAAGTGGACAATGGTCTATTGGCCGCTAGTAGACCTCCTTGGGCCAGGTCGCCTAGCCAGAGGAGTAGACTGTCGCTCGAAATCAGCCTCGATGACTGATCAAGGCTGAAGCTTGTGTACTGAGCGAAGAAACCGCTCCTGGCCAATGAGCACAACGACGTCCCTGGTACCGATACGTATTTGATGACCTGCGAGATGTCACTGCCGCCGGTAAAGCAAACCATGTTGACGTTTGCCAGATTCCCCATCCGTCGGCATCGAGTATGGGTTGAGTGGCGCCAACCTTGCCGTTGTTCACGCTTGTCCTCACCATGCAGTTTCGCCCAGTTTGCCCGCTATCGTCATGTATGGAAAGGAGGATTTGGCTCTGCGGACTAGCGATTGAGTTATGACGATGGCTCAACCAATTGTATTCTATTTGCAAGCAGTCTCGAGGCTTGTAACGGCTCACATATGCATGAGCAAACGAAGGTTGTTATCTACCAATTGTATGAAAGCGCGTGTGTGGCTACGAGGGACAGAAACATAAATGTACACATGGCTGCCGCCACTTATGCCACTAGTATGCTCACCAGGAGACACACTCTGACAAGCTGATGAGATTGCTGGGGCGATAATGTCATGAAACGGATATTAAGAGTCTCATTTGGCGGTGCTAAAGGTGTTGACCACGATATCGTGCCCTGCTATTGCTCATGGCGAACCTCTCGCCAGTGTCGATGCGCGCCGCACGAACGTCACTATCCTGTACTGCTGGGACGACTGGATATCCCACCTCGTCACTTGAATTTCCTGGACGGCCTTTGTTGATGCAATGTCAGCACAGTAGACATATCTCGCAAGCGATTCTATTGCCGCATACGCTCTGAGGATGTCAACCAAGATGACGCGGCTGTCCGGTAGTGTCAGTGTCTCTGCCGTGGTATCGAAACCTCATGGTGACACCTGGAGAGATCAAATTTGCCTCAATGCTATCAATTTAGACGCCGATATCACTTTCTCATAATCTTATGGCAATGGAAACAGTGTTGATACCAATTGCAACCGGGCACGAGCTCTGACTTTATGGCGTACGCTTGCTCGCATGTTGCTTTCCTCAAGCCCACACCGCACTATGCCCTCGACGGGCTGTGTAACGCCCACCGACACCATCAAGGCTCCATAAAGCGTGACCACAGTACAGCTGACGTCTCCGCATCAGTGATAGGAACTGTACCAACGCAGAACTCGACGAGCTACTGCTGAATCGTTGGCAGGTACGAACACCTCTTGGCTTGACTAGGACTTCGTATACCCGTTTTGGCTTGAGTAAACTTTGTGCTCCGTCGACCGTGGCGTCATCATCTGGCTATTCGATTCCAGAACGAAAAGACACTCCGATGAAAGGCTGTGATCAATCCTGAGCGAAGAATAAGCTTCCACAAGGGCCGCGATCAATTGCTTCCATGGAGACGTCACCCACAGAAAAGTCACAGATCATGATCGAATTGAATGAAAATATTGGAAGAGAGCCTATAGCTGAGAGTCAAGGCGACAAGAGCTCATCTGCGCATACAGGATCCACTCCCAAGACTCATCTTCCAAGTGTGTGCCATTGTTGTTGGCATAATCATCATTCGCGGCCGGCGTCTCGATGTCCCCGGTTCGTTAAGTGATTTCGTCTCATCCAGTTGTCTGTGACACAATGCAGTATCATGCTCTCATGGCGGTGGCCTGGAAGAGATTTGTATCGAAGCAGAATTTTGGCGTCGAGTGTATGCGGAATAATCGTGGATTGATAGGAGTCAGCACGTTGCCCTACACCTCGATCTTGTCTGCATTTCGTGTCCATTACCATCGACCTCCTTACGAATGTCGCTATGCAGCTCTCGAAGGTCGAATTGCGGACATATAAAGCTGTAGAACGTCACGATGCTCACGAACGCATGCAGATTCATTGGCAGAATTTTGAGGCAGCCTGGTCGAGCAGCTCTGCCATGGCACACATGTGAGGGCTTAGATAGAGTAGTGAGACAAGGACTAGTAGCGCTGCGCATATGCTACATACGAGCGCCCAGATGAAGGTGTCCCGGCGTTTTATGTATGACAATTGACGTCCGAGACCTTGGCGGGAGACAAGCGACAGCATCATCGATGCCACCAACGCACTGCCTGGGACCTGTCGATGTTTGGAAAGCAGGACACTCCTGAGAGAAAGTTTTGCTTTGATATGTGCCTCCGCCATGTGTATAAGCCGGGAAAAGACATATGATAGCGTTGTGGTTGGGACACACCATCGGAGCCGGTTGTAGCCGCCAGATATCGCGTTGTTTCACAACAGTCTGTCACGTCTGCCTCTGCCCAGTCCGAGAGCGGGACCCGAGAGTAAACATGTCGATCAGCGTGATCGGTGACACTACGAAGTAGTCGTGAACCATAGGTAGCGATGATATTGCTCTGTCACGGTCAGTGCAATGGGAAATGGGCTCGAAGAGTATGTGGAGTGCTTGTGAGCGCGAGAAGTTCCGGCCTTAAGTAGGCGATGTAAGTTCACTACTTACTCCCCTGTTCGTCTATCATGGACGCTTGAGATCCCTCCATGCTGCTAGGGTGGCATTGAGCTCAAGCCCAAGTGGGCACAAGGTTGCTTGCAGGGGCGGCGAAGTATGACCGACACTGATGGACATGTCCGAGGAAGGAGAGAAGTGATCATTCGCGAGGTCCGTCTTCGCGTTCAATGCTCGAAGACTTGATGATCGAGAGGTAAAAAATGTTGGCATGGTCATATTTTGTGACGTGATGCTATCTGCCTGAGGCAGGTCCACCCACGAATTCCCTTCACATGAAAGACGAACTTCCCTTAGCTGCGGATGCTCCCCTCCAATACACTTCTAGCAGGCTCATATCCGCGGTCGCATCTTGAACACGTCTACCAGGGACGCCCAGAGATGTAGTGTAACAACATGTCCAGCTATGCCGCTCTGATTATTATCATCGCCTGAGCACGACCACACCACCCACCCTCAGTCCGCACACCTCTCGGAAACGATGCACCAGCATGATGAAGGCCGCAATTTGTACCACTACTACACGTCCGGTCCATGATAAATCCATACAGATTCACGTCTGCGCATATCTTCTTGAGCAACGTCCTCGCGGTGACTACAGTTGATTTTCTCCACTTCGCGCAGATTGTCCAGCCAACCATCCGCGAGGTTTGCAAAGCATCTCGCATACCCGCTCGCGATAATGCGCCACATGGTCGCTCCAAACACCAAGTAAGATCGCCATCATGATAGCACAGCAGCTGACACCTCATTTCTGAGTCCCTGGCACCCACATACCAACGCGTCTTGAGCAATGTTCAGATCGCTCGCGGACGCCCACCCGAGAGCTTCGACGATAGTGATGGACCAACGATACCAATGAAGTCGACCCAAGCTTGCCCCGTGGCGAGACCCTTCGAACTCGAAGCAATAGGTGAAGGTCATCTCGAGACCCGCCCTTTCTCAACGAGCCACACGTGTCCGAGTGGAGATGTGAGAGACGGCCTGGATGATGTCCTTTGTCCGTCAGCACAAGCAGCAAGAGAAAGCCCATCACAACAGATTTGCATACAAGGATAGCGCAACGTCGCTCGCTGCGGTGATCGGGCAGTCGGCGAGCTGCATGTGGACTCTAAGCACTTTCGCGGTAAGGAACAACGTGAAGCACGGAAGTTTCGCATTGCAGGATGCGCTAGCTTTATCATCACTGGGAACTTGCGTAGCTTGGTGGGGGTATTTGCTACGATCGCGAGTATCTGATTGGTAAAGCGATAATGCAGCGGACATGGAGGCAGGGAAGGCGTTCATGGGCGAGCCACCCCCTTCCCCAGAGACCAAATAGACATCGCAGCGTCGAGCATGCTCGATGACGCCAGGCGAGCTTGTCATTGAGGCTGGCCTGAGGAGCGTGAGAGTAAGAAGTAGCAAATCCTTCTGCTACTTAGAGCACACGATGCAGATCTCGGCATGCTCTGGAAACGACGCTGCGAAGCAGTACACGGCTAAGGGAAAGTGATAGCTTAACATGCCGTTCTAGACCACCATTTTGTGCGAGGGGACTTCGTACAATGGACTCTCAGACGAAGCTCAGAGCGAGGGGACAAACAGGCTGCTCGTGGCGCACGGTCAATGGAGACTTGACGATAAGCAACAAGTTCGGAAAGGGGCCATTGGACATGATCGCCCAACAGAGACTGCTCGCTGGCTTTCGCAAGTTGATGCATCGTCACCATCGTACTACAGTTCCCAACAGCTCTCCTTCAAGTAATAAATCTCATACAATGGTGCCCACTGTTATCTAGCTTTCTCTGCAGAAACGTAGTCAGCTCTATGTGTCCGTGGTGGCGGGAGATGTCATGAGAGTAGATACAGGACCATTCGAGCAACAGCCACATGGGCAGCGAGAGTCACCGGCGGCACAAGGAGACCCGCGACAACGCTACAAGCCTGCGATATATGCGTGAGAGGGGCGAGAGAAGAGAGAGACCTCAGGTCAAGACCGGGCACGCCTCGATACGGAACACGCAGCAGTCGAGCAGACAACCAGATTTGCAGGATCTCGTGAGGCTGTCACATACATGCACATCTCTCCTTGCGCAGATTCTCGATGATACAGAGCTCTTTGATGATCAAGTCCGACTCTTGTGACCTCGTTCCACAGCACCCGTGGCCGGCATTGTGTCCTTGGGTTGTCGCTGGCATCCGATTTCAATTTTGGATATAATACCTGCGCGCAGTATCGGACCGCCTGTTGCACAAAATCGGGAGCAGGACGAAACATTTTTGGTGCGTTGAACAATGGATAGTATACCACGGCAGAAGAAGGAGATGGAAAAGGAAATGGAAGTTCTACAGACAAGAGTTACAGGAGATTCCATCTATTGAAGACCTACAACAACATGGTCATCCACTACGAGATGTACCTCCTGTGCTGCTCTATGCGTGAGCCTTCAGTAGAGTCTCTCCTAGGAAGCACTATTTCTCAAGCTTTACACTGCTGTTGACTTGAAACTTGTTCGCCGCATTCGCTGGGCAGTCATGTCGTGGATTCTTGCTGGAACACAATCTGCTTTGGTGCTACTGAAACCACCGCGAATACCTTATGGCTCTGGTCAGACATATCAACGAATGTGCCATCTACAGCTTAGTGAACAGCCTTGTGCACTCCCATCTCACATGCTTCTCATGCTTCGACGAGCATTCAATCCGTCTGTCCGTATCGGAACCACGAACAGTCAGTCTTGCGACTCATACAGTCCTGCTACATTGGCTCAGCCTGGTCGCCTAAGAGCTCAATTGATAATTCTTAGAGAGATTGGGACTATGAGTGGACGTCAGTGGCTCAATCTTCAATATCGTTGCAAGTAGGATCAACACATTCTGTGCATCATCGCTCCAGATGATCCTCTCATCGCCGTGCGCCATGCCAATGTCATCCGCGACATATACTCATGTGTCCATGGTTATTGCACCGAGGATCCTAAGGATTCCAGTCCACTGTGTTCATGGGCTGTGTCTAGGTCGGTGCCTTGAGAGGGAAAAGATTCACCATCTACTGCAAACACTAGCATCTGGGAGCACCTCTGGTAGACTGTACGATAGAAGAAAGTGGAGGTTTGGATTCAACGAAATCAATTGCACTGCTGCGCCCCGTTTTGCTGAATAGGGGGAATTCGGAACGTGCAAAATTGGAGGAAGTAACGTGATGTGGAGAGAAGCATATGGGGAACTGTCATTCCCAGTAATATGGAGACGAAAAGCATGATATTGCACCTATCGTTGCGCACCGATTTCCGCCAGAGACTAGATCCGGCTGATGATCAGCGGATCCCTACCCAGCAATAGCCACCCATCAATGTGCACGACTACCAGTCACAAGCGTGAGTGTTCCTCGGACATGCGTTGCCGAGAAGCGTAAGACTCAAGTCATGACCTTCAACTCTTCCAGTGTTGAGCCGACCTTGTCTTATGCAGTACTCTACTCATCAGAAGCCATCGCTTCTCGACCGGGTTCCGGTATCACGATCAACCGTATATCTGTCTGAACAACCTGCGATCGATCGGTAGGACAGGCTCTGATCAACCCTTGATCCTGTAGCCATTGCGTGATGCACTCAAAGCAGAAGACATGTCCACATCCAAGACTCAAAGGACGTTCGAAAGGACCATAGCAGATGGGGCAGGATCCAGCCAGCTGCTCTCTCTGGAAGTCGCTGATGTCCTCGAAACTCATCGTAATGGTCTCAGCATCGTGCAGCTCGCCCCTCAACATGTGGATGGCAGTGTCCAACAGACGTCGTCTCTCCGCGAGATCATCACGCGCACCCAGCATCGCCTCCAGCCACAGGTCGTAGGCGGCGCTTCCGTCACCATTGTCAGAGCTGTTGTCGGACTCTTCGTGCTCATCCGTCGAGACGTTGTCGACACCTAGGAAGATGTACTGCGGTGTCTCTTCATCTTGCGTCGGTGCTTCGCTAGCTTGAGCTGGTGCTTCGGTGACTTGTGCTGGTGCTTGTCGCTCGGACTCCCGTCTCATCGCCCTGAGCATTCCTGCAACCCAGTCCCTGAATGCTATACCCAGCGGTCGGGGCATGGTATTATTGCGTATTATTTCCCGTGTATTCTTGTGTTTTATGTTGCCGTATCTTGATTTCGTATCTGGTTGAGCGAGCTCGAGCGCGCAGATGCATCATTATATACAGTCTGGTAAGTTACTGTCGAACGTGTTATTGTGCCCGTGAATAGGAGTTAATAGTGGACCATTGCGTTGTGTCCGCTCGAAGATACAAAGAAGCAGCTTGAAAGGACCATGCACAATGGAATTGTGCTCAACCACACAATAGCTTTCGCTCACTTCACCGACTTCGAGTTATAGGACGCCCCAATGCTGTACAAGGTTTGCGGTAATGTGCTTGCCAGGTCTCGTTGGCGTCAGTCGTACAACAACTATCCCCTTGTTGGCATGCGGTCTCGCCCTTTTCGTTGATCTGTCTGCATTTCGTCGGGCTTGCGGAGATCAACTCATCCCTAACCATTCATCGTCTCGGTGACTGTCGCTTGCATTGTCTCGAGATTTCGTAATATGATAATGACTCGTGTCTGGGGTGCAGTACTGTCATTTCCAGACAACATTTCGTGCGAGACCTAGATCATCGAGAGGCTGAAATCGAGCTGCTCCCGGAGCTGTGCTGCACAGCCCAGAATCAATATAGCCGATAAGATTTGAATCGAAGGGTGGGGAGCGGCTGATTCCCTATTTTTTGCCATCCATCCGTATAAGTAGGGAGAGGTTCGTAGTAAGAGATCTGCATGAAAGTGGTCTGGTGAGGTTATACAGCATTGGGTCTTATATAAAGTTGAACCTGCTTATAAGTGAGAATTCTGGATGCGTGACCGCTTGAAGTATAAACGACAGGGGCACCTTATGTTCCTCGAAGATGGTTTGCCAACATGTGTGTATGTTCGCAAATACCGAATTAGAGAGTCTTGTCTCAACACATGTACTGCTCGGGAGTTCAATGTAGCAATGCACGCACCGCAGCAAGCTCTTAGCGCCAATTTTCCACTTCGCAGATTCTGACTCCATAGCCTTGAATTCTCGAACGGCTTCCAGACCTTTTCACTACTCCACTCGACGTTCATTCCTCAACATCGCTGCGCCTCGCTGCTATGAGGTAGTCATCGACAAAGTCTTCCCAACGACCAATGCTGATTCACGACAGTATCCTGCACGCTCCCACAGCGCGCTGCGCCCTCACTTCCTCCCTCACGCGAGCGAGCCGCGAGACTGCCGATGCTCTTCGCGACAGAGCGCAACTGCCAGGTCAATGTGGCGTGGTTGAGACAGGAAGAAACTGCACGGGGAAGAGGAGAGTGCTGCTGCATAGCAGAGCAGTGACAAGACGCCGGAGACAAGCAGTCAAGGCTCTGGGTCTTGCAACAGAATTGGCGGCACTCCGAGTGCGATTTCTAGAGACGATCGATCTCTTTGGCTCAGCGTAAGCGACCCATGTCTATGGTGCCTATGACAGGCAAGGCCATTGATCAGTCGACGTGCCAGCTGCGAGGCAGGGACACAACAACCACGACTGCCTCGATTTGACGATTGCGATAATCCGATGGCCGTTGTTCCACACGGTGAGTGATTTGCGGGCAGGGACTGTGGCGGCGCCTGGTCCAGATACACCGCGCAGACCCCCTACGCCACTGTCCAGGCTTCGACTGCCTGGTCGAGAGGTTCCGCAACTCTGCCATCATGGACGAATACACAGACTACGTACCGAAGCTTGGTTTCCTGTGGAGAAACCGATGCCCAGCTCCTTTGCACAGCTAGAAACAGAAGAAAGCTGCGTATCACCCACCACTCCGTCCGATACACAGAGTGCTCTTACTGCTCGGAGACTATGCAAGAGCGCACAGCTCAATGCTTGGATACAGCTGCCAGTCCGTAGACACTGGGACTTGCATAGACCGGATCCACATCATTTCGCTGTCGCCGCTCTACTGACAAGCACCAAGTCAGCCCAGATGCCAAAGTCTCCCTTCCCTCCGAAATGGGCCTCAATGTCCATTTGATCTTCCTAGTGGCGGTCAATGTCAGAATGTAGCGCATCGAGAACAACAACTACGACGATGCTGTGAGAACTCTCATTGACCGTACCAGACGTCACGAACTCGACTCTGAGTCTTGAAGGAATTGGGATAAAGTGTAGCCGACTCTCTTCCAATCGTTGTTGAAGATCTCTCGCCAGCGATCCGAATATGCTTTGGACACAGCATCAGTGCGACGGCCCATGCGGGATTTATTGTTTGCTCCTTATACTGCTTCAGGCATAGGACTGCTCTGGGTACGTTCGAAGTCGTGAACCTCTAAGTCGGCGGCAGGTCTACCTGCGTGCCTTTATCACTCTGTAAGTAAACCATCCATGTCGATATCAGTAGTGCTTACATCTTGATGTTGCGCAAGCGATCTGGTTTCCATAAGGTCTTTCTTTAGTTCTGCCTCCAGTAGTGGTCGGTAGCCCTTGTTCATGAATTATTATTTGTTTTTCCATCAGTCGCCGTACCAACATCCCACTCTTGTTAGCGCTTGCACTTCCATTCAGCGCAAAATTCAGATGTGCCTGATAACATTGCTGTACAGCAACGCAGATGGCAGTCGCGAGGCCAGATTGGTATGAAAAGGCCATGCGACTCCCATAAGGTGGCCTACGTATGGTAAGGTTGCGTCGAGATCGATGGCTACGCCTCTGCACGTCGGCCAACACAATGGTCGCTACAACGATGCTATCGCGATGTGGTATTCTGAACAAAATCCTGAAAGAGACCGCGAATTGATCTGGAGACCCCTCAGAGATGACGAATATGGCGATGGTGTGCAATGGGCGCTCATGTTGTAATGAGAAAAACAAGGTAGGACGTTTGTCTTCCATCGTATCAGATGCGAGGACCCCGCTGCCTGGTCGCTGTCAATCAACCATTGAGGCGTGCTAGACGGAGGAGCCGCGAAGAGCGATATGCTCAATGCCTGCCAAAACGAAGGTTCTCGAATTTGAAGATCTCCCCTGTAGCGACAGAATAGCTTGGCGAGCATGTATAGAAAGACGCCCATTGGCGAGACTGATTTCGTCAAGGAATTCACATCGATGGTATTACTGCGGGCTGCTATTGTACAACGCTGAATAGCGTCCCACTCTGAACTCTCCATTCTCCATCGCAACCCTGCGACGCATTGCTCAGTCTGATGTTTCAAGCACACAATCCAGGATATCCAGAGGCGTATGCTTTTGAACACGTTCTCGCGCAACACTTGCAATACAATCGTCTCGTTCTCGAACATGTTTTGGAATGTCCCATGCTCTTGGACGAGATCGAACGCAGACGGCAGTTTGTCCGGCGAATCGAGCAAACATTCCATCGCAGTCATCGCTGGCCATGTATTGGTGTCTGGCGAAAGGTCAACGAGGCGGATGGGCTGATGATCTTTGGACGGCGCGTAATCTATGATGAGGCTTCAAGGGCTGTTGTGACGCTGAGGTGCGGATGGTGATCAAAAGGGAGGTTACTGGCGACCGTGAGGTGAGGTGTATATGTTAGAAGAGAAAAGAAGAAGAAACTGTGCTGGAACTGTTGATTTGATGAAGCTAGCCAAGTCGAGGCAGTGTTTCCATGTGCAGATCTTGAGCTTGGTGGAGACACGTCCTCAAAGTGCAGCCGAGCACACTTGTCTAGCTACAGCTATGACAATGATCCACGACTGAGGCATCATGTTCCGTACGCTAGCGCAGTCTTGAAGCCCAAAAATAGCGGTATTGCTCGATATTTTCGTTGCTATTTTGCGATCGAAGATCTATTCCCTCATGCCCTTACTTACGCCAGAGTCCCATATGGATAATTTTCCCACCCTTCTCGATCTCCCGTGTCAACATCCACAGGAAGTGCGTATCGAATCGACCGATCCTCCGCAATGTCATTTGCTCCGCGGCCTTGCACATTCTCTCATAAGCGGGATGTGAGTGTATGATAACACTGCAGATATCTGTATCTTCATCGTCGAACCGCTTCCACTTCAGCTCGACGTTGTAGCCGTCGTGCTGGATGGTCGCTTTCAGGCTGAGCTTCGCTTTCCATGTTGGGCTGGTAATGGTCCTACCCTCGAATGCGTACTGCGACCCATCTCGATCGACGTAGAATGTGAAAGTTGTAGGGCCAGTAATGTAGGTTATGTACCAAGGAGGCACGAACTGCAAGGCTGAAGGGATCGTTATGGGGGTGTAGAGAAAGACGAACTCGTGGGGCTTGTCCATATTCGAGTGGAAGTAATTGAAGACTGTGCCCATGTTGATTTTGTGTGAGACGTGCAACAGTGAGTGAACGTCGCCGGAGGCAGGAGGGATCCAGGTTGCGTTCTCGCCGTGGATGATGCCCTTCTTCTGTCGGATCACTTTGATGCGCACTGCACCACGCTCGCACAGAAGGGGAGCAAGGATGCTGTTGATGACGGCCGTTGGCAGAGTTGACAGCATGCCAAGCGAGTGATTAGTGATGCGTGGAGGCATTATGCCATGATTGGCAGCATTGTATGCGTTCAGTGCCATAGCAGCAAGCCAAGCCTACAGAACTTATGTTGCAGTGTCTCGTTATAATGATCGTATTGAATTATAGCAGCAAAAGAAGTCGTGAGATGGCGAATATTGGATAAGAGGAAAGAGGTGTAATTTCTAACTATAGAGGGCTCCGAAAAAGAAAGTGCTGAGAGCATGAACTCGATCCGTCGAGTTCCGTGCTGTCAGTGAAGGCGGGTATACATGTGTCGCTCGTGAAGAGCGCTAGAGTTGTGCCGGGTAGCAGGCTTTGTAGCATGAATAGTTTGCTATGTACTTCGGGAAAGCCTGCTCGTGAATGCCGAAGCTCATTGTCGACAGTGAAAAGAGCTCCTGTCTAGATATACTCTATTATGGTTCTTGTGCAAAACTATTCGATGCTGCCTAAGACAAACAATGCTATGGTTATAACGTCGAGATCATAGCGGACGAGAGGAGGGCTGAGCACCAAATGTTCCAGATTGTACATCCGTCGGTTGCTTTCTTTGTCATACAACGCAAGAACAACATCGGTCGTTTGGGTCTGCTGTACTAGGTCGACTCTCGCTGCGGTACTGCATCACGATGGTACTAGGTCCTGACTCTTAGTAACGTCAAGATGCGTACTTCTAAGATGATTGCAAAGAATTTCTATCTCAAAATATGTCATAACTCTCCATAGCGCCGTACTCTCGAAGTAAACAGGCTGTCCACAGCGTTTAGCCTCAGCGAGTGCAGCGAGCTCGACAAGCCGGAGTAGAACGAATGTATGACGGATGCCGCCTCTGTATGTCCATAGTCGGCGGCAGGATTCGAATCTGATCTTCGTGTATTTGGTCTTTGAGCTTCAAATGGGAGCATTAGCTATCCCGCAACAAGATCAGCTAGCACAGCATCGATGGCGCCTCAATATTGTGCCGGTCTTGTTCGGCGGCGTAGAGACCAGACATCATGCGGACTTCTTTCTCATCGTGATGTGTAGGATGTGGAGGACAGCATAGAAGAACAGCGTGAGTGAGATTAGCTGAAATACCGGAAGGGATCTTCAGGGAGGATAGGCTTTCTGAATGGCATATCTCTGATGCGATTGTGCTATACTTCGTCTTGCGCCCGCCACATTGCTTTGGATTGATTGCGCGCAGTAGAAGACTGATACGGGTGTCAGCATTTTCTCGATAGCTATCACATTGGGAAAGTCCGAACCCACATTGCGGGTCATGTCCGACCAGCGCGCATTACCGGTCGATGTCCAGGGCAAGGTAATAACCGCAACAGTCCCCTCTCTATGCTACGACGACGATGGTAGTCGACCTTCGCCATCGGCATAGATTCCATGGTGGTATCGAGAGATGGCTGTGACAATGTAGTGCACAAGGCGGTAGACCTTGTTGTGCATGCGGCTTGTCTTGCGCGGCTGGATTTGTTGCGGCTGAGACATCGGAGTGTGACAATAGTTATGGTCGTATCGAACACATCTGGGTGCAAAGCTGATGTTGTGGAGATGGAGAGTTCGGAGGGACTGGCAACGTGCATCGAGATAGCTGGTCAAGATTTTGCAGGAGCGGTTTTGCGTCAGAGCTTCCCGCAAAGGTCGCGTTGGTGTCGTGCTTCATCCGTTAATCCCGCGTATTCTAGACCACTTATGCATACCAATGGCTTTGAGTCTGTGCTGTGGAAAAGCTGGAGCGACAGGATGCATATCTAAATGTACGATCTATGCTGTCCTTTCCTGAGGCCTCTCACTCCCAATACACTGGCCTAAACTCCCGGTAAGAGTCGACGTTTCTTAAACACATTATGTTTGCCAGCTCTTTCGCTACAGACTTTTAATGCGTGCGAAGTATCTGCGAGCGAACAGTGCGGTCTATGCTCACAGAGAGCTCTGTCTTCTGCTCTCCTCTCCTTCACATGCGACATATGTCAATCGACAGCGTTTGCACATGTCAGTGAGTGAAGAAACTTCTGCCTGATTGCCTGGAGTAGATCTTCGTGCTCATGTCATCATATTTAAGATCAGTGAAATTCTTTTTCCAACTCATACCTCATCTTTCCACTGCATCATCCACCTTTCCCTCCACCTCTCTCAACCAAAATACATCAGCACCACTCGCATATCCAGAACACTCATCGACTAGCCTCACAAGCGCGAGGTCAATATGCTGTTCTCCAGCATTCTCGCCGGCATCTTCGCCTCCCTCGTTCTAGCTGCTCCCCAGGTATGGCGCCAGAACTCTTGCTTACACCACAGCAATAACCAATCAAGTCTTAGCTGCACACCTCTATCAGCCGCCCACATCCAGAGCCGACCCCGATCGACATCTCTGCCCTTCCTGTCGGCACCAACAGCATCTATACTCACACCTTCACGTTCACCCCTCCGACTCCCACCGCAGGGACCACTGGCCAAGTACGTATATATAGTTCATGCGCTACAGAAATTCGTCCTGACATGTGATAGGCTGAGTTTGTGGCTTCGGCAGAGGTCGTCGAGTTCACCGATGACGCGAACGGCTTCATTCACCTGGGCGACGATGGTGTATTGCGCGCGTGGACTCCAGATGGCGCAGTCCTTGACGCCTTTGGTTTGTCAGATCGGACGCTTGGACAGTGGCTGGTTGAGCAGGGCGGCGAACTGTATACCGCGGCAAAGGAGCACTTCGACGAGGTCTTCGATGGTGTCAGCGGTGTCCATGTCAGCATTGTGGACATGTACTTTCCAAGCGAGGACATCAAGCCTACTGTCTTCGGAGGCACAGAGCCGGAGTACACAAGTGATGAACTCACTGAATTGGCAGATGAAGAGTCCGTCGAGGTATGGAATCATTCTTCATATGCCGTGCAAGACGTGTTTCGCTGACCATGCTGTATAGGAGTACGAATCAGCCAACCCGGATTCACTGATCGTCAGCAAGCTTCAGAGTCGCGACCCTTTCTGCACTGGCAAGCCTTGCACCTCGACCAGTGCCTGCCGCTTTCTAGGCTGCGCGTACGTATTCCTCATCCCTGGGGTCGCAATCTTACTTTCTGCCGTTACTGACATTTGACAACTTCAGATTCTGTACTTCGATCGATCTCACTGGAGTACGCGTCTGTTCAGCAATCCTCTAGATCAGTTGAAGATCTCCACAAGGACGTCAGGTCTGAGAAGCGAGAATCGGGAGACATGCATACCAGATAGACATCGCTCAGCGTGGCGACCATGATGGTTGCATGTAGCTGCTGATTGAAAGATGGTCTATCTTCTCTTACACCCCTCTTCACTTGTTCACGAATTTCTGTAATTTCTTGCCACATCTGGAGTCTATCATGGTCTCATCCATCGCAGAATCCTGTTCTATCACGTGAGACCAGACTGCATACCTCGAGCCGAAACATGGCATTTGTCTTCCGCACTCAGGGCCGGCCAGTGATACGCCCCGTCTATCAGATCAGCCGCAATTTAATCTATGAGTGATGCTCGACTTGGAAATACAGCAGCTATGTAGTCGACCGATCTGCCCTGTATCGCAGCACGACTCATGCATTCTGCTTCGCATTACTCGGACATGAAACTCGTCTCGACACAGCAGCTGCTCGAAGTTGAACGCTTTTTCTGACAGAGTCGCGGATGTCTCGCCGATTCCGTTCCAAGGGCATTATCCGCAGCTTGCATGTGGAAGAGGACTCTAGTGCGAGCTTGTACATAGAGTGCGGCGATGGCTGAAGCTGCTGTGAGATGTGCTTTGACTATTGCTGGTGGTGTCAGTCTGTTCGTAATTGCTGATATGAGTGGAAACCTACGGTCGGGTGTGCTCTCTGAAGGTGTGGACATGAGAGGCGTGTTCTCTTCTTCCTCTGACGTGGTGTAGTCTGGATGCACGTCAAGTGTACGGACCCATGCGCCGTGATGCTGACCGTCATGGCTCAGGAAAAGGTTGTTCAACTATCATCCCACCCAGCTCGCTAGCGCACTGCAGACTTGGAACATTTCTCCCTGTCACATCATCATGCCGTCGTAGGACAAACTCGCGAAGCCTTTCAACATTTAATCCATCAGTGCAATGAAGATACAAACCATGTGTCATCAGATGTCTGGTCGAGCGTCAACATGATAGTGAAGAATGCTTAGTCGCGCCCCGTTATGCACAGTGATTTGGTCCGTGAACGAGGACTGTGTCCATCTCTCGACGATACCGCAGGCCCACCCTCCCTGGCTGGTAATGGTGAAAGTGAAGCTTTAGAGAGTGCCGGGATCGAGGGAATCATCTTCAGCTCAGCACTCTCGGCCTCATACCAAGATGCTGTAGTCTGCACCGTTATCCCGACCTCCAATGCGGACGTCGTAGACTGTTAGTAGAAGAGTCAAAATACTGAGACGGAAGTCACTGCCGGCAGATTCGTTTGCAGGAATACTGACTCTATCTTTCAGGCGATCTGAAGAGGTTCTTTTGTATAAGACGTTCTCAAAGCTGGACTCGTGGCGGATCTTGTGATCCCAACAGTGCGTGGTGCAGTGCGGACTAAATCGAATCTGGTGGCGCGATCCTGCGAAAGTGGGATTTGCGACCGGTACGAACCGGTCTCTCGGTGCTCATCGGGAAGCAATCACCACCGTCAAGGCCCGCGCCCTAATAGTCTTCTCGCCGTTGCTTGTAGTGCGCCGACTTCAGTCCAATCGAAAGAGTACAGATGCCAGAGGAAGCGTGTGATAGAGAGCGGTGTTGTTCGCAGTGGCTTCGGTTGGGTCGGCGAAAATCACCTGGATCATACCATCGGGACATCCTTGCATTACGCTAAACTTTATCCCAACGACATGTATTCTGAGTTCAGAAAGATCAATGTGCAGTGGGACGGCACTGTGTATATAAAGGCAGTCGTGGTGATGGACAAGGACGAAGTCGCGATATGTGACGCACATGCGTTCGCCCGTGGCTGTGTAGGATCCGATCAGCGTTGTAGGCCAGCCTGGCTGGCAGTAACTGCAGGTGGAGCATCCAGTCGCTCCGAGATGTTCGTCCAGATTGGTCCAACTCACATCTGGGACGTGAGACCTTGTAAAGACGACATGAGGAAATCTCGATCAGTGTCTGTGCGTAGATGCACACGTCACGAAAGTAAAACTTCCCATCAGCAGACTGACGCGGCGGTTTGTGGAGCTCACCGGGACGCAGCTCGCTTAGACCATTGGAGCAGCGCTGCGAATCACCTGTAAGTGCAAAAACGACTGAAGCTAGCGCAGTGTTGGTCGACTGTAGGAGACGGTGTGACAGCGAAGTCTACAACGTGAAAGCAGACATCACAACGAAGTCCATTGCTGAGCCATGCGACGTCTCGCGATCCTGCACTCTTGAGTGAAACCAACGACAAGAGCTCCCGAGGCAGTCTCTGGTCAACGGAACTCCAATCCGATATTCAGGACTCTGGCTGACCTGAAGGGTGTTTTCCGAGCGCAGCTTGTGGTCGGACGTCGATGATGAAGACGGTATAGCTACGACCGCCGCAGTCTCAGTACACCCAGCTGACCATAATCGTCCCCTGGATTTCGGTCGGCGTCGTGATCGCTGACTTCGATGTGCTCTACTCGAGGCAGACTCCAGCTTAGGATCGGAGACACACTTCGGTACTCCTGTCGCTGGTATGAAAGAGATCTCCAATCCACGGGCCCAGTGATCAAGATAGCTGTACGATCCAGAGAAACGAGCAGGGTCTTCGCTTGGCAGACTATGCGTTCAGAAGTCAAAACTCGCACTGCTCACTGGGACTGATCCAGACGCTGTCGATTAGAGTGGTCCCAAGATTTGTGTGACGACCAGGCCTGCGGACGCGTTCAGATCGAGAGGTAATCGAGGGGACAAGATCTGTCTCGTGTAGCTTGTAGCATCGCTTCGCCGGTCTCCCCACTGAGGTCTAGGGTAGGCCCATTGCCGCATGCTTCTCTTGTCAAGGGCTTACTGACCTGCGCTTTCGTAACTCATCGTCGGCTCCCTTGCTGCCGCAGTGCTACCCCAGATCTTACCAGCGCCATCGCATTTCGCCTTCTGTCTCCACGAAGTCTTGCCTCTTCGGTATGATTGCCTTTTACGCCAACATGAGCACAAGTATCGACCCTCGCTTGTTCTTGTCACAAACGTCTGTGTCGTTTACAATACTCGATCCTGGAGCTGCCACAAGATTTTTGAGCGCAGACTGGTCGATGATGGGGTCACGCAATGGCTGTTTCTCTGGACCATTGTTTCTTGCTAGTCGCAGCGAGTGACTTGACCTCAAGTCTCGCCATGGTCGTTCGTTCCCAATGATGCCTGCCTGTAGTCGTGGAAGTTTCGACCGCCACGCTGGCGCAAGGATTGAGGTGGATATACCGAGAAGCGCTTCTTGTGATCGACTGACGCGTCTTAGGCGCTATGTCCGGCGTTAACGTACTGTCACAGTGACTACTAGAGATCCGGACGCGCGCACTGATCCAAGTATTTGCTCCGTTGGTATCTGTACAAGATGTTGTTTCCCACAGACCTGCAACGTCACAGGTCGTGAGCGCTGCTGCGACAAGCTCTTTTCTGCTCTTTGCTGTGATCTCGACAACACCACTAGACGGTCTTTCCTCATGACGTTCTGCTTTATCGTAGGATGCGGAGGCTTTTACTGCGCGCATGTACGCTGGAACCGTGGGCAAGGCGAAGAACGCGTCGAGGGCTGAAGGGCGGCTGGTCTCGTCTCGAAGGTGGGCAAGATAGTGCTCTGTTGTGCGACACTTCACGAGGATCTTCGGTCTTGATTAGCCTGTCGGCGTGTACGGTCACAATGGCGTGATATGATTCTCTGCGCTTGGCTGTAGGGCGTGGGATTGTAGACGGTAATTGTCGACTGAGTGGATACTTAGGCCTGGCTCTCTGTCCATTCCTGGCAGAGGGTGCCATACACGATCGCACTGTTTGCGTGGAGCTGGAAGTGTTTCTTAAGACGGCCATAGTCGGAGGATATGGAATGGTGGCTCGCTGGGCGCTCAGTGACAGGCTGTGGTGTCAGAATGCGTGTTGTTGTGCTACTAACGGCTACTCCAGCCTAATTCTGACCTCCCAGCTCGCCTGAAGCTCACTATAAGGCTCAGTAAGATGACTCCCAGCTTCATACGCGCGGCCCGCGCCGAGTAAGACTTATGTAGTGAGTTTGCACGTTCATCTGCATCCAATCAGATGGGAGCAACGGGTCAGAGCTCCGGGCTCCCTAGCTCAGTGAAGGAGTGAGTGGTTTATCACAAGGTATGTGACGTGCGACGTGAGTGATTCGTGACATGTATAAGTGGCTGGCAACCACATTCGACACACTCTGTGGCTGGCACCCACATTCGAGAACGCGTATCCAAGGAAGCATAGCTTTCAAGAATCATTGGAGAAGGTCATCTAGCAGATGACAATTTTTTTTCCATCTTTTTCTATTGCTATGGCAAAGGGGACAAGGTAAACCCTGCTCTGCAGCTCTACATACGTGGATTGCCATCGCCAACCTTTTTTTGGTTCGAATGACATAACGACGTGCTGAGTGCAGTCTATTCCAGCGATCTGTTACACTATTCGTAGCCCTAGCGATATAGCGATAGGAGCGTGTTCTAGCCGCATATTGAACTTTATTGGTTACGAGAGGCGTTACGAACTGCTACATCCACTATCGATGCTTTATATATCACTATGATACCGTGGCAGAACGTGAATGAGCTTACAAGTAGTGCATACTCGTCTGGTCAAGTGCGAGGTTCATCATCCCGAGAGGACGTTGAACATCTTCGAACTGATGTACTACCATGTCAGTCGATGGTTCTATGGCTCGTTGAAGGATATCTGACCATTGAACCTGCTGTAAAACAACGGGATGCCGTGACTTCATACAGTGAATCCATCACTCGCGCACATGGACGACTCCGCCTAGGGGAAACGATTTGAAACATGCTGAGATCACTGACAGTGCAGCAAGATCAGGCGAAACCGGGCCGAGAGCAGAGCTTTTGAGAGGACTCGGAAGAGTTCTTTGGATATGGTAGTAAACAGTGGTCACAGAGTGATTGGGCTCATGTGGAGTGGCGTAGAGTTCCAACGAGTAGACAGCAGTGGCTGGGACGAGTGAATTATCAGCAACAAGCTGACACGACAAGACGCTTAGATGGTGGAGCCGAACCCAAGGCATCCTCGTCATGTAAGGGCAAGAATAGGCGGAAGTGCCAAGGCCTCAGTTTTTGTTTCCGCACTCAAAGCTGCTGACACTCACATCTCATTTCTCCTCACCAACAACAACATCTCACCCATACACGACAGTATCAGCCAGTCTTCCGCCACAGCCAGTGGCGGAGACCACCGGCATTCCGTGGACGGCAGTAGTCATCGCCACCAGGCGGTCGACAGCGACACAGGGCACGCACAGACACGAGTCAATCCCGCCGCCTCTTGGCGTTTTGACTTTCATATGGCAGTCTTGCCTTTGGTAGGCTTCTCTCGATGGTGGCTTTTCATCAATTCAAGCTCGTGGGTGTTCCGGCCCCGATCGAGATGTTGCAGCGAAAGAGCGACTCCCTGTTCAGCTGAAAGAGCTGGTAAGACATCTCTCGCCGCTCCACGATCTTTACTTACGCTCGTTAGATCTCAGCCACCACGAGAATCATTGCTCCCTCCAAGCATCAGAAGACCGGCGACGCGTTGTTGCCGTACCTTCTTCTACGTCATCGGACGATGTTGGCCTCATTCGTCAGAAGTGGCAAGTCATGCATATCTCTCAAGCGGAGTATGCCGCAGCACCAACCGACAATGGCTGCCGAGCGGTCACCGAGCTGTTACACGGTCAGGTCGTCCTGTCCGTCGAGTGGCACGGCGACCTTGAGGACATTAACACCGACGGACTCCGTGCGACCGTCCTCGAATACGCCAACGATGTCGTTGAGATCTGTGCCTTCGCAGAGATGTCCAGGCCCAACACACAGGCTGTCGAGTTCCGCGTCGAGTACTTCAAGATCTCCGACGCCAAGCAGATTCTCAGCCTGATCCCTGACGTCGCCTCGTCGAGTACAATGTGCGTTCAAAGATTCGATGATTCATTAATCAAAGCATCGCAAGGCGGGTGCTGCTAGCTTCATGCCGGGCAAGAGTGCGGGCAAGGCGCCTTCCATCAATAGCTCGAACCCGGGCAGCATGCCAGACGACGGCACCGCTCGTCCTCTGATCCTTGAGTCGACCGCTACACTCAGTACACGCGACGTCACAGCTTGTGGGTGGAGAAAGAGATGATTCGACCGAGCATGGAGGTAGTCAACTCGACGGAAGTGACGCCGAACCAGGAGAAACACACTTCAGTCATTCTGTCACGAGCAAAGTCGTCCAACTATTGAGCTACTCTTTCGATGTCACATGGACGCTGAGGAAGGAATGTGTGATTACTGGCAAGGATGAGTATCACGAACAATCGCAGGCGGTAGTCGTACATATCTCAAACACGAGACGGCCAATAATGCCTGAAAGGGAGCCCCACCATTGGATTTCAGTGCCTCCTCACGCTTTCATGTCCCATCAAGTCTTTACATGACAGCAATTGTTGACTATACAACCACAGAGAGGGCATAAGCTGCTCAACCGGCGGCTCAACAAGCACCTCGACCGCCGAGTGTTGTACTGCACCGGTGAATGAAACAGTACTGTTTCGTCACCATGCTTGACCCCTTTCTTCGCAAACACTCAGAAGGAAACAGTGATGGTGCGAGGAATATCATTGGCGCGTTCAGCATATACGAGCATGTGATGCGGATCCCGCGAGGGCGCTGCATGCACAAACCATCTCAGGGCAGAAACTGGAAGACCAGTACCGAGACACACATGAGACTCCCAGCTGTCCCGGCTGCTGCCTCTCTGATGACGACAATCATCTGCAACGCCAAGCTATAGAGGAAAAACTCAGTTCAGCTCCACATTGCTTCTTCATCAGCATGCGAGACCGCTGTCGGGTGCAATCACAACCAAGAGTTGCTCAGAGACCAAGCCAGATACCAAACACTGCCATTTTCGGGACACTCTTGCCACTTGTAGCAATCAACCTCGAGCGAGTCCCATCATTAAGGATGACATTGCGCCGTGCCATCCTTGACTTTAACAAGCAGCTCGCACTTCGCGGACAAGGATGGGTCTGACGAGAAGACACTTGTCAGAGCGTCCATGCGCGCGGCAGATACGTCTTCTTCCAATGTTGATTCATCTTGTGCATATTGGAGTGCTGCTACTTCCTGTTGAGATCATGATATCGGCCCAGCTGAGATGCATCAGCTCAGGTCTATCCTACTGTGTTGAAGATGATCAGATTTGCAACAATGCACTAAGCTCGCGTGGAGTAAGATCGACCCTCGAGCTGCTCTTCCTGGACGTTGACCTCGTCTCCAACTATTACACCAATCGGTTAACGTTCTTGATCAAGGTCCAAATGGGAATGACAACAAAGCCAGAATCCACTGGCAATGCGCCTTCCGGTGGTCATAGCTCGAAGACCTCGAGATTTCGGTCTATTACCTTCAAGCCGAGCGGGTCAGCTCCGATCAGATATCCCAACAAGGGGAAGCATTGCGCTGGTGGCTTGTGGGGGGATGGAGTCAGGCACTCCAACATTGAGCTTGATGAGTGAAGCATGCAGTCCACCTTCCAGCACTTAGTATCTGGCGAAGGTGCCACAATACAATCCTCCCAACGCATCCAGAGCTCACGCTCAATTTCATGCGATTCATGTAAGCTGGCGGTCACCAGCGCCGAAAGGCTTAGGAATGGCATCGATCTCTAGAACAATCATCTGCAATTCTCAATATCATGCTGCTTCGGCTGGGACTGGAAACGAACATCCCTCCATTAGCAAGATATCACGATGCCTCCTGTGAAGCGGGAGTTTTGAGTGACGGCAACAGTAGCACATTGTAGAACAAGCAGGAGCAAGGATTGGTAAGGAGCTGCTCTCCCATGCAAAATGGCTATTGTCGGACAGGTATTGGCTCTGTTGTGAGTGAACGCAGTCTTACCTGGCATATCCAGTCCATTGCTCCCTGATGTCGAGCAAGCGTCTGATCCCCCAGTTCTTGCCTACCTCCTGGAGCGTAGAGATAATACCAAGCTGGACGCTCAGAGCTACAATACACATGTCTCTGTACTGCACTCTCTTACAGCGCGTTGGAGCACAACTATTCTCCTTCTCATGTCAGAGGGTTCTCAGCAATTGAAACACAGCTGTCATAAGGCGCGCATAGCCGGATATCTGCTAAGAGGTCATGTGTGTGTGAGTCCTATGGACTGAAAGTATCTGCCAGGGCATGAAGCCTGCGCGGCTATGCATTGATCTTGGTCATGTATTGCTCGAGCAATGACGAGTTCATCGTCATGGGGTGATTGAATGCCTTCCAGAGACTTTAGAGCTCGTCGAGGTTTAGTACTTCGGTCAAGAAGATTGATGTTGTCGTTTTCAAATGATTGACAAAACGCATCGATATGAGCAGTATTTCAGGACTTGAAAGCTTGTTCAGGCGGGCTCTGGGTCCACGGTATGAATCCAGTTGTCAGAATTTCGGCAACAAGATAGTACGTGAGGCGATGTCACAGAGTCGATCTTGACCCGATTCGACTGCGGGCTTGCGCTCGGTGATGCAGCTGTACTCTACGCATTAGCTGAATCAAAAATCTACATCAGCCTGATCGCAACGATTGTCGCCCTACATGATTCCCCTTTCTTTGTGAGCTTGTCAGCCAATGCAAGACAATGTAAGCGGAGCTTGGCTGTAAGATCTTGGCCCTTTCCTTTCTAATTCACATCCTATTCAGCGGACTCAGGCATGCGCTGAATCTTGAATAAGATACGCATCGCCCAGATAAATCGTCCGATCTTCATCAGCAGGTTGCGTTCATCCCACTGGGGACTGTACTTTCTGCTCTTATAGATCGAGAGTTGTATTATTCACGTTGACGTCTCTTTTTCGGTGGTATGTAATCTTTCAAGTCCATGTTCTCGGCGGCGCAAGACAACCATATCATTCAGGCTTCTATGAAGAGTCATCCGACACAGGACTGGATCGCGTCTGCCACGGCGTTTTTCCGACGGTCACCGACCACATTCGCCCTGCGACTTCCCAACACACAACTTATGGGTTTGCCACTCTCAATGCGATGGCGGAATACGGCCTTCTTCAGTGATTTGTGTCGTTACTCTCGCGGCCTGATCGAGCGTCGTGTGTTGATCCAATATCTCCCTGTGTAAGACTGACGGCCATTCTCGATCTCGCTTATTTTCCTTGCTCCCTCACTGAACGTTGGTCGATCACTGGTGCTCGTATCTTAGATGTCTGCTCGGCGTCGTTACCAGCTCCTGCTTGCATGCCAATGGCGGGTTGTAGACGTCTCATTGAATGGCCACAGTCGTGCTCGATGGCACTCGATGTGCTTACTTGTGCCTCCGGGGTTGAGTTTCAGGGACATGGTGGTGGAAGATGGACGGTGGTAGGCGCGCAAGTTCATTGGATACTTGCTCGCTGAGGTGTTGAGTCGCCGCGATGGCTGTCAGACTGAGCGGCGCAATGACGGAGTGTGGACGAAGATGAAGTGCTAGTAGCGAGAGTGATGTGTTGTGGCATGTAATGCGTGTCTAAAAGATATCAAAGAGGCAGAGAAGCCCGCGTGCGGAGCATTTGGCGGTTCGAACTTGTCACATCCCAAACAATTCGCAGACATTCGAGCCAAAACTCATTGATGTTAGAGCATATCATCTTCAAGATAACCCATCCAAGCGCCCAATATCATCATCTCGTGTATGCCCTCCACTGGCAAATCGTAGCCAAAAAAAGGAGCCATATCTCCTTCAAAAACGGCAAAAACCTAGGCCCCCGGAGGGCTTAGGGAAAACTCCCGAAGCGCTTTGGTGCCACCCAATTTCAGCTGCCTCGTTCCAAGATACGTACGAATGGGAGTTTTATTGCCTACAATAATTGCCATGCCATGCCTTGCCTATGCCATGTGAGTTGAACGAATGGTGGGTGATACATACCTTAATACTTGCGCCACACAGGCCTCCCCCTGAAGGTCTTGCCTTCTCATTGGTTAGGATGATTCAGCTTAAGTGAGTATTAGTACCTCATTCATGGCGGAGCGGGCCGTAGGCAAGGTCTGCAGCGATGAGGGTACCTTATGCAACTTGCTCCATCCACTGTATTGAGATCGTGCTGTGGAATCAGTTGCAGAGCCCACACTCTGACTCAGGCTCTTCTTGTGGAGGACAGCATGCTCTATATGACTTGTTCGAAGAACCGTGAAGTCGTTGAAACATGAGGTGATGAACACCCAGGTCATCCTCCGGCTTCGCGAGCGGTTGGAGATGGCTACCTTCCTCAGGCAAGCAGTTTACGTATCTCAGACATTGCCGCGCGACCCTCACTGGGCTAGATACCCTACTATATGCTTTTTGCTCATCTACAAAGACGTTGTCTGCGAACCACGCTGCAAGTCTCTCAAGAATCATACTGACACCTGCCGCACAAACCTCACCAGGTCGAGTCTCGACACTCACGATAACTTGCTCCAGACCAGAACTTCCCACGGACAGCATACGCCTGGTTCGATGCGGAGAGCAGAGAAATCAACAGCCTGTAGTGCCTGGAAATCGATGCGCCAGCCATTGGTCTCGCCCATGACGACCCCGTCGCCTTCGTCGACGTGGATTCGAGGAGCATAATGACCGCCCTGATGAGACACCACATCTTGAGCGGCCACCTCTACGAGCATCTCTTTCGACGCTCTGCGCCAGTACATTGCACCCAATGACACCATGTAGACGACCCGAGCACTCTGAGAGGCGCCAGGCTGACCAGTTCTGTACATTCCGCACAAACGAATACACCTGGAAACTCGAAGGACGTGGCCACACTCTATCTTCCACTCAGGCGGACGCCTCTGCTATATATTCCAGGACGCAGCAACAGGCAAACCACCCACTTACAATGTGTCAAGGACACCATTCATTTCAATACCGACGCCCTTGAGCTTCGCGCTTGAGCTTTCGCGCTCACAGCTTGTCGTCCTCTCTCATCCTTGCTGCCCCATCAGTACTGTTATAGCGCCAGGGTAGACACCGTCACTGCCGCCTCCGGGAAATCCACCAGCTCGCACACAACGTTATCACAACCTACTCGCGACGCGAATACGACATCTACGCCGACCAGTGGATAGTCAAGATGCTCCTCCATAACTCTGTATCTTGTTGAGACCAGAGAGTGCCTTGCGGGGAGTCTTTGTCGTCATCAGCCAACCTCCCCATCGTTCATTGAAGTCAGCCCGGAACAGACTCAGTGGTTTCGATCACCGCCTTCACAGTTGTTTCAAACCTAGTGAAGGGAGCAAAGTCCTGGGAACGCCCTCCTATATCTCGGCAAGGCGAGGAACGAAATCCGTGGCGAGTCAATGTACGAGCGTGGGATCCTCCCATCAAGTCGTTGTGATACACTGGCCGACAGATCGTGACTATTCTTGTATCCCGAAAAAAGCCAACATCGTGCACAACGAAGGTCCGAGCATTATACCATGCAGTTGACATGTGGTCGTCGAAGCATGTTGGATTTGCGCGTTGGCAGTATCTACTCGTCCGGCTGGTCACGACATGATGAGCTAGCTTTGACAGCCCTCTGCTGCTTGAAATGCAGTCTCTGAATCCGTGCCTCTACCATGCACATGGTCAATCTCACGCGTACCAACCAACACCATGGTATCAAACAGATGACCCATTGACTACAGCATAGGCCTCCAAGTCGAGCTCAGATCCGACGCTAGGGTGGTTCCAGCGTCCAGCCCTGTGGGATGGCACCCTGGTAATATCTTGGCACTCCTTCCTTTGCGTGGATGAGTGAGTTTCGACCCAGAAAGCCTCCGGCAAAGTCTGATTTGTTGCGACCAAAACTGCATGGCAGACAGACCCCAGGATGCAGCTAAGAACCTGACAGTAAGACTTCTTGTGATGCACATGTGTTGTATTGTTGTGGATGGACACACATCAACAATTCCGAAACTATTCGTTGAGCAGTGGCTTGATAACATTACAAATCAATATTCTTTTTGGCTTGGATACTTGTTGAGTAGTCGCTCATACTACATCAACAACATCAATCACTTTCCCATAGCTTCCAATCGCTAGGCAATCATCTACAAGCCCGTGGAAGCGTAATTAGCGCCTGGATATGCCGTGAAGAGGTTGTTGTTCAGGCTGCTGAGTTGTGGACAGTTCAGGCTCCTAATCTGAGGACCCAGTTTCGAATTCAAGAAAGTCGTAAGCTGGCCAACGGTCTCTGTGAGTGGCGAGATGGCATCAACCAGCCCGGCTTGCGTGGCCTGGAGGAGGAAGCAGGAAAGATTGTTACTCTCAAAGAGAGAATCGCCGTTGAAGACGCCGCCAGTCAGATCACCGGTGTCGAGGCCGACGAAGGAGTTTGTGGTGCCAGCTGGGCAGATGGTAAGCGAAGTTCTAGATGGAAAAGTTCAAGGTGACTTACTGTTGCCTCCGAAGCGGACGATACCGGGATACATGCCGTTGTTGACGACAGTGTCTACGTTGGTGTCGACGGTGTTCATTGGCTGGCTGGTAGGACGCTTGTACCAGTTGTCTGGAATACGTTCTTGACCGCGGTTGTGGACGAAGTTGCCCGGTGTACCAGTAACGCTGAAGAATGACTTGAGAGTCTCGCCGTCCAAGACACCACCCATGACTTCTTGAGAGTGGTTGGACATGAAGTTGACAACGAAGTTGTGAGCGTCTGGCGCTACGAGCCCAGAGAATGGGGCGGAGAAGTAGTATGGGTTGTTTTGAATTGAGTATTCGGCAGTGTAATAGGCTTGAGCAGCAACCTTGTCGTGGGTGAGAGATCCGGCATTCGGGCTCTGACCGATGAGGGAGTAGAGGTGTTCCCAGCGGTGCATCTCAAAAGTACCGACGCTGCCACCGTTCATGTATGCATCTCCCTATATCATACATCAGTCCTACTTCGCGACTGATGGTAGACAAGAATCACGTACCCTGATAATGGACGCATCACCCTCGTATCTGGAGTGAGTGCCAACGATTCCGGTAGGCTTTCCGAGAAGGCCTAGAGTGCCCGGGAAGCTGCTGCCAATGGACCACTTCTCCGCAATGGGGTCTCCACTGATACCAATAGCGATGGCCGCGAGCACCAATGCTAAATCAGGGGACATACTGTAGGCTGCACCTAGACCATCGATGGTTTGTTGGATCGTCGCTAGACCATTCCTGGGCAGGAAGCCATGGTTGGCAGCAGCATTCAGTCCTGGACATTGGCCTCTCAGATCGTTCGGTCCTGGTGACTTGAATTCGTGTCCACTTCCCTGACTGACGTCGACGAACTGGTCCTGAGCGTCGAAGACTGTGCATTTTCCGTGCGAGCCGCAGTTATCGCGATCGGTCGTAAATTTTGGAGGAGGAACAGTAGGATATACCACTCGCTTTTGTAGAGTGCTGACAGGGTTGCCGGCCATCTCCATAGCCATGGGCCATGCTGCAGCGAGCGGCAGAGCTACGCTGAGTAGTTGAAGGTTGCGACGCATACTGAATTGTTGTTGTGGGAGGAATCAATAGGGTAACCGAACTGTTGGACTCGGACATGTCGGAAACCAAAGGTATCATATACCCCTGCGGCGGAGGTCTTCCGACGGTGCAATAGCCGTGTGGTAGCGACAGTGTTCCCCAAGTAAGGATCTTGAGGCCCGAAGTGGCATTTCTGTTGGGATAGCACATGTGTGAATTGGCGATGTGCCATTACAATGGATCGTCTTTCTCATCTGGTCCAATCACCTGTAGTGCATTGAAAATTGGCCGAACGCATCTGAATTAGCTTGGGGAAATCATGCATGGCGTCGCGGGCGCGCAGGTCATTTTGCGCAGAGTCCAGTGGTAGGAGCCGCATGACGCCCCAAAAATCCCGACCCTGGACGGGGAGGCGACCGCATAGCTTGGCAAGGAGTCCGAAGTTGTGGCGCACCAGGCGACTTGCGGTTAGTCCCGTGGTCAGGTCAATGGCTCTGGGATACGCTTATACTCAACTTTGTGGGGAAGCTGGGGCAGATCTGGAGGTTGGCGGGGAAGATTGAATCAAAAGAGCAGGACGTGGACGATCCCTTGTCTACTACTGCGAAGCTTCTCGCATTGATCCATTATAATGCGCACGGCAATTGCGGCTATCAGTGTCTCTGCCGTCAGAATGTAGAAGTTTCTCTCTTGCTCCCCGGCAAGATCTCGATACGCTGTGGCGAGGTTAGCCGAGCTCGTCTCCAATACTGTGCAGAACTTCATGTTTGTATTGCAGTACGACAAGACACATTTCGTGACATGGCAATCGACACGATTCGCAACTGTGGCGTCAGGTTTTGAGACTACAGAGGCGTGACTGTCCGCCGTCCACGCCTGGAAGTATGCCAATACGTCCAACATATCAGCCAGCTCGAAATTGCCGGTCAGAGGTTTTTTGGCGGTGCTCTTGGTGTGTGTGAGTATGATTGGAAGGTGTCGAACAGTCTGTGATAGGAAATCCATCTTGAGCCCTAGCGTTCTGATGTGGTCGCTGGTCTTGACAGCAACGCTCATCGGGCACAGTGTTGTACGAACTGCTTGCTTGAGCCGTGCTTCCTGAAAGTTGTTCCACACAGCATATCTCTTCGGGTTTCGTGAGAAAATCACCTACTCGTGCGGACGAGTTGTCTTGGTTCTAGGGAGAAGGTGAAATTTGTGGCTTGTAGGTTCAGCGATTCCGGGTGGATCCCACCTGCGTCGTGCAGGCTCGACTCAATGTCGTCGGAAGCGTGTGGCAGATGGATGTCGTTGGTACGCTGACGTCGAGGCAGAAAGTGGCCACTGACATCCGATACTAAGCGGCGTCTGTTGTCAGGCAACGTGAGAGTCTTCCACGCACTCTTCCAAGACCAGAGTAAGTGATCATCATCGTGCGCTCGATGTGGTGCCAAGGGTGTACTGATGGAGAGGATGATGCGTGGACAGACGTATACGCCGTTGACAGCTGCGAAGATCCTCCTCATGCTGGCAATCTTGAGAGCTGATCAAAGCTCTCTGCTATCGTGCTGGACTTGTGTAATCGGGCGCTGAATGTCCATGGGACTCAACATAGTGTGCCGGTACCAGAGCACACAATGTCGCTATCGTGGAGCCATAGTCTGTCAAGCGAGATATACCCCCTACGCTTCTGATGTATTGCCTTGCTGGGGTCTTCCTCAATCATATTCCGAGCGCGTGAACGTATAGGTCACTGGTTTCCTACACATTGGCTGAACGGAGCATTGATCATGTCCAGAGCGACAGATGATGGAAGCGGTCCTCTCAACGACGTCTGCGTGATACCCTCTCAGTAGGAACTTGGATATGGCATCTCAAATCCAGCCCAGATCAAGATATGGGGCTCGCGCTGAGTGTTGTGTGTTTAAGAAGCCAGTGTTCGGGACACGCTGCTCTCGGCGATCATGACGGCTGGAGTTGTCGCGCGTCGTGATGACTGGGTGAATGGTGTGTCGATCCAGTTGGAGAGCTCAGGACCGCCCGTGTCGTGAGCAAGCTGGTTGGTCAGAGATTCGTAGCCCTTCAGCTCCCTGCCGAGGTATCATAGTTTGGCTTGAGTGACCATTTGAGACTGATCCTAATGGTGTGTAGGGCGACGATGACTTGCGTAGCCTCAGACCTGTGCGAGCGCTGGCTGTGGCGCCTGATATTGTCGATGATGTCGTGGGCGCTCGATTGCCACCGTGGTGGACTGTATGAGATCGTCCGTACCGCTCGATGGGCTCTTGTATCCTCGTGAGCACAAGGATGTTGAGGATGCGGGTGTGGGTCAACATGCAAGTGGCGTGCAAGCGGTATGACGGAAAACGCGTTATGGCCGAGCTCAAGGGGTGTCAAACGAAAGAAGGAGCGGAACTTGCGCGAAGTGGGTACTTGCCGACGCTGACTTGCGAAGACTTGTAGGGCAGGGCTACACTTGACGCTAACGGAAGTTCGTACAGAAGTCCGACTTTCCATGTGACAGAGCTTGAAGTGCTCTTTTCTGTGATTGCCAGTCAAGCGGAGAGACATTGCTCCCTGGTCAGCTTGTGGGCGTCGATAACCATCCTCGCGGACGAGCCCTTGTTCAGATATCTAAGTCATTTTACGGCTGTGTTGGTAAAGTAAGGATGGGAAGTAACATTAGTAGAAGTCGGTATTGCGCTTCAGGATCTGGCAGTGGGGATTACTCAGAAACAAAGGTATTGTGAAGGTCAATGCAACGCAACCTCTATGACCTGGGAACAAAGAGCACTAGTGCAGATGTAATGATTACACGTACGTGATCGTCCCATCAAAAACCATGGTTGATCACATACTATTGCATCGTTGCATAGGGAATGTGAAGACATACAAATGTCCTTGGGCACGCAATGAGCAAGGAAATGGCGGCGGAGTCAGAAAAACAAATGTCGTGATTCAGTGGTCTCTGGCACTCGTGGCACCTCAGGTATCTGCAAAACTCCCATGAAAGCAATCCCAGTCATCATAATAGAAGGTCCGCCCTACGATCAGGCGACCTTTCAAACGCAGTTCTCTTTTCGCGGAGGGTGTCAACTCATCGATCTGCTCACGACCGCGCTATTCACTCTCAGCCAGCTGGTGCTCCTCGTCCTGCTTCAGCTTGTCCTCGCGCGGGCCGTCTACCCAGCCGATCCTGCCCTCAAAGTCTTCGAACTCGTATGCGCTCTCCGTTCGGAATGTGACTCCGACCATGCTGTGGACGCTCAACTTCTTGAGGACGGTGTCGATACCGAGGCTATCAACCAAGCCACCGGTAATGTTTCCGGAAGCTGAAACCTATCTCAGATGTCAGTCAAAGTGAAAAGGAGAAAGAAGTGAACCGCCTTGGATGTACTCACTTTCTCCTGCTGGTATAGCCCGCGAATAGCCTCCAAGTCATGCTGCATCCTCTCATGCTCGGGAAATCTCAAAACACCATCCATGAAGAACTGGTTCAGTACCCCAAATCCGGTGTCGGCATCTCGCTCGGGGGCATCGTCACCGAGCAGACGACGCATACCGTCGACCCACATCGTTCCAGGATGCTTGTAACCATACGGTCTATCGTCGGTGACAGGAGAAAGGAGGTTCGAAGACGGCGAATACCCCTTCGTGGACTCGTAGGCGGTATGCCACCAATTCATCATATCTTCGTACCAGGAGTCCATGGCACTGGCGACTTCGCCGAGCTTGAGGTATGAGTGGACCAGTGCTGCCATGACATCCATTGCAATGACCGCCATGCGAGCCATGGTTCTCTTGCCGTGGTGGCTGCCCATCCTCCAGCCAAATGCGTGTCCATGCTCGGCCCAGAAAGTGAGCATCTGCATGACTGGGACTGCGAGGGTGGTGAACCCATCAAGATCGTCGGCGGCCAGGAGCTCGTCAAGGTATGTCTTCGTCTCGATAAGACTACGCAAAGTCTCTGTGATGTGAGCATTGAGCCAGACGCGTGCGGGAGATATGAGCTGCTTCAGGCGCAGCGTCGCGTCGCTATCGACGCATCCAGAGACGTGAACTCTGTGTCCACCGGCGATGCAGCTGCTGAAGGATGCGAGAAGCTGACTTTGTAGCTCAGTTGTCTTTGGTTTCTCCGTTGTTCCGATGTTGGCCGTCCGTAGCTCCAATGTGAGCGCGCTCAAATCTCTGGCATCGTAGTCGGAGTGGATATCAAAGTCGATGTCCTTCCATATGCCGCCTGCATCGCTAGGATACACTCGCTCGCAGTAGATGCCAGTGCGGAATAGCTCCCAGCGATACAGCATTGCGAACCGTGGCAGATCCTCGGCCAGAAGTAGCAGTCGGCGAACGTCGTTTGTGTCGCGATCGGCCATTTCAATGTCGACGCGCAGACTGATGAGATGCTGAAGACCGGCAGAGACTTCTGCACGCGACTCGAAGACGATTGGCAGGCAGGCAAGTGCTGTTTCTGATAGTATTCCCGGGTTGACGATGAACACCTCAACGAAGTGGTTCCTCTTGAGCATGAGCTCGGCCGCCTCGCGTCTGATACTCTTGCACACCGAGAGGATCCCGAGGTGGAACTGATATGTAGTTGGTTCTTGTCTTGTGTCCTTTTCCTCCTGTGTCTGTGTGTCGCTGGCCTTGACAGCCGCTGGTCGCACAAGATATCCGTAGATCTCATCTCGCAGCTCTCGCGGCAGCGACCAGAATGTCGCCTTCTTCTTGGGTGGCGGCGCCATTCTATCTGTGTCAGGAGATGTCGCGGTGATCGCTGAAGTGGATGTTATGGATGTTTTCGACAGGGAGGCGGCGTCGAATGCAGGGTGGTCCAGCATCGTAGAGGAAGTAGCCAAGAAGTGGACTGGTTTCAGAAGTGGATGTGGAAGAGATTGAAGAGATTTTATATTCATCATGTGCAGGTGACGAAGACAGATTAGCATCGTATTGTCAACACGCGACTTGCGCTCGAAGTGGCATGCATTCACTCGAGCACATCCACTCGAGTACGCTCTTTAAGACAAGACCCAACAAAGACATTGTTATGTAACTCGATTTCCTGCCCCATCATTCACTTACAGCACACTAAGGCGCAGTGAAGCCTAGTTCAAGCGAACACCGAATCTACCTCTTCAAGTCCACCTAATACACTACAGCTCAGATACAACCAACTGCGCCATGACAGTCGACAAGATCAAGATACTGCGTTATCTGGCGGCGCGAATGGAGCAAGGCAACGCGAGCGTAGAACGAGACCGCTCTCCGCCCACACTCATGAACCTTCCGCAAGAGATACGCAATGCAGTATACGAACTCCTCCGTCCCCGTCGCCTCTTCCTCCACGTACATGTCTTCGTACATGAAGGCGTCGTCTTCCGCGCACCAGAGACCCCACCACTTCAAGACCTTGTCGGCCTCCGTGGCGTCAATCAGCAAGTGAAGACCGAGGTCGAGGATGTCTGCGTGGGCAAGAATGATGTCCTGGTCGTCGATTTGCTCCTGGATCAGTTTCGCCACGCGAGCGTCTACGAGGAGACCGCCCCCAGACATCCAACGAGGGATTGGGGACTCGATCTTGGCAAGGCGAAGGACGCAAAGCACGCAGCCCCGGTTCCGAACCATACTCTCGCCAAGTTCACACGACTGCGGCTGATCGTCCCATACAGCTTCACTCGACTGCCAAATCTGAACAATGGAATGAAATTCTCAATCGCCCACATGCAGCTCATCAAGCGCGAGGACGGCACATGGTCCTTTGCGCCACTTTTTTGGAAAGCAATCGAAGAGCGCAACTTCAGCAACGCCGGCGATCCTATCGAGGAAGCAGAAGATGTGGCTCGCGAGAAGCTGCTCAACGTTCTCCTCGACAAGACACTTGATCAGCGCCTTCTCGATATGCTCTGCAAGACAGTGCAGAAGCACGCCGAGAATCGAACGGAGATGTATGGTCTGGATGCATTCGAGACAAGCTCATACCGCGTGAAGCTACACTCGCTTGTGGATGGTGACAACTTGGACCGACTTTTCGATCCATTGGTCGGTAAAGAGCAGACTATCTGGTGGAGACTGCAGGACGAGGATGAGGACTGGGACCATGTCGGACAGCCTTTGCAGGAAGAGGGAAGCGACACGGAGCAAGGCGCGGAGAAGACTGTGCGGTGGTGGGATGCTGATTTGTTAGATGATTGAGGCGATGGTATGTATTACGCATTGTACTGCCGCCAGCTGTACTATCACCGCTGGCGAGAGTGGAGAAACTGCAATCAACAGGATCGCGGACACTGAGTCGGACAGCGCCAACCGCCCGTCATACCCGCCATCCTCGTCGCTATCAGCACAATACTCTGGATCGTTTCGTACATCGTTTCAAAGCACGCCGGATTGCTATCGTTAAGAAACACTATCCCTCTCGCGAATCTGGATTGTCAAGAACGGCTGGAAGATACATGCAGCAGTATGCTCGCACTGATCTGCAGGGCGACCTCCTTGTGGTACGAAGCAGAGCTTTTGATCTGCCCATACTATCACAGCGGTAGATAGATAGAAAGTGTTTCACATAATGAGTAGGGCAGCATGAACTCACTCTGTTTGATCGTTATCTTCCAAGTCCAGTTGTTTCTTGAGAGTCCAGGACTTCGAAGTGGCAGTCTGTATCCAGACAACACGATACGCGACCAACAACATGCCATTCCACAGTGTCTATATAACAGAGGATTGTTTTGGAGGGCGCGTCAGTTGCTGACTTTCACTCTCTGTGAGTGCTCTGATTGGGTTTCATTTCGTCTGCCAGAGACGCTTCGACAAATTCATGAGCATGACTTCAAGCTCGCAGCATGGAGATCATCACTCATGAAGATAATTAGCATGAGATAGAGTGCTTCTGTTAGCCTATCAAAATTAAGTTTTCCAATCGACCAGGCCATATTCATGATATTGACGCAGACTTCGAACAGCGTCATCGACAAGTGGACACGTCCCTTCGAATGTATAGCTCGTCTTCCAGTATCGGTCCCTCTCCAAGTATAAAAGTGACATGGCTTGAGACAAGGTTTGTCAGTGCCACATGACAGCTGCAACGCACAACCTTGAATGTATGCTTGATATCCACAGCTCACTTACAGCCAATAGCGATCGTTGGAAATGCCACAGTCTTTTCAAGAGCGGTCGAGGCTGTGTCGATCTCTGAGCGTGGCAGGCGCGTGGCTGCGAAATGGCGTGGCCCGGTGGTACCAGCTTCGGAGCCATTTCGATAGTATTGGGACATGTCAAAAAGCCGAGAGTGAACCTCGGAATCAGCAACAGCAAGCTTGAACGAAGACATTCGATGGTCGTTCAGGTTGTCACACCTGCTCCTGGAAGTGGCCTGCATCAGAAGCACGATGGTCATTCCAGTAAGGATATTTCGTCGCGTAGCAACTGGACGCTCTAGCCGATACTGCTGGGCCAGTCTTAGAGGATGCGGGGCAAGATAGGGCGGCGAGAAGTCCTATGCCAAAACACCCGCATTCCACCCAAGAAGCGAGCGCGCACTGGCGAAGCAAGCGGACCGCATCCCCAGTACAAAGGTAAGCTTGATGTTTACCTTTGACTTCGGCATTTTCCAGTGTCCAGCAGATGGTCGTGGCGGACGAGGAAGCAGATGCGGTAAGGTTGTGCATAAGGTTGGATTGGCGATCGGCGGCCCGCGTGTCAACCACCGATTGTGGAGCGGGGTGTCTCGCTGGTCCCCCTGTTGGCGTCTGGAGCTCTGGGGTAGAATCAACTCTTTTCCCACATTACTCCGCTCCGCCCGAATGCCAGTCTGCTCTCCCAGCAAGTCGATGGGGATTGAATCTACATTATGAAAGAATTATCACCAAGTGAAACACGGGGCCAAAGGTTTATACTGGCACGCGGATGGCTTCATGCAGCCAACACTACGCGCGAGCCTAGAGAAAAGTCCAGATCTTCTATAGACTCTTCGCCGTCAGGGCCGCCAACCTCATCTCACGCCAGCGCCTGTACGACTTCAGAAGGGGCACACGCGCATGAGGAGCTGGAAAGTTCCGTATGAATTTGACAGCAGCTGGGGCCACTATTGGAGAAGGGAGGTCCGTCTGAAGGTTATGGCACCAAGGCTGAGGCGTAACGCCAGTGCAGCCACGTTCTGACTACACAAGCTTCCGCAGTTGACACATCTGCCATTTTCATCCAAGCACAGTACCAGCTTTTAATACGAATTATCCTATTGGATGACGGAAATCGCCGGTCAACATTGATCATGCTGGACTCTCTGAACTGGTATACTGGCTGGCGCGGGGAGAACTCGCGAACATCAAACCGCCTCGGCCAGAATGTCTATCGCGGTCAGCTTTCTCGATCAGACATGGGACTGGGCTTCGATAGCAGCACTGTTGCTAAGTGCTAGACTGATGTCGTGGCGGGAGCCTAAAGGACGAGGAGGCATTTCTTATATCTTTGTTTCCGCCACCACCACAAATTTCTCGTAGGATTGTTCGAATTCATCCAGCTGGTGCCACTCCTATCCTCGTCCCTCCTCGTTCAAGTCTCGCAGCATCATGAAGTACGCCACCATCGCCAGCCTGCTGGCCACCAGCGTTGCGGCTTTCCCTTACAAAATGGACAAGCTCGTCGCTCCCCTTGCGCTGGATGCACAATTTCAGGAGTTCAAGAAGCGAATGATCGAGGCCCGAGAAGCCGGAGCCAATCCTCTCGAACTTGACACAAGACAGAGCCGGCTCGCTCCTCAGGGTATCGGCGCCTTGCCATTGGCTCCTCCTCCGTTCAACGCTGCGTTGCAATATGTCAGCAACCAGGGCGCGAACGCTGTAAGACATCGTCATGCATAATCTACATATTTCGATCTAACATGGGTTCAGTTCGTGGCTCCCGGCCCCGGTGATGCTCGAGGAGAATGCCCAGGGTGAGCAAAGACAATCCATGAGCGGTAGCGAGGCAGATACTGATGAGTGTTCCCCAGTCTCAATGCACTGGCCAATCACGGCTACCTACCGCACAATGGCGTCGCCACGATCCAACAGCTTATCGATGCTACACAAGCAGGATTCGGTATGGCAAGAGTAAGTCGATGATTGCAGCCTCTACAGATCATATCAGCTCACGCATAACAGGACCTTGGAGGATTCCTTGCTATCTTTGGCGCTCTCGTTGACGGTGACGGCACCGGATGGTCCATCGGCGGAGTACCACGCACGGGTATTCTTGGCTCGCACGGCAACTACGAGACCGACAGTTCTCCCCTGAAGTCGGATCTGAATCAGTACGGCTCCAACACAAGACTCGTCATGTCTCAATTCTACAACGTACGTTATCGGTCGGTCAGTCTTTATACCAAAAGCCCATATTGACACCTCACAGCTATACAACCGCCAGTCTGACGCCTCCACTGCCAATTACAACCTTGATGTCCTTCGCTCCTTCCGCAGGAATCGCTTCGCCGAGTCGGTCGCCAAGAACCCTTACTACTCCTACAATGCTTTCGCCGGTATCGAGGTCTCTCAAGCTGCTTTCACCTTCATCTATCGCTTCATGTCAAATAAGTCTGCCGAGTATCCCGAGGGCGTCTTGAACAAGGCCACGTTGAAGAGCTTCATGGCCATAAAGGGGACCGACGAGAACAATCTCTACCACCAGCCAGGTTACGAGGCCATTCCGGACAACTGGTACAAGAGACATCCGGATAACGAGTACTCAGTCCCTTACTGTAAGACGCAAATTTTGACTTCATCTCACCCAATACTGACCACATCTCCCCAGTCGAGGCCGACATTCTCTACTTCGCCGCTCTCGTTCCAGAAATCCTCGCCGTCGGATGCAACCAGGGCGCCGTCAACACCTACAACACCATCTCTGCCGAAGCTCTCACCAATGGCGCATACACTACCAAGCAGGTCCTTCAGAACCCACTCTGCTTCGCGACTGAGTACGCTTACGCTGAGCTGATCCCGAATGCTCTGGGCATCGACCCGGCATCAAACCCTCTGTTCCAGCAGCTGAAGACAATTACCGCACCGCTGAATTGTACCTCCATTGGCTCCGTCAACGAGACTGCGCTGGCTATCTGCCCCGGATTGACGCTTTACGGGTATGTTATTGTCACGTTCAATGGACCGTTGTGGAACAAGATCACTGACTTCTGATGTAGTGGACCGAGCGGTCCTGTTGCCCCTGGCGCGATCCAGTCTTGATGACTTGAATTTGCAGTTCACTTCACAAGCTACACGATTAACGATTGGCGTTTGAGAGTAATGCTTATAAGATGGGACTCTGTACATACTTGACCATTTCATCTTCCAAAAATCATATTACCAGTTATAGTTACATACCGAATCGTCTTGCCTGCTCACTTTCACATCAATATGTAGCGCCAGGATCACACTCCGAGAATCCTGTTACACCAAATACTCATAGAACCAGAAAAATCTCTCTCTCAAATCCCCTTGCCACCATCCACGACCCAATTCTGCCCCGTAATAAACCCTCCCTCATCACTGGCCAAGAACGCCGCCAGACTCGCCACGTCCCTCGGATCCGTCAACCTCCCCAACGGCACAGCCTCCACAAACTTCCTCACATTCTCCTCCGTATGCGGGACTCCCACGAAATTCTCAAACAACCCCGTGCCGCTCAACAGTGGCGCGATAGCATTCACTCGCACATTCTCCGGACCATACTCCGCAGCGAGACCCAGCGTGGCATTGGTGACGGCGGCTTTGGAGGCGTTGTACCACACGAGGCCCGGGCGCGGACGCACCGAGCCGATGGAAGAGATGTTGATGATGGAACCGCCTCCGGCCTTGCGCAGCGAGGGCAGCACGGCGGGGATGGAGTGGAAGATGGATCTGACATTGATGTCGAAGACGCGGTCGAAATCTGCGGGTGAGACTTCGAGAGTCGGGCGGTTCTTGTAAGCCCAACCTGCGTTGTTGACGAGGATGGAGAGGGGTCCTTGGAATCTGTCTTCGATTGTGGAGACGGCTTCCTTCCAGCCGGATTGGGAGGTGACGTCGAATTTCATGACGTGCGTGAGGCTTTTCTCGTTGATCAGGGAGGCTGTTTCGTGGGCACCGTCGAGGTTGACGTCTGAGACGAGGACTTTGCAGCCTTCGGATGCGTAGCGGGTTGCTATTGCGCGGCCGAAGCCGGATCCAGCGCCTGTGACCAGTGCGATCTTGTTGGCGAGGCGTTTGGTAGCCATGGTGATGGTGCTGCTTTTACTTGACGTGGCAGCTGATTTCGCTGTACAGACACCGAGGCCGTTTACTTCCAATAGCTGTTATAGCCCCGGTATAAGAATGTCGAAGCTGAGGTGAGGTCGACGGCCTTCTATAGGAACCATTGGGGTACATATGGAGCTGTACAGTGACGTATCCGATTCCTCGGTAAGAGTTAAAGCTTCTACGGCTATATGGCAAAGCAGGAAATTCCTCTTTGGGAATGGCGTGAGGACAGTATAAGGCTCGGGAGGACAGCTGGGAGGAGCTCAATAGAGGAAAGACGCGATGTGCTGGAAGGACGAGACAGTCCTTGAGAAATAATTCAGCGTCCGCTGGATCCATCCTGGACTGTACTCACCATTCTGAAGCCGCTCGCGCAAGACCGGGCTGTATCGCTCTGGTGACATCTTTTTGAGGTGCTCAAGTATCAGGTCAGAGACGGGGTCAAATGCTTGCTCGTGCCATTGTGTAATGTACTTTGGCGGTGGGTTCTAATGATGGGCGATACTTGTGCAATCCCGGCTTCGTAGTAGCAAAAGCAGCAATTGGTCCACCAAACAGTAGAAAACGCCCCCACCAAAGCTGAATGTCGCTTCATGAAAACCACCCTGTAGAAGAGTAAGAGAGATAGACACACCATTTCCGGGCAAAGATTGCATCGACGATACTATATCTGCCCTTTTGCGCGCCAAAGCTTGAAAAGCAAGACTCAGGGTATCTCTTTTCTCAGTCTCATAGTTCTCCGTCATGAAATACATTGATCGTCATCGTTTACCAGCACTAAGGTATCATCCATCTCTGCTCTCTCACCGTCTTTTCATCTACTACAACAGCACAGCACCGGCAAACACACCGATGGCACCAGCAGCTGATCCGATCAGCGCCAGGTTGGTGGGGAGAGCACCAGAGTCGGTACTGGTGGACGTGGTATCAGCAGTGTTGGCGGCTTCGGCGACTCGGTAGCCGTAGCTGGTCGACGCGGAAGTAATTTGCGATCCCGCGGCGTTGGTTGTGGTGATCTCGTAGACGGTCGAAGCTGTCGCGGTGGCAGAGCAAGCAGTCCATGAAGTCCATGGGGCGGAGGTACCCCAAGGTCCAGCTGTCCACCCTGTCGAACCATATCGTCAGTATTTGCATTCTTCTGGCGTGGGAATTCTCTTGGAGATTCTTACCTGACCAAGTGCTAGGAGGGCAGGCGTTCGTGCCCCACCACTGCGTCCAGGCACCACTCTCCCACGGTCCACTTGTCCAATGACCTCCATTACCCAGAGGACCACCAAATGGGCCGTTGGGGCCTCCGGACCAGCCAACAGAGCCAGACCAGGCTGAGACTGCGGAAGCCCACGCAGAGTTTGTTGTCCAGGCTGTTGGCCACGCGGAACCACCTGTGAAGAATTTTTTAGTGCTGGTTCAGCTGCAATGTCCGAGAACTCGGAAAGTAGAACGTGTGATTGAGTATCCTTTCAAGCTATGCTCGCTCGCCCACGCATTCCACGCTTCACCCCTTACCCACGAGAAGGGAGTGCGAGTCAACTTACCACTCGTCACAGAGTATGTATTCCACGGGCTCACAGTGACACTGGTGCCCGCATTGACGCAAAGCTGCGCAATCGTCTCCTTGATATCATTCTTGTCACTGTCCGAGCAGCTCGTGCCGTCGACACAGCTGTTGAGGGTGTCCAGGGTGGTGGTATCGCCGCAAAGAGAGGCGGAATTGCTCCAGTCGGTGTTGGCAGGACGGCAGGAGGAAGCGCAGTCAGGGAAGGCTGCGAAGGGACCGCCTGCACCCCATGCACCACCATTGGAACCAGGTGGGCCGCCCCATTGGGGAGTCGCAGCGGCGAGGAGGGCGGAGGAGAGAAGGAGGGTGGTTGAGAGAGACATCTCGCTGGTGGTGGAGCTGGTGGGTGAGTGGAGCGAAAAGTAAGATGCTGCGGATGATGAGAGTATGGATGCACGTATGTATGTGTATGCGAGTGGATGCAAGACCAAGGTGGAGACTGATGTGAAAGGAGATGCGGCGGAGATCGATGATGATATACGAAAGGCCGAGAGGGCTGAGAATTAGGCTCACCGTCACGGCAGAGCCAAAGGTTTGACCGTTGCGTGTCGTATAATAGCCACGGCGACCCAGGCGTGGTATGGTTGATGGGCACTACAGAGCGGTAGAGGTGCATTTCGGAGAATACGCGTCATGCCGGCAGGACCGCCAAGAAGTCTCGCAGACAGGTAGATTCATGCTGCAGGGAAAGAGACTGGAGAGGCTGACTGACTTCAGGCGTTGCTCTGATGAGGCGATGCTCATGTTGCGGTGTCGGTGAGGAGTAGAATTTGGGCTGATGGGCGATGGTGATGGGAAGGAAGAAGCTTTGTCGGCTCTCCATCTGACGAGTCCGGGAGATCTTGATTACTCATCAGCCGACCGACTGCCGAAGAGGCTTAGCGTCGATCAGTCCTCGGTATCGCACATCAGCCACATTACTGCAGCGTTCATCAATGATTGCACAGCTTGGGACACGAGGCTGTGTTACAGCTGGTGGGAGCTGCGGCATATCAACGAGCCATTACGGTCATAATATCATTTCAACAAAGATGTAGACAGAACCCATAGGACTAATGTCATCTGCCACAGCTCGGCAAAACGAATCTCCTCCACCGGTCTCGTTCCGGCACAGTGGGGCCGGTCTCATCACTCGCCAGCATCCTTCCGCATTTTCTTTCTGCTGTCAGCAGCAACAACAACGACAACGACGACAACAACAGGCCATCGTCATCATCATCACCAAACCATCATCGGCTTCTTGCAACGTACGCGCACCATTCCTGATTCGATTTCACCTATCGTGAAACGTTTGAACACACCTCTTTCGTACACTGCACGAGGCGATCACGCCGCATTAAGGAACCACAAAGATTCAGCAACACCTGCTGTGCCTGCACTCCTCACTTTCTTGAGTTTGCTTCGATCCGCTTGATTCATCATGGACTTCATGTTCGCCTCGTCCCGCAAAAGTCACGCTCCAGCCCGGCCTGTGTTAGCCAAACCCCGGCCGCTCGGCTCCTGCTATACACTCTAAACCTGCAAGTGCACGCGTTCTCTACCATCTGGTTCCAAGTCATCTCAAGACCCCTGCACTGCAGGCGTACGTACATCCAACATCTCACTTTCACATCTCACGTCCCAGCATCAGATGACTGCTTATCTGACACTTCCAACTCGCGTGGTTCGTATAGCTCCTCCTTGATCAAGGTTCTGCAATACGTCCAAGGAAGCAACAACTTCCCCTCCGCTCTCCAGGGCCAGGGAAGAGCTGATCTGCGAGTCACATCACGCACGGCCGCGCGGTTTCTCCTTGGCAATGTAAACCTCAATCAGCGGGAGGGTTAGGCATACCGCTGATCTCACACCAACTCGCACGAGTGTTCATTCATGACGAACAACACTTGATCTCAGCGAACGACCATTTCCGGCCGTTGCTGACGCCTGCGCAAGCTTCTTCTTGGCACTCGGCGTCGGCAGCTTCTTGTGACTTCACACCTCGGGAGAGTCATGATCATGATCCTTACACTTGACACACAGCACCAACGTTGTTGTCACATTGGTAAGCACTACATCGCTCGAGCTTTGCATGTTTGTCAATTCTTCGCATGGGTGGACTTCCATCGACCAAAGGCACATCTGTGACTACTACACTGCGTGAAGCTCCTTGCCATTTTCTTCTTCCGGTCTCATAGAGCATTTTGAGCCACCATTCACACCGATGACCTGACCCACGACTCCCGACCTGCCATTCTCTCGCCAGCAACAAACTTCGCAAAGGAGAGCTTGAGTGCTTGTTTGTGGCTTCATTGCTCCTTTCATCCACTTGCATTTGACCACCCCATGACCATGAAACGGCATCCTTTCAGCATTGGGCCTCCATCAGCGACGATGCGGCTGACGCCGAGCAAGCAAGCCTTGAAAGTTCGCCTTACCATGGTACATCTGTACTGCCCAGTCAGCACTTCAACGACGTCTGCGATGCAGTCTGCCGCCACACAGCCTGGACACTATACTAGGCAATTCGTTGGAGACTGCTTGCTTTGCCACCAAAACTTAGCAAACCTCGCTCCCAGCATGATAGGTACTAAGCACTTTCGCACAGATCGCACGATCTCAGTCACTGCCATGAAAGTCGACGTATAGTCTTGCTGCTCTTCCATACACATTCCGCCATCCTATCTACATCGTTCTCTCGCTGCTCCCCTTACTTGTCGGCATACTAGGAGTCGTGCTTGGTCAGCACGATGACCTCCTAAGACGAAGCCTCGTGACATTTCGAGGAACAGGAGACGACGCTGGCCCTTCAGAAGTTCTGGTCCGTCTTGTTCTCTCGAGGTCCTGGTGGACATCAGTTCAAAGTATACAGGTGTGCTTACTGCCGCTCCTCAGACTCTGTACATGTGTAAAGCAAAAAGCGCTCGATGACGCCACGATCTCTCACAGCATACCGGCAGGAACGAGCAGTCATACATCACGATTACATCGTCATGATCAACACAGTACCTCTCCGCTTCGCTCCTCTCTGTCGATGCGCGACTCTCCATTTTTCTCCTGTACGACCCGATGATGATCGAATACTCTTCCCCACAGCTGGAATATACACCTTCGCCAGGCCATATGGGAAGAAAGATCATTGATCCACATACATGGCATCGATACGACTGTTCTGCGACTAAGGGTGTCTCGCAAGCTCGAAACACTCCTGGTGGGACCTCTCACGGAAGGATCAGTGGACACTATTCCAAGGAATCGCAGAATCTTTGGTATACTCTGCTGGCCGTAATCGCATATCCGGAACGCCAGGACATTCAGTGATGACGGCATCCGTCGGTGTGTTCAAATTATCCCTTGCCGCGAGCAACCATGACACATTGCACGTCCAATGGATGGAAAACCTCGCCGGCAGGATGGACATTCGAGCTGCATTCAACCAACTCGTGAGAGGGTTTCTCGGGACTCTATCTTCTTGCAGTCCTGCGGTGCAAGAGCATCTGAATCGAAAGGATAGCTACTCGACCACCAGGATTCTGAAGCGCTTGGCTACTTCCATGCAACTACGAGGAATTTCAAGCTGAGAATGGCGTGAGCCAGGACCCGAACAATGCCACAAACGCTATGCAAGTAGCTGCCGGACTGCTAAAGGATACAATGCTGTTCGATGGACGATATGTCTTCGAGGAGTGTTCTCACCAAGTACTCTTCACAAGGTAGCATCTGAGGTTGTCGCCACGGTATGCATCAGAAAAGATACTTCTTTCAGCATCCTGGAGTACGGAGAGTACTCCTCAGCTGATCGGCAAGCCATGAACGTCGCGGACCTCGACTACGCCCTGGCAGATGTTTTCTCGAGCGTCTTAGGAGAGGCCGAGCCATCAAGCAAGAGCTCAAGCGATAATGTAGTGGGTTACATAAACCTGAAGACATTTGGAAGACTATCGAGCATCACTCTACGAGTCGCGAGCATTGTACCCCTGAATGCGCACCACAGCGACTGGCGACTTGCGACAGCTTCATTGCGTGTTGTCCTGCGTCTCTCTTCATCAACATCGGACCGTGTACTTCCCGTACGCTCCTGTGGAACAAGCCACGAGTCGAGATGCGGATGGAGAAAAGTGACTTGGCAGGTATTAGAAGTCACACAGTGGCAGCGAGCATAGCTCAGCACAGAGTGTACATCACTTACTGTGTCTTCACTGCTACGGCTGCATTGTCACCTGGCGTTGCATCTCATCCGAATTTGCAAGCAAGCTACAGGGAAGCAATACTTCACACAAACGTTCCAGCGCCACGAACAGATGCACGAGTGTAAGGCTTCTGTCTCAGCCAGATCGTAAGCAGCTGAGGTACTACAGAGGCTCTTGGAAGCATCTGTCGCAAAAGTCGGTGATGGGGAGCGGAGGCAGAAGCCAGTCGTCCTAATAGTATTATATATTACCACTACCACTCACGACAAGTCTGACGAGATGAGGACCACACACCTCGCCAGCCAGACCTCATTTAACAAAGGAAAAGAGCATCTGGTATAGGAGAGGAAGCTATGGAGGACGACGGATGTCCTCGGAGAATGCACCACAATCATTCAAATGCGTAGCTCGGTGAGACACATGCTGAATGGCGAAGGGTTCCAAGTTGCATGGATATATTACCTCATCACACGATGTTCAGTATATCGCATAGGCCACGCTTAACGAAGCCATCGAGTCATGGCTGTTACCCGGCATAAATTGCTTAATCAGATCTACAATTCAATCCTGATGGATGTGGACAGGCACAGCTTTGCCCGCGAGATGATTGCTGTTCGAGTGGCTTCACAATCCGCAAATTTTTGCCCTTATATGCGGAAAGCAATGAGGCGGTATGAACGAGGTTATATCGAGAGCGCCGGTCTTGCGTGCCCACAGCTGATACGAACATCTGCATGAGCTCGATACATACCGTTCGAGTGCCTGAGGATGTCCCAAAGCCGTAGTTTCGAGTCCTGAGGTTGGCACGTGGAAGCGACGTAGTCATTCACCTCTCAGGAATTGCCCGCCATAAGCGGCCCGGTCGGCTGAATTTCTCAGCATAAAACTATTGTGTAACGCTGCACTCGACCTCGACTTCTCCTTCTGCTCAGTACCACAGAGTCCACACTCTGCTACCGCGCCTGGACAAATTGCATTTTGAATATTGCAAATCACGTACGTGTACTCCTCTACCACAGCACCGCTACATTATAGGCTGACATTGACTTCCTCGACTTAGTTGCCGCCTTCTCATACAGTCTTCCAAGCTCGAGATCACTTCTACCCTGAAGATAGAGCAACACTGCAATACCCCATCACGCCAACATGACTCGCCACGAGATCGCGGACTATGGCAACACCAACGCCCTAATCACTACCACGATCGACAAGCTCGAGGAGATCGAGAAGAGCAACGTGCACTATATGCGCGCCGACCTGACTGTCGAGGAAATCCGCACCAAGAACCGCAATGTGCAGATTACCAAACTCGAGCGCATGGCGAGCGCCCTTCACCAAGGCAAGGATGCCATGGAGAAGGAGATCACGCGCTTGAAGAAGGAGGGCGCTGAGTTAGATGCCCTTGAGAAGCCAGAAGACGAATCGCTCGAGGCTGAGGCCTCCAAAAATGTGGCAGTCACTGAGCCGAGGGAGGAGCGCAAGAAGAAGCCTTTCCCGTGGGAGCGAGAGGGACTGTCTGACGCGGTGAAGGAGGGTTTGGCGAGAGCATACCTCGACTGAAAATGATGTGCTCTAGGGGAGGGGAGTGATGAGGGGGTCGCTGAAAGCACTGAGCAGCGTGCCGCAGTTCTCACAGTCTCTATCTCTGCGTGGCGCGGAACGTGTGAGCCGCGGATAGAATAGTAGGCTCGATACCACAATGAACAATGAATGAAACATGCCTTCGTCTATTATGTCGTTACCTCGAACTCACGTTGACATGAAGTTATGGTGTCAATCCAGCTGACCGAAATTTCTTGCACCGCTGATCACTCGTCTGTGCTAGTCTTCCCGGAACCACTTAGTACTCCGATCTGGAGTGACGCTGCTGCTGACATCTCCCAGGAAGTTCTGGACTATTTGGGTACAACAGCTTCATGATACCGAAAATTCAGTTGTCGTCGACCACTTCAATCGTCAGCAACCGAGTGGTCAATACATTTGTATTTGATGTCTCTGCCGTGAACGTCTATACTTCAAGCACAGTGCAAAGCCTACTTGACCTTTCCAGCACCAGGCATCGCTCCCGAAGACGAAGAACATCGCCCGCTAAGTCGCAGGAAAGAACAGCGGTCATAGAATGGATCCCCTTCACGAGTTCGTCGTATGCAACAAGCTCCTTTCACGCATTGTCGCCTGGCTGATGGAAAACACTCTTCAATCATGTACCATTGTCAGACCTGCGGGCTGTACTCAACAGCTCGAACAAGTGAGCTCTTCGCCGCCTCTTTTCGTCACCCGTCGTGCCATTCTCTTGTCGAAAGCCTTCCCACTTCGACGACCACCAGACGTCCCCAAGTGCTGGCCTGCCCAATATATCTCTCCCAATGTCGACTTCATCACCACGAGTAGCCCTTATACTGCTGCCATATCCGACATCCTGAGCGCATCGGGGACTTCGACTTCCTCCATATCGATGACCCAGCCCCTGGTAAGGTTGGATGCAGACCGTGGCAGTCGCACTCCATCTATATCCCGAACTACAAGATCGTCATCGAACGACAACGCCTGAGCAGCGATGTTGTGACAAAGCCCGGCAGTGCTCTCCACCATCCATGCGCAGACTTGCAGATCCCACTCGATCCCCAGATCCTTAATCTTCTGAAGGCCGCTCTCTAGTAGAGCACGATATGAGACCCTGGCACCACCAGGTAGGCAGATCTTGCGATCCAAATCTGTTGCGAAATGCTTGGTTGGCACGGTGATGTGGACTTTGACATGCAGCCAGCGGAGCTTAGTCGCTGTGGTGTGAAGATGGCTTAGAAGAGGAAGCACGATTTCGAAGAGATGGCGAGGGCACCTTGCGGAGAGTCGCGCACTACGGGTATTATCGACGCACAGCTGTATCGGCACCTGAATATACCGGAGTTGCGCTACATTGCTCGGTGTAAGATGCCAGGAGTAATCCTGGAGTGATAGCAATGGGACATTGGTATCGAGTTTGATCGTCTTCTCGCGCAGGATTGTATTGACAAAGCGCGTTGTCATGTCCGAAAGTCTACCGCCGTAGAAGACTTGCCATGGGTCGAAGGGGTCGATGGCCGCCTGCCATGCTCCGGCTGGAGAGAGACTGAGTCTTACGTCGAGGTCTCTGATTAGATGAGAAAAGACTTCGTCGATGATCTCCCAGGGCAGCGCCTCGTGTATACGCATGAGAAGGAATCGTCTGAGAGGACGCTCTTCGTCGCTCCATGACATACTCTCTGCTTGAATTCGTGAATGCTGGCATCTATACTGCAATGCGAATTAGAAGTGTGGTGTGTTGCAACGATAGGTAGCTAGTCGGCTGTCTCGTGGTGCGAGCTTCCAAAAATTCCCATGCGTAGTTGCCCATGTCCATGGGAGAGGTAAAGTTCTTCGGCAGCCAGGCTTCAGCAACGGTACAGAACTTGGGAACTTGCCGAGAATTCTCCTGCAAGATCTTACCTTCCGATGTGACCGCGCCCCTGACAGATATTTGAGTATGTTAGTCGCCGGGTTGTGGAGGCTTGAGCGCCATGTGAAGCAGGATCCGGTGTACTGAGTTCGACACCCACATTGGGTTTCATCAAGCTTCTCGGCCAATTGGTGCAGCAAAGGTCAGCAGAGATAGCGAAATTTCCCTGCTATCATGATGGTGTGATCGATACCGACTGCGCGCATCAATCGGTGACACTGTCCATGGTTCTCTGATATGGTCAATCCAAGACAATCCAAGAAAATCCAAGAACATAAATGTAGCATTCCAAGAGAGCTCCGGGTGTAGCAGCTGCGGTTCGTACCCCGAGATTTTGATCTGGAAGGTCTTGGCGCCTCTCGCAGACATCCCATCTTTGACATCACGTTTTCAAGCAAGTCAGGATTCACTCTCGTCAACGTCTTAGTATTGTCCGCTGCTTCACGAAATCAGGGGAATATCTCGAGAACAGCAGCCAGTGCATATGTAACGCAGATCTACGCCAGAGGAGAGCGATAATTTGCGCCTCGCTGTCGAGATTCGGATGCTGGTCGTCGTGCGCTGCGCTTCGACAGCAGGCAATCCCGAGTGCCAGACCGAGTGACTGCGAGTACTCTTGCGTCGACAAATGAAAGAAACGACTCAGTAGACTCCCCCTGCACTATGCTGGGCTTGTGTGAAAATCCAGTAACTCGTTCATGTGGCCTCGACTCTACGCCGCGTCGCCGAATGGCTGGGGATCTGACTCCGCAGACACACGCTTCGCACAGCTTCGCCAGGATCGAGAGTCGAGTAATCAAAGTGAGATAATGTAATACGACTCTAGAGGGGGTAGCTTCATAGCTTGGGGGACTTCTCTGGTGCTTAGTGTGCGTCAGTCTCAGCCTGGAGCAGAATCACGCCACCACGAAGGATGCGAGGAGACTATCGTGAGTTTCATGCTGATGGTGCGAGGACAAAGATAGAAGAAAGCACGAGTGAATGCTTGGCATCGGATAGCCTCCGTGGTAGTCGAGGCACGCACAGTCTTGCAGCATGCTGGTCTTTCATAGAGCCAAAGCACAGAAAGCATCCCTTGAATACTCGAGTGCGTCCTTAAGGAATGAACATGTGTCCTGCATTTCCTGTCTCTGCGGCATCATACCCGTATACTTCCCGGGCACCACGTTTGACAAACTTGTACTTCCAATTTAGCCATACTCACCACCGGGCACGTACCTCCATCCTGGGCACTTCTTACCCGCGAGATATCGTGGTGGATGGATTTAGGTCCGAAACGAGCTGAGAGGTTGAATACGGCGAACCCGAGCTACAGGAATGTCATGGTATAGCAGTAGTCGCATACTGCGGTCCACTGTCTGCGATGAAGGGTGACGATCAAGACGCTAATCGACAGCAGGTCTCAGTGCATCTTTGAGGGCTCCTTCTTGGCGTATCGGGACGATAGACGAGATCTTGCGCGTATCTGACATTCATTCACGGCTTTTTCATCGTTCACCCTTCGCCCTCATCCTGGAAAATTGACCGCACGTCGAGGGTTTCATTGCTCTCACAAACGGCTCTGGCGCGCTCCGCTAGCAGCGGGCATCACGAAGGGCAGTCGGCCATCTTGTTTATGGAGTTTGAAGGATGCCGGGAATGTATACAGGTAGAGGGCGGAGCGGAGTGACGTGGGTGGGCGACAGTGAGGTTGACTGGGTGGCAGGGTGAGAGGCTGAGGAAGAGGGAGAGGGAGGGGAGCGTGTGAAGACGGGACGAAATTGCGACCGAGCACATGGCGGCGCTCTATACCTCAGGCACCCAGCGTCCTACCTGACACTTTCACGAACACCTTCGACAACACCTCCCCATCTCAACGACATCTCCCATCCTTGCCATGTCCCGTTGACAACAACCGCTGCAGAAGTCCTGCCAAATTGTGTGAGTCGTTTGGTACACCTTTTTGCGCTGCTACAGTGGACCGACACTTCATCGACCGCCTGGCTTGAGGACATACAGCAGCAGCATCCTCGTCCGTGCCAAGCCTCGCGTATGCACACAACATTGCATGATAGCGCTGATCGAAAGGAGGGGCATATCGAGGATATCGGATTCTCCTGGTATACCGACGAATGAGAGGATGGTATTTTCTCACCGGAATCGCCTAGATGAGTATCTTGTCCGCGAACGGCCATGCATTGTGTCGAACATCCCGCCCGTCAGGAAGCATGCCATTCGCCAGCCTTGTTGCAATGCGGCCACATGTCCCCTCAACCGCCGGCGCTGAACTCCATTCGGTATTATTGGAAGAACAGAAACCCAAGAACGCCCGTTCGTTGCCCCGAAAGACATCACCGCACACTGTATCCTGGCTGCGAGGATGTACTGTGCATTGCTCCTTGTAGATCTGGTGTTCTTCGTACGCTGGACGCCTTCACCCGTGAGCGCAAGCTTCACCTACCCGGCTGCTGTCTACAGCCATTGGCCAGCCTTGGTCCTGCACGGTACGCGGCATGCAATCAGAGCCACCAACCTTGAGCTTGACGCCCCCTGGTGTGCCGTCGATGCTGCTTCGAGCGCTGATGCGCAGCCTGGATATTTGAAGACTGCCAGGCTCCCAGGCCCCCTCATAGCTGCCAACCGGCTTACACCCGCGTTCTTTGAGTTACCTGGGACCTGCATCGCTGCCTAGGACTTCAGCTTCGGGATGTGGTTATGCTCCAATCATGACCCATACAAACGACGGGCAGCTGCCGCCATACGAAGACATCTTTGAGCCGATTCGGAGTGCGCAGAAGTGCCGCATTCTTAAGCTTCGTGACGCGCCCTCCAGAAGCGATGCCGTCGTGTGCGAACTGGAGCATGCTGAGAACCCCAAAAACGACCGCCATGGTTACCCTAAGGAGATGTCGGACTGGTGGGGATACGAAGCCTTATCGTGGTGCTGGGGTAGAGGCGTCCCCAACAAATCAATTCGAATCTCGAAGGAAAACAGAACATATTCTTTCGCTGTTCACGACAACTTATACCAAGCGCTGGTCTCCCTACGTAACACAAAGCATGCCCGGTACCTTTGGATTGATGCTATCTGCATCGATCAGAAAAACCTTGAGGAGCGCAGCCAGCAAGTAGCTCGCATGAACGAAGTGTATGGCGACGCAAGAAGCGTATGTATCTGGCTCGGCCCGGCGGACGACGGCAGCCGGATGGCTTTTGCATTCATTCCAGACATCCTGCAGATTTACGAATTCGACAAACTGTGTCGTGATGGTGCCAATGTGGACAAATGGACGGCCTTGCTCCAGCTGTTAAAGCGACCTTGGTTCCAACGACGATGGGTTGTGCAGGAAGTGTTGCTGGCACAGCGCGCAACCGTGTATTGTGGGTCGGACAACGTTGATTGGAGAGACTTAGCTGCCACTGTCTCCCTCCTGAATAATGTCGAGACTGCTGTGAAGGTCCTGTCCGAAATCGTCAAGAAGGATGAGCGTTATGGCAACGTCAACGACTTCTTCCACGAGGTAAGTGCGCTCGGGGCCACGTCTCTTGTCGACACCGCAGGTCGATTATTCAAGAAGTCGGTTGGGGGGCAAGCACAGCGTGTCAGCACCCTCGAGGAAATCGTCGCAAGACTCGCGATGTTCGAGGCTAGTGATCCCCGCGACATTATATACGCTTTACTCGCTCTCGCGAAGGACAGTCAGCCTTCCGTTGGCGGCATTCCTGACCACCTGGGGAACAAAAGATTGACCGAGGAGCAACGAAAGGCACTCCAAACAGTTGCTCGACTCCTGCCGAATCCCTATCGGCAGAGTTATGTCGTTGACTACAAGCAACAGATCGTCGATGTCTATCAGCAGTTCATTGCATTCGCGATTGCAAGATCTGATCCCCGTCGGGCGCTAGATGTGATTTGCCGGCCGTTCGCGTCAGACTACACATTCAAGCAAGACCTCGAGTTTGACGCTGAGCGATTGGCGAAAATTCAGGACAAGACCGCAAAAGTTCCTCTGCCTTCCTGGATCCCAAAAGTCAGCGAGGTTCCGTACGCACAGGATAAGGATCCTGGAGGCCAGAGAACATGGTCTATGACACGGCAGCGCGGAGATCTGTTCGTCAGCATGCCAGACGCGAGCACATACTACTCCGCAGCTGGTTCCAAGACATACATCAAAGATAAAGTACGCTTTCGCAAGCGCGACGATCATTATAGCATGTTCGTCGAAGGGTTCATACTGGATACCATCACCGAGGTCGATGCAGCCTCTCAAAATGGCAATATTCCAGCAGAATGGATGGAGAGAGGGGAGCGGAAGAAACGACTCCCTGAGAACGACGAGAACATCTTTTGGAAGACACTCGTGGCCGATAGAGATCTCAAAGGCAACAATGCACCTCCACTATTCTACAAGAACACCATCGAAGAAGCTCTGAACAATGCCCGGCCTGGAAGCGCATTTGATGTCAAGGACCACATATATAAACACTCGTCGAAGATCGTGGCCGACGTTCTCCGCCAAATTCAAGCGACGATCTGGGAGCGGTGCCTCTTTGAGACAGAGAAAGGTTACCTGGGCCTTGCGCCGAAGAAGACAGATGCATTGAGGAAGGAAGATGCATTGAGGAAGGACGGCGCTCCCCTGCTGGTCTGTATCCTCTATGGATGCAGTGTGCCGGTCGTCCTGCGCAGGTATCGAAAGTCACCGATGCAGGTCGATACCGAACTAAGAGCAAACGAGAAGGATCGCGATGAGCGTTTTGCAAAGATCAGGCCAATTTTGGAGAGGCGATTCAAGAAACGAAAGGAGTTGAGGGCTGCTGTGCCGCTCCCACAAGACGCAAGTGGGACATCAGACGATCCTGGTCAAGCGCATGCCACTGCCGAGACTGTTATCGTCCTGGCCCCCAGCAGTCATGCAAAGGACGACCTTTCAGCAAATGGCGATTATACATCCGCACACGGTCAAAGAGACATCGATTCTGTTTCTCGCTCCACTACGCTTGTGGATAATGGCCACTCACCGGACCCAAGTCAGGGTGATCCCACCACGCCACCATCAGCCGCAGCCGACGAGGCGGAAGAGGCTACAATTGATGATTTGGGACCTGCCACACACGCTCGTCTTGAGCGGGAAATGCAGTCTTTGCTCCACCCAACGTCAGTACGAGTTTTCACCTTGACCGGCGTCGTCGCGGTCGTCGCACTTGCAATCGGTGAGCAGCTGGCAGCAGCACTACTTGTTGGCTTTGCAGCTCCACATGTCATGGTGGATCTTGCTGCCAGCCAAGGAAAGTTCAATACAAACCCAGCCACGAAGGCCACAGTCATCACATTTGTCCATGTTGCAATCGCTGTGTGCTGCTTCTCTCTACTCGTAACCGGTACCAGCCAGGGCTGGGCCATCCCAATCGTGACGACGTCTGCTGTGCTCTTTCCCGACATACTCCCACCCACGGTGGCTGGCCTCTTCAGAAGTGTTCTCGACGAGCTGCTCGTGTTTTCACTGGCAGACATTCCCAAAATCGCCGTAAGCATTCTGCAATACAGGTCGACTCTGAGTGCTGCGCACGACGGTTCTCAAGCTACCAGTCCTCCTGCCTCAACACAAACGACCTCGCTGAGCCTTGGTGGCAACATCGTAGGGCCCTCGCACGTGCCGCGTGGTATGACTGCGGTGACTATTACCGATGCAGTGGTAGCTGGAGGCTCAGGCGTCAAGACCCCGAATGTTGCCAAACATCTGGACCGCACCGCGCTCAGTGTCGAACAGCCTCCGGAGTACTACTACGAGCTTGTCGGAGAGTGTTACGTCCATAACATGATGAACGGGGAGGCAATCGAGCTGCAGAACGCATCAGTCGCAGCACCCGGAGCCAGAATCCTGTCGCAAGAGTTTGAGCTGAGGTGAGCCATGGATATCATAAAAATCTGCAAACGTCTTTTCATCGTGGCAGCACCGCTAGAAACTGAAAGCTCGCGCGATATGAGCTTCCGAATCATGATTGGGCTAATGGGTAGGGAGCGAGGAAATACTCATCATCCGTACCTGCAAAGCGTTCATGACAAGGATCTGGACATTGCATTGGAGGAGTCGAGGCCATCCGACGACAGAACGAAAGGTCGCATGTTTGCGATAGCAGAAAGAAAGCTCCCGGAAGTGCGGGAAGATAGATGACCCCTGATTTCTCCGCGTGGGCGTCATCCCGCGAAGCTTGACTCGCTTGGCCTCTCATCAAGCATGCCGCGGCTGGCTTGATTCAGCGTAGCCAAGAGTCAAATCAGCCTCTCAATCTCACGCTGCTCTTTGGTTGGCTAAATGCGACCGGCGGATGCAATGATCCAGGCCGACGCCAGCAACCGGAGAACGGCAATGCAGCTGACGCGGCATCGTCGCACCTCCTTTCACACAAACAATCGTCGCCATCTTCACCTTCGCGGCGAGTTCTGCATCTTCTTGAGAGTACCGACCTACATTCATTCACTTCATCGAGTGCAGCCAAGAAATATCGCCAAGAAACTACTGGTCTAGACTTCATTCCTCGGCGGTACAGCGGTCCTTGGCATACCAGGTCCAACCATGCGCGTCCTCCGCGCCGCAGCAGCGGTCGCAGCGGGTCTAGCGACGTCTGCCAATGCCATTCAGGTGGACCTGACGAGTCCTGGTATCGCGATCCACACCAGATAGCACTGTAGAGCATACTGACCATGTGCAGACTCCATCAAGAGCGCAGCCTCGACAATTGCCAGCAAAATGGTGGCCTTCTACCCCGGCGACAAACCTGGAGGAATTCCCGGTCTCCTCGGGGATCCTTACTACTGGTGGGAAGCTGGCGGCATGTTCGGCGCTCTCATAGACTATTGGTACTACACAGGCGACGACCAATACAACAATATCACAGAGCAGGCTCTTACTTTCCAGGTCTCGCCTACTTACGACTATATGCCACCGAATCAAACGAAGTCGGAAGGAAACGACGATCAGGTATTCTGGGGATTTGCAGTGATGACTGCGGCAGAGTACAAATTCCCAAATCCGCCAGACAGCGAGCCTTCTTGGATCAGCATTGCTCAAGCGGTATTCAACAGCCAAGCCCTGCGATGGGACAATCTGACTTGTGATGGCGGTCTTAGGTGGCAAATCTTCACCTTCAACAATGGATACGACTACAAGAATACACCTTCTAATGGTGGTCTCTTCAATATGGCTGCACGCCTTTACGCTTACACCGGAAATGAGACTTACGCAATGTGGGCCAACCAAACCTGGGACTGGATGGCCAGTGTCGGCCTCATCAGCGACACCTATGAGGTTTACGACGGTACAACGCCATCGCAAAACTGCTCTTCGCTCAACCATCTACAATGGTCGTACTCAGCGGGTATGCTCCTGAATGGTGCGGCTGTTATGTGGAACGCGACGAACAGTTCCGAGTGGCAAACCCGTACACAGGGCATGTGGACCGCTGCTGAAGGCGTCTTTTTCATCGACAACAAGATCATGTCCGAAGTCACATGCGAAGCCACGGCAAACTGCAACGTGGATCAACTGAGGTACGCGGTTTATTCCCCAGACCTTCACATCCTCACTGACACCCCGCACAGTTTCAAAGCCTACTTTTCTCGCTTCCTCGTCGCCTCCATCAAATGGGCGCCTTTCTTAAGTGACTCAATCATGCCCTATATCCAAGCCTCCGCCACCGCAGCCGCGGCCCAATGCTCCGGTGGCGATGACGGCGTCACTTGTGGATCGAAATGGTACGATAACGGTGTCTGGGACGGCACATACGGCGTCGGCCAGCAGATGTCAGCCTTGGAAGTCGTCCAAGCAAATCTCATCTCGCAGTCTTACTCGCCAGTAACGAACGACACGGGAGGTATCAGTCACGGCAACGCCACGCTTGGCACAGGGGGCACTTCTGACCCACTTCAGCTGAAGCCCATCACGACCGCGGACAAAGCTGGCGCGAGTATCTTGACAATTCTGGTCGTGCTCGGGACCCTGGGTGGTGGATATTGGTTGTTGTCGACGGATTGAGATGACGGCTTTTATATTTTTCACGATTTTACGGCGGGACCGAACAGAACGTCGAGTATGGCGTGTACAGATACAGACGAACAGATCTTTTCCATTATTGAAAGCGTTCTGTATGGCAACGGCATACCTTTTGGCACATTGCCGACTTCCATGCGCTGGAGAGCTGGCGGCCTTTTCGTCTTCACTGCGTACCATGGCCACGCAGTTCTCCTGCTTTTGTATTCGTGGTTCAATGCTAAGGTACTGCAGCTCCAGAGATGCAACCGGTGCTTGTGACGCAATTGCAGCACGATAGGTCCTGGCAACGGCGAACCGTTCGTGAAACATACAGTACATGGGAACGTCGCATGAATCCTGAGCCCAACGCAGCTTTGACCATGGACACTTTAAACATCTAATTCTTGCATGATTCCACGATACCCTCCTCCGCTGCCATTTTGCAGTTGACTCTTCGCCCAGTACTAAAATGACCGGAGTGGAGCGTGGTATATCTGGATGCTGGTGAACCTCCATCATCCTCGTCACGTTGAGCTCTCCAATGCCGATTGCGGTACGTCCATGGCCATGAAACACGAATCTGCCGCCAAGAGCGCCCTCTATCGGTCAAGGTAGGGAGGATCTAAGCCACGGGTGGCAGGGCGGACCGGGCAGCTCCGAAGCTTGCTCAACAACGACAAACGTTTCTCCAGTACCATGTTTCTGCTGCAAGTCTACCAAGGGCGCGCCGGAGACAGTGAGAACCGCTGTAACGAGCGCGCACTTTGGACTGCCACAGGTGTTCAGCCTGCTGCCAAGGATGGCTATCGATGGCACCTCTCATCACTGTGTGGCTCCTTATATTTCCTGAACGCGTGCCCATTGTACCTCCGCGGCTTCGAAAGTCTGAACCCTTGATACTTATCCTACCAAAACACGACGATTTCGCAACGATATAACTTATGCTACTAGACTATAGATATATCTAAACATTCGTAGACACTTCTTAATACCCTTAAGAATAATATTCCAAGTTTTGAAGCTCGTCGCTTATATAAAGAGATAGTTATTGTAGAGAGAAGTTAGGGTATCCTTATAAACCACGAATTTCCTAACGATATTAAGAGTTCTAGGACGATAACGACTCTATATACTCCTTATACAGTTCTAAGATATAAAAATAAGATAGAAAGGATCTTCGTACTTAGTTCTACTATACAGATAAGTTAAAGTCTTATCTACTAAGGATCTATCGCATAGTCCTATAATAAAAATATCGTGTTTCGGTGGGATAAGCATCAAGGGTTCAGATTTTCGAAGCCGCGGAGGTATGTCCTGTCTATAGTTGCAGGTCAAGCGCGGCATGGCAAGCTCGAAGTTGAGTGGCTTGTCTGTATTTACTGACATTCGAGTTTTCGACGTTTGTGGGAAGTTTTCACTGCAACTGTTCGTGCAAAAAGGTACAGTTCATGGACAATCTGCTTCGCGCGCACGAATTTCTGTAATGTGTACTTGGAAGCGGGACGCAGCATTAGGCCTGATATCACTGGCGGACAAGACCTTTGTGGAACATTCGCGAACAAAGCAACCACTAGCAGCACAGTACAGACTGTCCATCGAAACAAAGGGCTTGTTAAGATCTGGCAGGAAATACCATCATGAGCAGAAAGCCATTTGGCACACGGGTGAGTTCTGTTGACTTCATGACAATGATGCAGAGATCATACAGCTGTTATGGATAACAGTCGTCCGACCAAGCAAGATCTGGGCAGTTATCGAATTGTAAGTGCTCCACCCACGAATGTTGAGTATCTCATATCCTTCCTTACTCTAGAACCCATGCTTTCATCCCTACTCTTAATGTCTCGACCGACTACTGCCACGATCTGACCTTCTTTCATCTCTCGCCTTTCTCGCGGCATCTTCCCTCCAGGTACGCTGTTCTGTCCTTGCATCTTTGTCAAACTCGGTATGCCTCGCGACTCTCTTCATGAAGTCAATGGCATACATGCCAGTCATCGCGGCCTCTGCAAAAGGCTTCTTGCCTGAGTTCTGGAGTCTGCCATTGCGCAAGGACCCAACCACGACGCCAACAGCTGCAGCAAGAGCCACTCGTTGTGCTTTCTGACCATTCCAGGGTCCTGGCTCGTAGCGACATCGAACGGCTTCGACACCACCGGCCATAGCAGCTGATTTAGCGGCTTTGAGAAGGGAGTATTTCTCTGGCGGACGCTGCGGGTCATCCTGCGGCCGAATCTGCGGTGGTCTATAAGGTGGAGGATTCGATGTCGAGCTAGATCGGGAATGGTGGTCATGGCTACGACTGCGGCTTCGGCTATTGCTGCGATCTCGTCTTCTGCCACGAGAGCGGTCTTCCCCTCCGGAGTCACGAGAATAGCCTCTGTTGTTGCTCTTGCCTCTCAAGTCGTCATACGCGTCAATCTTGGCTCTTCCGCGCTCGTAGTCGTACTCCTCCAGATCATCCCTCGGGTTCTTTGACGACGGGTATCGATACTCTCTCTCCTCCAATGTGTATGGTTCCTCCGCTGATCTTCCATACTTTTTTCTTCTGATCGTCTCGGTCGTGTATCGGTAGTCGTCTGGGCGGCGATTCCATCTGGCACTGGATGGCTCACCTGATCCTTGGTGACTTCCGCACTCGCCGTTGTACCAGTGTGACTCTTGGAAGGGTACGTAGCTGTTGTCATGGTTAGCTCGCTGGACTACAGCGGCCGCGGCGGAGCGAGAGTCGTCATGCGGTTGATTTCCCGTCTTTTGTTGCGTAGCGGATGCGTTTGGATATGCCATGTTGTTACTGAGTGTGTACCGCAAGAACAGTAATTTTGATATTTCTTTGTCAGATTCGGAAGATAAAGTCTCTACGCGATACTGGACATTTCCAAGACGTTGGCCAAAGAACAGCACATTGAGCATGGACGAAATGGTTGCATTCACGCCAAGCTGGGGTGTTTCGAGATCCTGACAACGCTTTCGGGCGCCATGCATTCATGCATCGAAAACGTGTCCACGAGATTTGCGGGGCGCAACGCGACAGGGCCTCAGGAGGACACATGGCGATGGTCTCTCTTCGTTGCTATCGTATACTGTCGATGATACTGCAGTTGACACTCGTGACGCACTCTGCAAGGGAAGCGGTCCTTCGTTACGCCGGCTGATGTTTTCCTTGTCAACAACTGGTTTCCTGTTTCTTTGATCTCACATGTCGTTAGGTAATATCTCGATGCCGTCTTGAAGTCCAGGACTGATCGTGATGTCGCTGAAACGTCTTGTGGTGGTGCCTTGATGAGGTCGGGCGGAGGTTGGATCCGGACAGGGATCGCCTGTTCAGTACCTGCAATCAGCTGCAATTGCAACGACTCAGGTGACATCTCTCTCGACCGCGCGAGTCATGAATATTGTTGGTTTTAATCTCACCGCGTTCATTCCACTGACAATTGTGATTGATGACAATCTGCTGCTTGCCATCACTTCTCCTCATTCTCTTTTTATCCACTGACCTGGGGTCCCGAAGACTCTGCGCTTGCAAGTTGTGCGAATATCCACGAGATTCGAGGGCCGCTGAATTTCCTTGAGGTCCTGTCCGGCGCCGCTGAATAGATTGGTTATTTACAGGCCGACGTCTCCTGCGCGGTATATGCATATTGGTCTCGGCATCGGTCAGCTGGAACCGCAGGCAGGGATGTGGGCTTCGGGAGTCTCTTGATTGCGGCGGCTGGCAACCTTGACTCTCGCCGCCACATTTCACGCTCCGTGCCGTTGTTTTGACGAAAGTGCATGTCGACCTACAGACAGACACCTTCTTGGCAGGAAAGGCAAAGTTTGACATGAGTGCCTTGGGACTGCTGGACTTGATGACTACTGGACACTAAGGTAAGCTCACTCAAACTCACCTGATCTTCCCCCTCGCACATCTACCTGAATCCACCAAAACCCCAGTTTCTCTGCATCATCGGCCTGTGCATACCCATGTACTGCTGGCGCCAATCACCATATCGCTCTCTACCTGCGGGACCTGCCCAGCCGCCTCCGCGATCCCATTGCGCCGCCTGATAGTTGTTGTACCGGTCGTACGGATCCCAAGTCCTGTCGGTCACGGTTCGCAATGTGGATGCGTAGCCACGAGCTGTCCTCGGGAAAGAAGCATCCGACGGACCGGCATAGTAAGCTCGTCTGCCGGACATTCTTGTGTTCTTGTTGCTACGATTGTGTGATGTTTCGCAATGATTGGTGAGCCTAACTGTGATTTGTACTGGTCTTACTGGGACTGGTGTGTTTGGTTCGCGCGCTGATGGGGACTATGGCGTAGTAAGGCAAGATTCTGGTGGCTATTCAAATATGGAGATGCTGAGGAACAAGTAGACTTCACTGAACTTACGGGCTGGCACTACAGTGTGCATTGATGCGTTCGCACTCCGACCATCCGTCACAGCTGAGGATAGCGTCATTGAACGGCATGTCTGCAAGATTGGGAACGTAGACCTACAGGTGTGGCAAGATCATTGAGGAATAGAGAGGCATTCGTTGCAGAATCCGGCGACAGGCCTCAGTCTTGATCGGAGAACGACGACCATTTATTCCAAATCGCATATACTATCAAATCCACTGTATGGAGTTCCATGGCAGCTATCGTAGAAACGTAGATATAGATACTGGCGGCAGTAGACGTCTTGTCCATTCACTATTTTCGCAACTGCCGTCTGGGATGGCTATGCTTAGATCTTCTATACAATCCGACAGTCATGGTGCTCGACGCTTGTCGATGCTGTACTGCCCGCAGACCTAATGGTATGTTCGGAAACGACTCATTGCAAGAACTGAGTGTCTGTACTTTAGTGACGATGGCTGCGGGCCACCAGTTTTCCATTGACGTTTTCTACCGTGGACTTCAATCTCGTAGACGCCCAAGGTCGAAAGATGGCAGTCGCGGCTCGCCTCGCGAGAAATAATCATATGAATAGAGTCCCGTTGAAACGCTGTAGACTCAGTCGTCGATGACAAGAAAGCGACCTTCGACTGCGATCGTCATATATCACCCCTGTTTGCTGTAAAGCAGCGCAGACGAAGTCTCGGCGGTCCTGCTTGCTTCGGGAAAACTGAAAGCTGGCAACACGCCACTTGGAACGTAAGTAATAAGGTCTTCCGCCCCAGCCTGCCGTAAACTTTATATGTATTTTGCCTCTGTACCGCACATATATGTCCTGGAACTGCTACGCTGCTGTGCCCCTATTCAGAGTATATGCCCGCCACCATCTTGCTATATGCCTTATACCGCCCCTATAGGCCTATTCATAAATCGGCTGGTGTCCTGCAAGCTTTGAGTCTTCTTGCTCGCTTTGCCGCAGCATTTCGAGTAATCCTCGAGGCATTTGTTGAAATGATAGTAATGGTGAGAACTAAGGTCGACAAGGCATCCCCGAGGTGTAAGAATCATCAAGTGAATGGACTTCGAGCTGCAAGTAGTATAGCGCTGCGTTTACGTGCTCAGCTCGTTCGGCACTTTACATGCGCTCTCCTGATCTTTATATACGTCCCCGTCGCAACCTTCGTACAACATCCATATAGTCTTTTTATGAGACGACGACGAACATTTCGTCAGTTGACAAGCAATACGTTTAGCCTTCGAAGCTTTCGCCTTATACGATGGCGTCTCAGGATTCCACGAGCTTCGAAACCAATGCGCTGCAGCCGATTACAGTTATAGATTCTGACGCCACTCGTGAAGATGCGACCCCTCGAGTACTCATCATCCCGGAGTTGCTCCAAGAGATCATGTCCTCCCTCCCGCTCCGCGACCTTCTCGTATTCCAGCGCGTGAGCGCATTCTGGCTTCACGCTATTCAAGAACACCGAGCGCTCCGTCAGAGCCTGACTTTCCCATTTCTGGAGCCGCCGGCATGCAAGCAGCTCAGGGGCAAATGCGGACACGGCAATAAGGCCTACGATGAGGTAATCAAAGCCCTTTTGCAGGGGACTGCAGAAGACCGTCAACACATTGTCAGTCTCAATGACGAGATCCCAGCTTCTGCAAAGGTCATGAATCTCGTCAACATTCCAGTACCGACCCAAATTCTGCTCAAGTATCCTGTGCTTGTGCCTCCTCTACATCGCCGCGGTCGGCTGATTTGGCAGAAGTCGCTGGGCTTCATCAAGTGGAAGCCTTGTGAGACAGCGGAGGTCAACATCAGGGTCAAAACATACCCGTGCTCGTTGGGAGGGTATCTTGAGATTATGAAGCTGCTCGTGGAAGTTCAGCCACATCTGAGTGTGTGGATGGGCGACGAGTCCAGATTGAAGTTCCTGAAGCAAGCTATCAAGTCGGAATTAGTATGCCAGAGCACGCCGATGGGTCGACGAACCTTGACAGACGAGAAGATGGCTTTCATTCCAATTGATATGCGACTGAAACTCCAGCAGATTCCTGAGTATGGTTTCGTCTACCACAACAAGGCCGACGAAGGGGAGGTGCGCATCTTCTCTCAGACAACATTCGGCATCGCATACCCCATACTTGTCATTGCGGTATTGTATATCTACTTTTGTGTGCGAGTACGACTTGTGGCAGTAACCGCTGTATACTTCTGATGGCAGTATTGTGCATCACTACCTCATGCAGCATGGAGACTAGACGACTGAGCACGATTGCTACCAGAATGATCAGAACGGCGATTGACCACAGCGCTGTTGAATGCGTGGGAAGCAGATTGCAATGTCGCTTCCCAGTCAAGGGAGAAGAGGGGCTCGAGATCGTATAGGACTAGAAAAGGACTTAAAGAACAAAGGAGGCGGATGGAAATTGGCTGAGCTGTACAAAGAATAAGCTGGATGTCGCGCAGAGAGGAGATTCTCTCCGGGTAGAGGACTCTGGGTTCTCAGCTGTATCATATCCTTAGAACTCATGCAAACTGTCGAAAATTTTGATGACTCTGACACTGTCTTGCTTCCTCTTCCACGTAGCTTATACACTGTTTACTGCTTATACAAATTGTCAGTCAAAGCAGGGTCGTATGGCAAACAGTTTGCTATCTTTGATCAGTCGTTCAATGGCTTTCCAGTATAAGATCCCTCAATATCCTTCACGTCACGATGATCAGGTTCGCTCTACTTCACTGTTGCTACATGCAGTCTCATGCTCCTTGCTGAAGGTGAACATCGCCCGTCACTGTAGGCAACAAAATCACGGCGCTGCACGCTAAGGCCCAGAATTGTGAGTCCTTCACGATCCCGTCCCTGGTTATAAAGCATTCTTCTGCTTCTTTATATTCCAGTTACATTCTACTCACATCCGACTTCGACAGCATCTGCGAGCCCTCAGCATCGCAACAACACTGCTGTCCGTCCTCAACACCACGGCGACTTACCGAGCTTCCACGCCTGCCATGAAATACATCTTGGTCAAGGCTCACGACTCAAAGTCGCCCAGCCTCGAGGAAGCTAGTTCTTGTGGTAGGCAGTCGAGTATTCAAGCCGTCTGCCCAGCAAGCAGGCTTCATGAGTCCACACAATCCAATTATCTCCGTGGTGGGGGCGTACCCGCAGCCGTCAAGGCACTTCTGTTACCAGAGCTCGTGGGAAAAATCGCGGACAACCTCCAGATTGACAACCTCATGGTGATTCAGCGCGCTAGCACCACCTAGTCCGACACGCTCAAGCGCTTTCAGAGGTTCCAAGAGAAGCTTGCATTCTCCGTCGTTAGCTTCATGTCCTTCTTTCGAGATGCTCAAGGACGACGAGTCAAAATACTGCTCAGGACGCGTCACTTCTCAGAGCTCTCGACTTTTCTCATCTCCAAAACCGTGCCCAAGTCTCTACTACCACGTAGACTCCACGCGAACCCCCTCTTCCCATCAGAAATTGCTCTGGGAGCCGGCCGCGATGATGGACCAAAGTGGAGTTTGGTCGTGTACTGGGCTCGACCATTCGCACAATTACGCCATTCCATCACAAGCGCAGAGTACAAGGTCGTGCCTGATGGTAGCTTCTCACCCGCAAAGTTCCTGCTGGAGATCGCTACCCAAGAGGACGCCATTGAGCCTTGTTCTCGCATTCCGACTTCTGCCCGCCGCATGTGGCTGTGTAGCCCCACTCTTCCTGTGCTTCTTGAGCTCATCTTCAATGTCGCCACGCCAGAGAGCTGGCACGAGCCAACCATGGCCTGGGATCAGCCTCGGCGAGACAACAGTGCTCGGGTCAAAATCTCAGCTGGACTGGACCCATGCACCCTGGGCGAGTTCTTGGCGGTAGTGAAGTGGCTGGCGCTGGAGATGCCGAACCTGGAGGGCGATAAGATTCAGCATCAGCTCAGAGAGTTCGGGACTGTCCACGCAACGGTCGAGTCGAAGAAGATGCCGATAGTGGTCAAGGAAAAGATCACGGGGGCTGTCAGCTACAGCTTCAATATCTGGGCGTGACTTGACCTGGTATCCGGTGAAGCAGTAGGACGTGATTCATCTCCAACAGCCTCGAGACTCAGCTCCAGGCCCTCAAAGCTGCATACACGACAATCGGACTCGAAAGCGTTGCAAGGGTAGTAAAGGACAGAGCCTTGAGGAACGCGAGCTGTGCGCCCCATCCTTGGCTCTGAGCAGACTTCTTACGAAAAACAGACAAGGCGGGATCTGTCGTGGACTGCAACGCTCTTCTAAGCATCATGACCACGGTAAAGGTGTTTCTATAAGTGATCCGCAGCAGGATCGAGAGCCCGTTGTTGCAAGGAGGGTTGGCAATGGGACATTGAGCCACAGCGTATCATATCACGAATAACGACCAGAAGTTTTCCATCATTCATGACGATTGTGCTCAGCTTCCACCACAATCGCGATCTACTACAATGTGGTCAGTGGTACAAGGTATCTGTACAGCAAGGTATACGCTTCGTGATCGACGATCGTACTGCGCTTTACGACGGTCTCAATGGGTCGTATCCGCTGGAGTCGCAGGCGGCAACTTCTTCCTGTGCTAAGGAGGCTTGACGTTACTGATGGCTGTTGTGTCGTTTGTCCCCAACCCATAACATCTGTGGTCTCCTTCTATGCTTCATACGATGTCAGCCTCCATGACTTTGCCACAATGCCACTCTGCCTACGTCCGCTCGAGTGTGGTGCTCGTCTGACATGGCCAGGCTTCTCAATGCATACCTGTATGATTGCGTACTTTGCCGTGCCACGCATCAAGGATCTTAAGCACGTCCGCTGTTGTCCGATGGTTTGGTATGCAGGAGATGCGAATTGTTGTGTTAAGCTCAGAGGCTATGTTCATCGGATGTCTGGCTCCTGGCTCAAGGTGATAGCGGTCCGGTAAGCGTTGTAGCGACACGGTCGTGTACCGCCAGCCATCGGCTTCGTGGGGCCTGGAATCTGACGATTCGAAGAGACGCCGAGTCGTGGACGACCGTCAAGGAGACGTCTGAACACCGAGTGTTTTGTGTATGATCGAAGCGAACAAGTGAAACATCAATTGATGATGTGATCGTTCGGGGACCTAACAGGCCGTCTCCGAGGCTCACTCTCCAGGAGCTTAGTACTTGCCGCTTTCTTATAGATCGTAGCTACAGTATCAAACACCAGGTCAGCGGGAGCAGCGGAGATGTCTCGGTGGAATATTGCTAAAGATCATCACGTGAAGTTGCCGCCCCACATCTTGCCGTCGATGCCGCCTCACTTCGACCGGCCGGCTCACTCCATTTGGACACGGTCTGAGAAGTGCAGCAGCTCGTGCTGAGGTCTGCACACTCCCAGCATAAGAACAGTTCGGGTGACTCACCCTCCATCTTTCTTACAATACAGCACCATCACCACCACCAACAAGATGGCTGGGTATGTATTAACTCCCCTTGTGTGATCACTCCCCTTTCCCTTCCAGTGGCAGTAGCAGTAGCAGCAGCAGTTGCGATCCTGGAGGCTTGACTCTGGACCACTGGATCTGGATTGGATCACTGGCTCTGGAATGGACCTCACCGTCGTGAGAGAACTTGCGAAGCGCGTGGTCGTGAGCCACGCGCAATGCTAACATATATGTGTCAGGCCATCAATTCTACAGCTTTATGCTGAGGGTTGGAGGCTGCTTCTGCTTGTTTCGTGATGAGTTCTGCCGTTTCCGTGTTGTTTGTTATTGTGATATTGCTGCCAAGCCTGGGTGTGCGAGGTCGTGGACGGGAGCTCATGTTCAGAGGAGAAGGCCATCACGTCGCGGCCGACGACGATGGGCCTTCGTTCGTGATGTCCTTGTCTTCATGAAGCGGCCGTCGGTATCTCCGTCTACATGCTCATAGTCATCAGTGGAAGAGACAAGTTGGCCCGTAGTATGGACTCCCTCCATCGTGATCGTGTGAATCTTGCTCGGTGGTCAGCCAGCCGCCGTCAACCAAGCGATGTCTCTCTAATGCCCTACTAGGCGAGCGTTATCTATGCTGCTTGTAGATGCCCTTCTCCACGATGGCACCTGTCTCTGTTTGTAAGCGACGTTTCAAGACTTATCGTGATTCGAGGAGTGGCACGAGCAACTTCTTCGCATTTGGCGTGGGCTCATCTGAGGACACATTTCGTGACACACATCATTCAATATATCCAGTAGACTACGTTTGCTGAGGTGGCCGGTCACTGGCAACACCGCGCAAGGCCTCCAAGGAGACACGGTAAGGAGGAGCATCCACGCGTACAGCATACTGACGAGACAGCAGGCGTCCAGATCGTGTACACCACAGAATTGCCACAGAATGCCCCCTCGCACATCTCCAGCCGCAGCACTCCTTCGCCATCCGCCGAACGACCAAAGTCGTCAATCTCCGAAATTCTGCCCTCTGCGGCAGCTACCGGCAAGCGCACATACCGAGGCCAACAACATAAGAATCTGAGCTTCGAAGACGAGGGGGACATCTCATCATGATAGTATGTATACTGAGTGATCTACCATTCGTTGGCACATAATCATGCTTTGCGGAAAATCGCACCATCTGGTGAGGATATCGTGGTGGCCAAAGTGACCGAGTCACTTGGCAAGACCATCGACGAGCTACCAGGGCAGTATAGACATCAGGCGTGTCAGCGACGATAGAGAGAGAGAGAAAGCTCCGCACAACGGTTAATTGCGTAAAAGAACACGACGAAGATCGTTTTACCGTGAGCCCGGACGAGAACCACCCAATCTCAAGAGGCCTACCGACGCTTTTCACATACCACAGATGCTCTTCTGTTCTCATCTATGCACCGTTGCTTCAAGGGAACAACAAGGACGTCCCTTACTATCTCCAGTCGCCGTTGATAGGAGCCATCAGGCTTCATCTGAGCAGCTGATCCGGGCTACGAAAATGGCGCGATCTAGCCCAACACGACTTCACCCTGAACCCGCGCCCTCTGTACCATGACAGACTCAACCCGCTGTTACAAGGTAGCGCAAGCTTCCCTCTCTCGCGTCACTGGTCATGCGAGTGGCAGCAAGAAGTCCCGAATACTGGCCGTTTCAAGGCTCTTGACTGGGGGTTACAGTCCACTCATGTCATCTTTCGATCGCTGCTTACCGCCCTAGCGTGGAAATTTCTAAGACTCGAGGATATCGGAGAATTTCAACGATACTGACGGTATCTACGGCCATAGTGTCATCAGCATGGCCAAACCCTTCCAAAGCCATCCCCGAGCTCGTTTCTCGTAGGAGCATGACAGCATCCCTGAGGCCAAACTGTTCCAAGGACATGATTATCTACCGCCACCTAGCAGTCTCCGGACACTACAAGATCCCGACTCTTCCACAGATGCTCATTTTCGGATTTGTCATTTACACGCCCGCGCACAGAACCGACCACAGGGCAAACGTGGCTCTGATTTACTCCTTCGTGGAGACCGATACCCAATTAGTGCACGAGGGCTATAGTAGCAGCACAACGGGTGATTTGAACGCATCGATCGACCTTACAAGCCAACAGATCTTAACCTCTCTGCGTCTTACACCAGACTCAGAATTCGTTCTCACTGAAGGATGCTGGCTGCGAGACTGTCGAACATGCTCGCCGGACAAGAAGCTTGTCGACGCGTGAGTTGCGCTGTATGAGAGGATATTGACAATGTGGAAAGCACTGCACAATCGTTCACCTCAAGAAGTGCTGCCGAGCAGGCTGACCGAGCGAGCGGTCGTTGTGGAGAAGGTCTGGACGATACGCGAATCTTGCCGGGCGTCAGAGCTCGCGATGTCATCGTAACAAGCGCGGAAGTCCAGCTAGAAGCCTAGCTCGACCATTATCCGCTCTACGAGAGGCATGCTGCGCGATCACGTCGTTTCGGAGATCATAATACACCTGGCATGGAGGTTCGGAGTCAGCCAGACAATGGATGGCAGCATACTTCCACCGTTCAGAGTCTGCAGTAGCAGCGAAGGGGACAGAGTCTTTCATCTTCGATGGAAAAGAGGCTCGACTTGAGTCGTACGACCGTATCAAGCTTGGCCCAACCACAGGAGGCCAAGGAAGATATCAGGCGGAGCGCTACAGTCGGATGCTCTCGTGCCATATGCTGATCACTCCGTTCTTGCGTCTGGGTAGTCACCCAAATACAGCAAGCCAGACCCGACACACGAGTCAAAGGGAAGGCTGTCAAGGATCGAAGGTATTGCTAGCGTTTAGTAGTGCACAGAGCATATCTTCAATTGACCTCCACATGGCCGCTAAAACTGCCTCAAGAGTGAGTCGATTTTGCTGTACGGCCCTCTCGAGCAGCTATGGAGGCTCACCATATTGCTGGCAAGATCGATGCTATTGATACTGCTCCCAGTCGTATTCCACCTTTGTCCCAGGACAAAGAGCATCGAGGAGCGATATGTTGTGCTAAGAGATGCTGTTCGCCGAACGTACATTCACTTTGCCAGTCCATAACGCAGGGAAACGCTGACCAGGAGTGCTTCGTATGACGGACCAAGACGTAGCAGATGTGTTAATCTCTGTTTGCAGTGAGTGTATTGACCTTATCGCCGTGAGAAACTATTCCCTTTCTCATTTGACTCTGGGCTTCTGAAGTCATTGGGACACAACATCAGCACGTGCTTCTTCGACCCAGGTATGACATGACCAATTACTATTGGGCGGACGATTGGAGGCGGTGGTTCGACAGTGGTTGACATATGGAAGCACTTTGACGAAAGAGATGATAGACTACTGACCCGGACTGTCGCAAAACCTTGGCAAACAAACAAGTGCCTGGCCTGTTGAGCAGCAGTCACATCCTACGCGATGTACATATACCGTGCTGCTATACGCCGGTATCGAGAGTGTTCCACCTCGCTCGCACCTCCAAAAGTCACCCCCAGAGATGTCTCAGAAATCCCACCTCGCACCTCGTCTATGTCCTCTTCGAGGACATCATTTCTTTTGCTTTTCCAACGACCAGATGTCTTGAGAGAAGCCTGGCTAGCACCAGACTTCATAGTAGGAGCTCGACACAAGCGAGCGATTATGACGATCATCTCGCGATGACCTTGACACGGCTGCCATTGGTCTGGCACATGGTGATGCGTATGGTGACCAGCGCTGCTCTTTGAGAGGGCTGGAGAGAGCTTCTGACGATCGAAGACGCCAGGAGCGAAGTGAGCAACGTCAGCGGCGATGACAATGGTCGCAGCGGTCGACGTCCGACGAGGCGTGGGAGTTCAGAGGAGCAGAACGCTCTTTGCACGACTCAAATCAGCAGATGAACTCCTGCGCGACGGCAATGGAAGCAGATCTTACCCAGTACTGTATTAGAGGGTCGCAACACTCCATCAGAGAGCCACGGCACTTTCATGGAGCAGCGATAAGTAGCTTCACCGCGCCGGGTAGAATAAAGGAGAGATTCTAAGCACCCGGCGGCGTCTGACTGCCAGCAGCAGTTCAATGCCTACTCCTTATCCACACCGTACTTACATATCTGCCCACAGTCGTACACAGCTGCTCGTCTTGCTACCACACCACCACAACGCGACGCTATGTACGAGAAATCGTACTTGCCGAAGCAATCGATGTTCAGGACATGGCAGAGGCGGTGTGGCGGCGGGCAAAGGCACGCCAGAGAATCCCACAAGGGGGCAAAAAGACGGAAGATAAATGCTGTGGTTGGCCTGAGTGTGTCGAAATAGTGGATGCAGCGCACTCAAATCCGGCCTGTGAAGACTCTCAGTATCTCTGTGGCGTCAAGTTTCTGGTAGACCTACATTGATGCTGTTGTGAGCGCAGAGGAGCCTCTGCCGCATGAGGCAGTCATGTGCCTAATTATCCGTGATAATTGCGGGTGAGACGCGCTGTGGTGCATTCCAGGTAAGTGAAGGCGATGGAATTCTGCTTTTTCAAGCCCAGTGAAGCTACGCCAAGACTTTGCCGCTCCCTGCTTTTCGCCACGTCATTACAGCAGAACATCTCCGACACATCGGCATCAAAATCAACAACAGTCTGTACTCTCGCCTCGATGTTGTAGTATTTCGCCATCATGACGCCAATGGAGCTGCCCATACGAGGCCGCACGGCGGTGACGAATGGCCAGCATGAGCCATCAGAAGATCACGTGACCGACTGGACCACAAGCCAAGCACGAGAAACCTCTGCTCGGAAAGTGCTCGTGATACGACCTGCTCCGACACAAGCTCTACAAACAACAGCCGCAGAGATGGAAGACGCGAGTCAGCAGCAGGAGGAGCGCGAGGCCAAGTTACGCACGATTGCCGACTTGAAAGCACAAGTCGAGCACTGGAAGCAGAGGGCACTGGCTGCTGAGCCGCCGAAGGAGTTGCAGAAGCGAGGGAAGCGCTACAGAGCAAGAAAGCTGGAGGAGCGCTCGGAACGCGAGAGGAGGGCAGTGCACAGGGCACTGAGCGAGCAGCAGAGGCAGCGTATGGAGAGGTTCTCACGAAAGCAGGCGAAGCAGTGGGAAAAAGAAGAGAAGGCGTGGCGAGCGATGGTCAGAAACCATACTCGGTTCTAGTACCAACGCACCGGTATCACGCTGCTCACGATGCTGTCTTCTCTCTCTGGCTGCGTATTCCAAGAAGAAGAGAAGTAGAGGCCGATGGCCAGAGGCCATACTCGAGTTTGACATCAGCGAATTGTCACGTTGGTGACGATGACGTAGTCTCTTTCTGGCAGCGTATTCGAGGAAAGCCTTTCCAGTCTAGATTCAGAGAGTGAAATGATATGACTGTTCCCTCTGTTCCCAGAGCGAAAGATGTCAAGCTCCATGTGTTTTCGTTGTTGTCCTTCTCGCTACCCGTATCGACCATGGAGGCAGCCCGGTAAGGCTCTTCTGGACTACCAAGCTCTTGTAGACACACGTGGTGATCTTGCTTGAACGCAACCATTTACAAGAGGTATTTCGTTTGACTGCTGGTATTGGCTCCGTTAAGGCCTACTGGGAAGCATCTTGTGTTCCGAACTTTTTCAAAGCAGCCTTGCCATATCCGAGTCCTATGCTACTACAAGGCGTCATGCAGTAGCTTCTGCTGCAGAGAACCTGGCCTACTGACCAGATAGAATAATTCGGTTAGTATGTATGAACGGCCTACACTTCCAATACCAAGTCATCTCTCGATTCACCGAGAGTCATCACACCACTCGCTCGCATCCCATGTCAGAGGGTCAGCAGGCTGGCAACATGCTTCCTTGGAATTCTGCTTGTGTGCCATATGCCGTGCAGTCTTGACCTTGGAAGAATGCCCGGATATCGTAGCGAGGAGGGCATGGCTGCCTGATTGTGCTCCTTGATCGTTCGTTCGTCGCCGATACTCGGTTCATCGCTGCCGAGCTGTGATCGACAAAGGTCCCAGAAAAGTGGCGCACTCAAACTAGTCAGTATGGACATGGCTGTCCAAGGATTGATGGTATCAGGATCTATCGGCCGGTGGTGGTATCTGTGTAGACTTAAATTCATTGTCTATGCGCTTGTCTCACGCCTCCATAGATTGTGGACGTCGGAATCTACTTTCCTGACTACCACTGTCCCTCGCCTTTCGCTGCGCTTCCTCTCTACGATCGCTATCTCGTCTGACTCCACATCCGCCATGGCACCAGTGCGCACCGCCCTCGCAGGACCGCGCTTTGTCCTGCGCTCGAGCATGATAGGACTTGATTCATCAAGCAAAGCCCTCAACAGGCCGATGCTATGACGACAAACGCAGTGTTTCGACGAGCTGAGTGGTCGTCATGTTAGGAACGGCTCGATGAGATGCGGAGCGATAGAGAGTATGACAATGACTTCTCACTGAGAGATGTGGTATTTGTGTATGCAGCCGTGTGTCGATGTTGTCTTCGAGTAACGAGTCCCAGGTTGTAGTTCTGAGGCAAGCAGGCAGCCAGGCGGGCATGCCTTCACTTCACGGCGATCCTCAGGCTCCTAAGACGTACATCAGCTAGCGCCATAGTCTCTTTGGCCATTGATAGTCTCTGGACTCATTTCCCCTGACCTGTTCGCCAAGCTCGATGGACGGACGATCCCGCTCGACGGCCACTATAAGATTCTTCTCGCCCTTATCTTCACTCTCTCTTCCTTACATTCACATCCAACATGAATGTGGCACTGCCACTGTGTACGGATAACGGGCTCCGTAATTGAGCTTCTCGGGTGGTCTGCATGGACCATTAGTGCACGGTTAGCCCCAGATCAACATGGCAGTTTTAGGCACCGCGTTCCTTGAGGTCAATGGATCGCGGTGTAAGTGTCTGCCAACATTTTCCTAGCTCGACCTATGTATTTTCTCGTATCATATGATTTGCATTCACGCTCACTATCTCGCCTCCCATGTCTTGCTATATGCATATCTGCTTTACTGGAGAGCACAGCATCATCGACTCGTGGCGCGAGGCGCGATCCTCGACTCACAATAAACGGCCGCGGCATATCTCTGGAATGTTTTGAAACCCCTTGAGTAATCGTAGTCCTTCGTACTTTATATCATATCGAAGACAGCAACGCAGGACCTCGACAGATCCCAAGAAGTACGCCAACTGCCTGGATGTGGACGTGCATGCCATAGACGTGACAGCACGACCCGATTATCAGCGCCATTTCGCAACCTTCGACACTCCAGAGCAGATACATATGTCCCTCCTCCCAAAGTAGTCGCTGTGTTGTGAGCCCGTCTCCAAGAGCTTCCGCTCTCGCAGTCGACGCAACATGCTACCGAACCATCCGCCTCTCAAATCCGCCACCGCCGCGATGTTCCTCGTCAACTGAACATTGTAGCTCACGGACCAATCACGTGCCTGATATCCAGCATCTTGATCTTGGTATCGGCGACATGCTCTGAATAAACCCTGTCCAGTCTAGATGAACTCTTTCCTCCGCCTCTATTCACTCGGTAGGGTACGTTGTGCCACTTTCCTGTAGAGAACGCGTCTCTAATGCAGAGTTCACCAGCTGGAAAGTCTCATTCCAGATCGCGGTCTCCAGCGGACGCTTGCTGAGCGCCGACCTGGTGAGCAGCATGCGAATTTCCCTCACTCGTGGTTGACTTTTCTTGGTCTACCTACACACAGAACTCATTCCTCTTACGACTACGTGAAGCCATAACGACACGTTCCGTAGCGACATCTTTCGTACAGCGATCGAAGTCTATGATCGCGTCGACTCGTGCAGACTCGGCAAGACTGTCGCGATCGCCAAGCCTCCGAATGCCCACGACCCGGCTGGAGATGGGACTGCAGCCGGACTGAGCCTCATCTCTCAAAGAATCTAAGAGGTGGTCACAGACGGCCCCCGATCGGGTATGCAGTCTCTCTCAAGGGAAGGAGCCGGGCAATATGGACGGGAAGTTGCCCGAGGCGATAGTGGCGTCAAGCTATGCTTTTCATGGGCCTGCAGGGTCTTGGTGGCGGAAGTATACTCAATTTCCAGGCACAGGACGACAAGATAGCTCCAACAAGGACCTTGAGATACAAGCAGACAATGTAAGACGTGGGAGCGTCCTGACCACTTCGAAGATCCCAAGACTACACTCGCGGATCTTCTGACGAGCCTGCCAGCTGGTGGCAAATGATGTTTCCAAGGCTGTGTATCCTTTGGAAGACACGGCGGTAGTACGATCTCGGGACCTATATGCCGACCTCATCATTGAGGCTCCGCCCACCCTATATCCCAGCTGTGGTCACGTTCTTGGACCCATCGTGGCAGCCTCATCACATTCCCTCGGGACGCTCATACTTTGGAGTCATACGTACCTGACCCACACACATATGCTACATGATATCTTGGGATCTGAAGGCTGTCGGCAAGACACTCGCGCTTACACCGACAAAGCGTTCGTCGACTTAGTCCAGACATGGACAAAGCCATTGTTCTAGCATGGTCACCCATACAAAGCGATGGCTTCATGTTAGTGACCATCGCCTTTCATCATAGTCCGATGCCGACCACTCCAAGCAAGACCTCTCAGTGTGTCTCTGATGGTACACACCTTTCGACCCCAAGATCAAGCCTACCATTATCGAATTTCGCAGCCGTGACTGACCCAGTGCCGACATCGAGAACACATCCGAGTCGTCGTCCGTTATCCCCACTACCCAACTTCTCTTAACCTATATCGTTGAGCAATAGCAGTAGACTGGAACCAGGTACTCCAATGACGACTCAGCCATTATGGCTAAAGTACTCCCTCGTGCTATCACTATTCAAAAGATTAGGTAGACTATGCTGGGTATGAGAGCCACAGCTGTGACGAATGGCATATGCCGGAGACCTGATATCGAGATTTGGCGCTTTGAGCTTGAGCATACTGCCAGATGAGTTGATGCGGTTGCGAAGCGAAGTAGGTGGCGTCAATTGTCAAGGTCGCGGACTGTCCACACTCACAACTTATCATTCATTCCATCGGCGAGGGAAAGCAGAGAATTCCAGAGTGGTCATTATCTCTGTTTCCTTTTTGGTATGTGGAAGTGTCTGCCTTGGAGCCAGAAGTCCTGCAACGCAATCCTATACAGGGCTTGACGTGGGACACGGGAAATCTATATTCCTCGATGGCTGCATCTTCTTCATTGGATTTGAAGCTCATTACAATGCCAAAGAAGCAAGAGTGAACTGATCTCGAAGACTGCACCGTTGCAAAAGCATATAATCGGACTGCCACATGCATGGATGGTCCAGAATTACCTACAAGTACATCACCGAAGCAACAGCCATGTCATTTCCGTTATTCAAGATTGTTCGCTCTTCAGATGCTAGACATACTGACTATCGCCTCCTCCTAACCAGTGAAGCCTCAGTTGACCATGCTCCATCAAGTACTCAGCTTCCCTTTGTTGTACCATTGACCGTGCATCGCCATCCGTCATGATCCGACCCGACCATCCGCGACTCGCGCTCCCAGTATTTACGACCAAGTTACATTCGGTTCCACCGCCTTGTTGGTCTATCACTGCTGAACAAAGATCCTTTGTTCGTCCGTTTTATCTCGAGAGACTCTCCACAATTTTTGATGACAGCCCCTGTCGGCACCGCAGAGACAACACGATATTGGTCCTCATCGAAAGCCTTCCTTCGCTCCATGAAAGATTTCTGCCCCTGGTAAAGGCTTGCGCGGGTATACGAGGGCCAGGCCAACAGTCATGCGCATGGGGATGGGTCACCACGGATGTTCTTGGCAACATCGCCGAAAACTATACACTCCAGCTGGAATTCAGCTTCTGCGAGCATGGTGCCCTTGAAATACACTTCCTGCCATGTCGGGCCCCGCATGCCATACTCCACGCAATTCTTGTCATCATGTACCAGTATCCTAGCCAAGTTGAAAGAAAGCAATAGGAACTCATCATACCGGTGCTCAACCTGCGCTTGCCGGAAGTCATCAACCTGCGCTTGCCGGAAGTCGTCAACCTGCGCTCCACTGAGAGTTATTCTCGAGCGCACCGCGGGAGGAAAGACATTTTCTTGAAGAGACGGGAAACGAGCGTGTGGCGATCATTTCGTATTTCCCGCTACGCCCTCGCTCATCTTCCTGGCCACAGGGATGTCGAGCTTCTAAGCGAGACGTCTCAGCGCACCACGGCGCCTCGTCGACGTATCGCTGGCATGTTGGCATTGGTTGGGTCTGGATAGCACAGTCAATCGGTCCGAGTGTGAGACTCCCGATCAATCGACTTCGAACATCACGTGTTCGTATCCAATTATCTCAGGTCCTCGTCACTGGAGCTTCGGTCCACGGTGTATAAGATCCTATTCGTCATCGTGTCCAGTTTCGCAGAGTCATTACGCGTTCGATGACAAGGATGTAGGCGTCGAGTTGTACTTACCACCCACGCAAGAGCGCCGTTCATTGTCAGACACCTCGATGCCTGACGAAGCGCAGGCGTCATCATCTCGTACTCAAGATCCTCGATGTTGCTGAAGTTTGCTGTTTCAAACAGCGGAAAGATGTCGTTCTTGAGCAGTTCAGCCTCAGTAGGAACGACTGTTGGGTACTGCTCCTCGTAGAGCTTGACAGGGGAGGCCCGGCAAATCTTTGCTGAGGAGAGTGGCTGGATGACCTTTGGGGTGTGTAAACAGTCAAAAATTTTTCGTGACAAGAGTGTAAATTATGGAGCAAAAGGGCGTGAAGTGGTAAGGGATAGGCTCTTGAGGCTGAGTCAGCTTTTCAAAGTGAAGGCTCAGGCGCGCAATGATACAGCTCCACTTGCCCTCTGCTAGATGAGTCTGGAGGCTACAACGCCTCTATTTGTGGACACAGGTCTTACAGCACCTTCGCACGTACATGATCAAGATATTCCGTCAATGCCAACACGCAGACACGTAGAGGTCCGGAGTAGTATGCGCTTGGGATCTCTTCCGATGGGTCCGATGGGAGGAGCGCCATTGCGATATGCCCGATGGAGAGGAACGTAGATCTAGATATCAGCTTCTGAGATTGCATGGGAATGATAGTGACACCATCGGTCTCGCTCTTATGGATGTCCTGGTGACTGGACGCGTGCGCCAAAGGGCGACGCAGTTTTGACCCCACGATCGTACTCGCTGATCGCGCGATCTTCCCAACCTTTGCCCTTCGCCGCAAAAGTTAGCACAATGATGTAGGGAGAAAGTGATTCTTACAGCTTACCTGTTCATATAGCCGGATCCCGTCAAGCCAAGTTTGGCTCATCCAGAGTATGCCAAGGCCGCTCGACTTGTCTTGCTTTGCAGCTCATTCGTCCCGTACTTGCGCTGAGAGATCACTTCGAGAGGAAGTATGCGAGGGCTCATTGTGTTCGAAAGTGGAAATGTGATGGCGCGTTTGCAGAGCAACAAGACCACGACGATGTGTATGGGGCAGCATACTCGCAAGACAACGTTGTGTTCTCGTCCAACGCAGATTTTAGAGCAATGTCATTCCTGCCATTCCGTCTGATTGAGGTATGCCTTTCAGAGTACAATAATGGCTACAATTCGGCCATCCCCTAGTACTCCACGGGGCACATCTCGGGGTATGCAGCCTCGGTATATGGAATGTCATCGTGTCCCAACAATGACAAGCTGGCCACCATTCTTTCCTCGACTGTACCTGCCAACCACTTCGCGAAGTACTACAATGAAGTCAGTGATGGGTTCGTATGGAACAAATACCGCCGCGCCACTCACCTCACTATCGCGGAGAAGGTCACGGAGGAGCCAGGTCTCCTCTCGACGTCGATGCCGAGTAGGTTGCGCGTCGTGATAACTGTCCAGCTCGGCGATGAGCCACTTGAGGAAGTCCGAATCCTCCTCCGTGGGAGGTGCGACAGCGCGAGCGAGGATGAAAGCGCGCTACATTTCCCAGTGGATGAGCCCTTCGCTACTGTGCTGCGCAAGGAGACCCATTTCCACGACATCAGGCATATCGACCAGCCTGGTCGTGAGACACTTCCATGCCATACGTCGGATCCGCAGCTTCCTCGAGGCGATCCTCTCTCAATAGCTCGAGCGCCGTCATAGCTGCACAGTCGAGTAGGATCGCAGTGGCGCACACGATTGGTCGAACGACGTTGTCCATGCTCACCCCGGTAAGATCGTGATAGCCTTGTGGTAACGACCAGAGGATGCTGTGCTCCCACGCATCGAGTGAAATGTTCAACATCTCAAGCAGCTTGTCTCCGTTGCTATCGCAATAGTCGACTCTCATTTCCTGACAAACGTCCTTGACTATCTGCAGCATATACCAGGCCAACGATTGGAGCGAGAGCACCCGTGGACCCATGAGTGCAGGCAAAAGAGATCCTGACGAGAGGGGTTGGTTTGAACCGGCGATCGTGACGTCCATGCCCGGCTCGACGGACTTCTTGAAATGTTTGAGACGGTCCTTCCACTCAACAGACAGACTCTTCAGCCTTGAAGTCCCCAGCTTTATCATGGCAGCTATGCGGGTCCCGTAAGTCGGGTCCGCAGTGACGAAAGTGTGCTCCGTCTCCAGGCTCGACCAAGTCCACAGCCCAGTCATGCCAATGGTCCGCGACGAAGAGTAGGAGAACCACTGAAGCATGAGGCATAACTTCGGAAGGTCCTTGGCCATCATCAGAGTCATGAAGGATGGCGCACTGTAGTCGGGGTTTGCTCGACTGGCAGCCCCAAGCGCAAATGTGAGCCTGCATCTGCCGCTTTGGCCAAATCGGACGATGCGGTCTTCGAATTCGGGTGTTATGTTCGTGCGGAGGAACGGCACCACAAAGACTTGTGCCCACTGCTCGAAGCCGGCGATCTTGATGTGCAGGGCGACGACTTGCGCTCGATCGTACGTCTCGCCAGCCTCTTCAGCCAGCTGGCGATTGAGACGCAAGATATCGAGATTGAAAGAGCGCTGCTTCGTGTCGAGAGCAGAGGAGTAGATATAATCGCGCAACTCTCGCGCCGATTGGAGGATAGGGAAGAAGGACGTTGCCTTCTTGGTTGGCGTTGATGAGGCCATGTTCGCAAGGTCTGGAAGAGAGCAGCGTCATGGGTGCCAGCGCTCAACATGGCACAATGCTTACTCGAGGATTAACGAGAGAGTTTGATGTATATAGTCTTCTGGGTCGTTGACTGTGTCGGTAGATGAGATGTGTGGAGGTGACAAGGTCAGTGTAAGGAGGAGGGAGTTCGAGGCGAAAGTCCAAAAGCCAGGTTCACGACGCGGCGCTAGGGAGATCGCCGATAATCTTGCAGTGTGTATGTGAGATGGTCGCTTCCCACCATCGGATCGACTCGTCCGCAAATGGCGCGCTCGCATTTATATATTGTGGGTACACAGCCTCGAGATCATGGACGGGAAGACATCGATCTCAAGACAACAGCCGACAAGGACGACCGGAGTCATTCGACCTTGGTCTCTGCCCGTTTCGTGTGCTGACGGCTGCACGCTATAGCAATCAACACTCAATGATAGGGTACGCAGACGTGTGCTCCAGATGGCTCTGTTATCAAGGCGGAATCTGTTGACTTATGTATCGTGACACATGCTTGCTGCGAATGGACATAAAGCTATTTGCTTCGTCATCAAGATGACAAACAACGCGTCCAGTACATAGCGGGAACCTAAGCGTGCTTGTCATTTGATGGGCTCCGGTGGGCTTTTCGATTGCGGATCTTGCCCTCCATCCTGGTATGGAAGCAAGCACCTCATGACTTCAATCCCATCTTGAGGCTGATATGTGGTTGACGACGGCCATACCATCGATCATTAGCATCACTGATGACCATCAAATCTTACAAGCCCGCTCTACACTTTCACTGTTGCTTCACTGTCCCAATATTGCTCCCTACCTGATATGTTTCGACATCCTAAAAGGTTGATCCATATGTGGTGCAAAGTTTACCATTTTATCCATCGTCAGTGGCCTTGACTTCCCGGTATGGCAGGCAGGAAGTCAAGGATCATGATAAAGGTGATGCGTGTCGCAGTACATACATAAGCATCATGTTACAGAGCGCCGAGAGTGAGACAAAGGGTTGACAAGAAATACGCCAGGGATAGGGGACGACAAAGGAATATGTATGAGCATTTGGGAAGAGGTGGCGATGGAACGGACGGGAGTGTGTCATATAGAGAGCATTTTTCGACTCGGACAATGCTGTGCTATAAGCCTTATCTCAAATGGTCGCCATGGCCGCAAAGTCAAGCCCACCCAGCGAGAGCACCTGGAGGACCTGCACCATGAGCAGTCTCCGTTCTTGGGACATCCTCAGGACTCCCAAGCTCGAGCTCATTGATCTTATCTTGAGCCGAGTCGTCCCCGTCGATCCAGCGGGTGAGCATCTAAGAGAAGGTCAGTATTGAACGTCGATCGCACTGTAGGCCGAGGGACACTTACTTCGTCATCGTTGGCCGTGTATGACAGCAGCTCCGCCTCCCGCTCCAGATGAGTCCTGTCCGGCTTCAACGCAGACATGGCCCAGAATCCAATGCCAGCGCACCTGAGATCGGCGACCAGGTCATCCTCCTGGGGGTTCGGTCCGTGTGGCGCCTTCGCAAGATCAAGGATCATCCGGCAGCGAAAGATCTCCGGATGCCGAGACTCAGGAGCGATGACGAGGACATGGTGAAAGCCCATTGTGTCCTCCCTTGGCATATCTGCCAGGTCGTCTTCCCGAGCTTCCGCCTCGTCGAGTAGCTGTGATGCTTCTTGCAGCCGGCCGATCCTCAGATCAAGCAAGGCCAGCATGGCTGCACAGTCCAACAGCATGCATTTGGCAGCAGCGATGGGAAGGGCAATATGCTGCTCGATATGTGCATGTGGATGAGCAGCCATAGCAGCCTCGAGGAAGCCGCTCTCCCAGGCGTCCAACGTGGCGTAATACAACTCTTCCAGCTGTATGACTTGACCACTTTGAAAGAGCTCCTTCATCAGCCTGTAGCCTTCCTTGACAGTTGCGAGCATGGACCAAGCGACAGAGCCCAGTGTGAGGACCCTCGGACCAATCCGACTCGGTAGATGGGCGGCCGACGTGGCTACGAAACGCACTCCAACGATGCTGACCACCATTCCAGGGCATGCCATCTTCTCGAATGGTGCCAGGAAGGACCTCTCGTCCGCAGCATTCATGTAGCGGAGAAGAGTGTTGTTCCAGACCATGGTCAAGGCAATGCTGGCGGGCGTATTTGGAGGCCTGGTCACCGAGACTTGGCCACTTGGCTGCACCGTTTGAGTCCAAGCCGCGAGAGTGGCCGTTGTGCGTCCATAGAAGTACAACTGCATGATATGGCAGAAGTACGGAAGGTCGCGCGCAAGAAGCACAGCCTCAAAGGTCCAATTCGCGGTCTGCAGGGGGGCACCAATGCGGAGGTGCAGTCGATGTCTCTGACTCAGGACGAAGGCGTTGACTTGGGCAGGATCGGTGGTCTGGAAAGGCACCAGAAAGTGCGGGAACCAGGTGCGAATCGCGATCAGATCGAGTTGGATGGCAATCATATCGCACTCGTTGTCCAGCAACGATCTGGCTTCTGCGGCAAGAGACTTGTTCGTCCGCAGCGCACCAGTACTGAAGGTGTATCGGCCACCGCTGCCATTACTACCCGCGTCGAAGAGCTGGGCGAAGACATTGCCGCGAAGCTCGGCTGGGAGCGCGGTGAAGTCAAATGGCTGCCCGTTGCTCGTCATCGTGTCGAGATGCTGTTCGTACGATGGAGAGTGTTGCTATAATCGTCGAGAATGGTTGGAGATGCAGACTCGAAGTGGTGGTGGAAGTGTTATATTGGTGGTGGGTGTATGGAAGAAAGGAAGAAGAAAGTCTAGCTCGGAAAAGCCGCGACTCGAAATAAAGGGGCAGAATTCGAGGCCCACGGGCAGGTGGCCTCAGGCATTCTGAACAAGTCCCTCTGATCATCGTAACTTCTCGTATACAGCATATATTTTGTGACATTATATCGCATGAAAGTGGACGCATAGGCGGTGTATTCTGGATGAATGCAAAGAGAAGACGGAGGCTGATATTAACCACGCTATGGCATGGTGTTGTGCTGGACTATCGTTCCTGCTGCTCAGGCTACAGCTTATAAGACTATGAGAAGCAAACAATTTCTTTTTCCATGTCTTCTTTGTCCACTTATTCCAAGACCAGCTCGCCAAAGATAGTTCTAGGGCGTTTGTTGTGCCTCTATCGAGGTGGACACAAACGTTTCAATAAACCATGACTAGGAGTTTCTTCGGTCAGAGGAAACCATTGTCAGAGATCGTTGATTGCACAAACAAAGCTTGGGCTTGGTTGTAGTCCAAAATATAGCCATGGGTGCTCTCAAGCAAAGCATGTAGAGGCCGATAGTCAGGCGTTATGGCGACGTGCCAGGCTTCGTGTCAAGGTCTTGGAAGTGTCCTTCCAGTAAAGCCGCCGATGTTGCTCTGTGGACAAAGTCCCTGAGATGTCTATGGAATTAATTTCTCTCTTCTCTGCTTCGATCCTGGCTGTCAACACTAGACGCAGGTCGCAAGTCGAACCCATTTACGGCACCGTAGAGGTAGTCGATGCTCTGTGCGTCCTCGGTAGCAATCAACTGCAACGTCCGTAGTACCCCTGTCACCGACATTTGAACTATAGTACGGCCCGGCCGCAGGCAGCGACAAAGGTCTGAGCTTACCACGGCTTTTCGAAATCCATAAAGCTCTGAACATACATGTAGTCGGCTACTGTCTGATGCAACCAGTCTCTCAGTCCTTGCTGCTGGAAGGTAGCCATAACGGCCAGGTATCAAGCAATTGGGCTGCCGAAATTGCTGCGAAGAGTGCCTAGAGACGAGCAACTTAGTACTTGGTACTTGCCCCTGTCCAAACCCAAGGAGTTGCAACCACTCTTACGAGAAAGATACAGAAGTAACGTGCAGGAATCGAGAAGCGTATGTACTGAACAGAGGATTGAAAATAATGGATCAGATCGTGTGGCACCAGGTACCACAGTCCAATTGACTTAAGATATTTTCATGATTTCTCAAAGACCGCTGCGGTGTCTAACATCTTAGCTGTGGCGTTCTCTATCGCCTGTTGACACGCTCCATTCATCGAGTACGTTAATCATATACGAACAATGACGAACTTGTCTCCTCACACTTTGTTCTTCCTGTTCGTGTTCCAGATCAAAGCAGCAGTGTACACGTTCAACGACATCAGCTCCTCGGGGTCGTGGTTGAGCATCTCCATTGTCGATTCTTCAGATCACCTACCCTTCTCCATCTAGGCATGGGATGTGTCGAAGGTCACTGCTCTTCTGCTCCAGGCATTCCTCTACTTCGGCCCCTCAACCCTGACCAGTACTGCATCGCTTCTTGGGATTCGATAGGGTGTAGATTCATGGACCGGGAAAGGTGGCGTGGACGTATGGACCGACGAGTCGTCACTGTGCTCGGCTGATAGATTCTGATGGCCGCCCGTTAGTAATCAGGAGCGTAAGCAGAGGCTAGTGAGTCCATATCGCCGCTGTTGATTTGTGAAAGGCCGATTGTTCGATCCTAGCTGGTACTGAGCGACCAACAGGCGCTTGTCAGGCAGTACTGACTGTTATCAATCCTAGACGCGTCCGCATGGAAGGGAGAGTGCACAGATACTACCTTGCTGTGGCTCTTGTTCTGCTCGTAGGCTGATATGAGATGCAAAGTCAGCACCTGCACCATGACTGAAGCACCCTATGCTCCACTTACCTTGCAGCGCCGCTCGCGGCACCGGATGTCGAGTTGTGCGCAAAGAGACATAGTCGATGTTTGTACGGTATTCTTCTCGGTACCTCGAACAGCGGAGGTAGCACCGTTGTCATGACCGATTTCCCTTGCAGAGAGTGCTCGCTCATCACCGTCTGTGAAGCTGAATGATCTGTATGCTGGTGCGTGATGTTAATGCCGATTCAGCTGCTGGCGATAGAGTTCCCTCGAAGACGAGAGATGCGCACTGAAATGATGTGATCCTAGAGCAAAATATTCCGCATCTTGCATGGACTTTGAAAATACGTGAAGCTGACAAGTGACCGGATACGCCACTCTCACAACACCATGAACGTGTATCACATTCGTACGTATACAATCTTAAGAAAAATAAAAAAGAGACACAGCGATGAAAAGACAAAAACCAACGCTGTGCGATGTTGGATGAACCCACCCCAACACTCTTCCTGAGGATAAACCTCGCAGTGCTCTTAGGGGTTTGTTTTTGCAAGCCACACGCCGTACCACCACACCACCACGAAAGGAAGGGAGAGGGAGAGGGGAAGGGGAATTAATGAAAGACAGACCTACCTACCTGATATTTGATGGGTTTGGTTGGGGGGAGCTAGGCTCTAACCTGTGAATAAGAGGAGTCCGTTTTCCAAGTACTTATACCCACAAGGCGATTCGTGGGGCAGAGGCCGGTGTTTAAGCGAGCGGATTGAGTTGATGGCTGGTTAGATGCTGGACGGGAGAGAGAGTATGATGCAGATGTCATATGGTCTTGATATTGAAGTCTCGCCATGTGTTTTGATCGTTGCCTTTGCCAGATGTCTGATGTTCTTCAGCGAGTTGCAAGTAAATCTGTTCGAGAAGCTGTTATCTGACCGCCTCGCCATATGTGTGATGTATTCGTTTCTACTCCGACGCTTGCTTGCTCAAAAACACGCTTCATCCTTCATGCCGCAGCTAGCGACAGCACACAACTTCTTCCTTAACCTCGACCATCACCACCACCACCATCACCACATCTCGGTGTTCGGTCATCACCCCTCGTCACGTCCATCATCAGTAGCTACTCGATGCCACGAGGCAGCAGGAGTCAGAACACCACGAGAGCCAGGCATACCCACGCACCGTCTGTCACTCCTGCTTTCCAGGACCACATCACGGCTGCTTTAGCAACGAGAAGGTACAGCATCATTAGACGCACACCCTCATCGCTTGCAGATAGCGGCGTCTCCTTCGCTCGTACGAGCATTGACCCATCACAAGCGAGTCATCATCACGTACTGACGCGACCAAAGCTCCTCACCCTCAACACTCACCACTCTGCATCGCGCCTTTTCTCCGTAGGACAAGCCATCAGTTCTCTATCGACGAGACCTCCTCAATGACCGCCGACGATACCCAAATCGCAACTGACTACACTCAATGTCGCATAGCAAGCAATCAGGCCTCCGAATATGACGATGTCACAGCCACCAAGGGCAAGGGTTCCACCTCCCTACGGCTTCTGAACTGCACGTCTTCTCTCATGATACTGTTCAGAAATCATTTGTGACGAGCTGTGCTGCAGTCAAGCCATGGGCTCGTCTCCGAAACGAAGTCGCCGATGGACGGCCACGGGGTCGAGCGATGATTGCAGAAAGTCATACAAAAGCTTGGTAAAAGACACTGAGTACGTGAGCGTCGCACCAGAAACAAAGGATGCAGCCTTGACTTGCGTCATCCGAATCTCGCGATGGTCTGCGTCCTCGACGGCCTCAAAAATCGCGTCGGTGGTAGGCCCTGAACTACGCACCAAGTGCCAGGAAGGATGTAGTCCTCACTCCAGCAAAGCAGCGGAGGTAACAGCAAGCATCAGCAACAACATGCGCCATGATAGTACTGGATGTTGTGACCTTACGCTTGACCACTCGTTGGCTGAGGAAGAGAGCGACTCGAACGCTAGGCTCCATCGACTGAGGCCAAGACCACAGCGATTGGTTAACAGTCTACCTGGAGAGTCCCGGCTCGTCGTGCGTTTCTCCTCGCTTCGGTGAGGTGTCATTCTCATCATCAGAAAATCTAAGGTACTTGGAACAGAGCAGAGGCCGCCTCTTTCACTTCCACTATGGCCATTGGCGCTGACGTTCGATACGATCACCGCACTTGTGGGACTGCTGGAACTACACCTGAGTGAGTCGGTCGGTCCTGTTAGACCTGGGAAATGACACCCATCAACATCCGAAGGAAAGGCAAGGCAACCACATGGTCTTGCTACTCTCGAAAAGAACAGGCAGATGCACCGTTCACTGCGAGACAGCACAAGGGCTCTGCATAAGAACTGGAGGGTCTTGAACGGACACGCAATCTCACCAACGACAAGACAGGTGGAGACACCAAGCCTGTGACCTCTCACTCCAGCCTCAAGCCTATCAAGACGCACCTATGTCGTACCCCTCTCACTTGTATTTGGCTCTTGATCATGCACTCAGACTCGAATACTTACTGTACCATCAGTTCAGCACTGGCCGGGCGTGGTCCAACTGCGGAAACACTGGCTTCTTGCAACGACAGGCTACAGTACCAGTTTTGCTTCTCTTTGATGTCGACTGCATCTCCAGATGGCCTGCGGCAATCCAGTTTGGCCCTCTAAGCTCGCGGACGATGGTGCTCATCGCGGCTTTGACATCAGCGGGCGCTATACTGGTCATCCACTACGAGAGGCGGAAATGGTCTAGGACTCCCTTCAACAACATACGATAGATCGTCACAGCGAGCTCGTCTTCAATATTGTCACTTTGTGTCGTCGCACCGTGCGGTACAGTCATAAGGATCAGGACGCAATTTGACGCCTGGGCAAGCTAATATGCTATGTCCCTCGGTTCCTTCGATGACTTTCCCGCATGGATGCTTCACATGCTAAAATTACTATCGTGGCGTGCGGTGTGAAGCTCGCTCTGTCGCTCGATCACTCTTCACCACTCTCACACTTCTGGTCTGACACCACTTCTACGCCGTGCGACAGCTGCTCCGCCTTACCTGCGCGACCACAATTACCATCAAGAGCTGACACGGGAGCTTTCTCGTCTCGTCGTATCATCTTTACGCCCACTTGCTGTTGACGGATGCGTCCTCGCTCTTCGATAACACCCGAAGAGCTGGTATGTCACGTCTTGAAGGATGCACAATTTATATCGGGATCGAGACCATGGTCCTGGGCGTCGCTATTCTTGACAATCACTGAGCATGGCTCATTCCTCCAGCTCAGCAGTTGATCATCAGTTACGTGATCAGAGAGCATCCGACTCTGTGGGAATGGCCCACATACAGATCGAGCGCGATGTCATGCAGCCGCTGCTAGCTTCAGACTGGTCAGCGCTCAACGTATCCAGGCGATACAGTATACACGGCGAACCACCCACAATCTCTGAATGGCCCACGATGTCACGGATATGGGCAATGCCGACGAAGGGCAGCAGGACTTGCGAAAGATCCTCCGATCAATACTTTCTAGTTCTCGACAGAATCCTCAGCATACAGCCTTTGGTAAACAAACCGTCTTCTACCTCAGGATCCAGTCTTGCAGATCATCAAAGGCTCCTGGTCAATGTCCCGAGCAAGACAGTAAACTGCTCCCGGAGGAAGGAAGAGGAGACAATACCTGGGACTCAACAGGCTTCGCCCGGTTCTCGCATACACGCGTCCTGACACGACGATAAACCGCTCTCCATGACAACAGCAGCCCGTCTCGCCAAGACGCCAGAATGCCTCATATACCATTGATATATCACCAGTCCGTGGCGGTAGTCGAGCTTCCGCGGCACTCGCGGAGCTCGTGACGCGAATTCAAAGTTGCCACCAACGTCATCCTCGACGATAGCTGGCGTACTCGCGCTCGTACGGGAGCCACGAAGGTCCGGGAGGCCTTGCGTGATGCTGAGCTCCCCCACGCGGACATCACATACCTCCTATGTACATTGCGCCTACCGCCGGTTTCTCAGCACTGGAGAGCAATGGCGCCGGAGCTCATCGTGATCAAATGACAAACATTTGGTGGCGTCTGGGCAACGTGGTAATCATCGCAGTCGATGGAACAATTTTGCTAGTATGGGAGCCACCTCGGTCCGGGCGGCCGTGCGTGATGCTGAGCTCCTTCCAGATTGATGATGCCAGACGTCGCTCGCGTCGTCAAGAAGAGGTACAGCGAGGAGCAATACAAATGGTTGATGATGTACAGCCGTAACAAGGATGGCAGATTTAACCCAGATGCTCGACTGCGCCAAGGGAGTTCAAAGTACAGCGAGAAGCAGTATAAGTGGCTGATGATGTACAGCCGTGACAAGGATGGCCGGAATCGATCCAAATGCTCAATTTGGCGGCGGATCGGGTCGGGACTGCAACGAGAAGCAGTACAAATGGTTGATTGGTTGATGATGGACAGCCGTAACAAGGATGGCGAGTTTAATCGTCATGCTCGATGGTGTGACAAGGACCTGTGGAAAGGAGGAAATGATTCTGCTTGGTCAGACTCGGTCATTTACACGAGGTAGCGTGCTGTCATGGATTGTCGTCAGCGCAATCAGAGTGCCGACCGCTAGTTCATGCTCAAGCAAGTTACTGCTGCCACAGGTCTTAATCTGTTCGCCAGCGCAGAAGTCCGTCACCAAATACGCCCGTCGAGACAAATTCGGTACATTTCGTTCCTCCACAAAGACAATCGTCTCATCCTGTCGTGTTATCTTTTTTTTAATCATCGGACTCGGAGCATTGCTCGGTGGCTGTCTTTTTGTGATCGACGGCCCAGCTCGGATTGCATCTGTCTTCTTGAGTCCATGTTGTCATGACACTCTACTGCTACTCCTTCCACTTAAAGGAAAGCTAATATTCCTGACGTGTCAGTGCAGCTTCTTCCTGCGAGGCAAGGCGATGGACCGAGGTCAAAGTTGAAACATAAATCATACAGCATGATTCCGAACATGCATTCGACATAGGCCTTCTTCTTTCTCGCCGCCCACTTTCGATGATTTGGGCCATCCGTAGCCACTGAATTGGGGAAACGAGGGACTCTTTCGTAGTCAAGAGCCAGAGGAGAGGCTGGCTTGCTCAATTTACCTGTAATTACAATCTCTTAGCCGCATAGCGGTCAGTACGGGACGTCTTCTGCATCATTTACCAAGTCCAGGGGTCCAGCAGTCGCTCCAATAGTTGAGTTGAACGATTCTAATATTGGAACAGCCACACACGTTCATGGCCTTTGTCGCACTTGGTGAAGGATCTCGGCAGCAATGCATTTGGTTGAGGTGCGCTCATCGGTGCATCCCATCTTAATGGCAAGGGCAGACAGTGTACTTGACGAACTACATGGCGCACCGCACGGTCACTCACATCTGTCTTTAGCCCAGGACTGACGACATGGACATGCAGAGTGAGATCATTATCGCAACGAGTGCGACCCAGTGGTAGAGTCGTTACAGATGACAAGTCTCAGCTACATGTAGAATGAACACGAATGGGACAGCGAAGACCTGCAGGGCGGCTCCAGGGCCGCAATGCCGCAGACCCATCCGCATTCCGGAGCTTACGTCAACCTTGAAAATCATCATCGTTCGAAAAAGGACGCTTTCCATCGTTCGAGTCTTCCCAAGTGACATTTGGTGAAGTGGCTACCAAGAAGTGACGGTAAGACGTGCCAGCGCTTCTCGAGAGCGGATATGTTGTGTGATGGCCGGAGGAATATACGATTCATGTCATCCAGCGCTCAAGTCTGGGCCAATAGGCGAACACAGCATGGCAGTCCTTGGAGCGAAAGGTAGAAGAAAGACGGAGAGGCCCGACATCTTTCAGAAGAAAATCTTCACAGTCGAGTGAACGACACGCTGTCTCTGGCTCAAATACCGTATCAGATAGTTCTCAAGATGTATAAGCTGGAGCGAACGACAACTTTATCTCCCACTGAGATCGAGCGGAAATACGATAGCACAGAATGAATGTCCGTCTCTGGTGACCGTTCATCAGTCTTTGCGTAAGAAGCAGATGCCACTTGGTCTACGGCGATGTACAATTTCGGCAGCCAGATTCTAACATGCGATCCCATCAAGGGCCTCCTGCGGATCAAATTAATGACCTGAGAACAACGGTCTTGACCGGAGCACAATGACTTTCGCAACTTTCCTTATTCAATGAAGGTATAGTAGCCCAAATTCATCGGTGCGAGAGGATGACCCGGCACATTACTCGACTGTACAAGTCTCGCCTTGGGTGCAGCACAGCCCTGTTCAAATATAGTCAAGTCAACGGATGTGTCAGCATGTTCTGACTGGATATGTTCGAGGTTCTTTCTTGGACGAAGTCCTGCTATGCGGTTGCTCTATGCGAGGCATTTACCTCCCTTCCCTTGATCTATCGCTCTGCTCAGGTTCAAAACCGTTGAGTCTCTGCACGGACTGCTTGCAATCTGTGGTCCTGCTGGAGCTGCGTGACAGTGCATGCTTATTCAATATCTTGAGTGCATGTAGTTGGGACTTTACACAGCCTGTACCTTGATATAAGGTTCTGTGCTGGACACTCGCTGATAGTGTGATAATATTTGAGCCCTTCCTTGTCCTTGTCTCTGTCTCACCTTCGGCGAGCAATATCGGAGCCATAGACTGGCGACACCCTGATCAACTCCACGTCCGCTGTTCCGTCCTCCGCCACAATCTTCTCCAAGCACTCAATCTTTCTTCTCTTGGCCACGAGCGTCCACTTCCTCGAGTCGATAGCAATGTCTGGATCCATCTTCGCCAGACGACAGGCCATTCGTACGATCTCACCCAATGTACAGGCATGCAGTTCCACCTTGACCCAGCTGAAACCCTTGTTCACCCTGTACTTCTCCTTCTTCTCGAACCACTTTTTTGCCAGTCCGGCACTCTCCATGTATCTCACGAACAATTTGACGGGAAGGGGCCGGACGGAGAGATACATGCCCTGCCAAGACTCCTTTCTAGCAAGACGTTCCTCAACAAGACGGATGCGCTGCAGACTGTCGAGACAGATGTCGACGGCAGGGTTCTGGTGGTGTCCACAGGGGAGACGTGGGTCGTGAACATAGATCTGCAAGAGCTCCGCCAGGCGAAGCTCTCTTTTGCGGGAGATAAGTGTTCGGAAGAGGCCTATCCGTGCAGGCGTGTCTCTGGTCCAGATTTTCTGTGTGTTCATGAAGATCCAGCCGGGGTGATGGGGGTTTGTCGACTGCCGCAAGAACGCATGGCGTTGAAGGATATATGAGTCGGTAATGACGGCGTGGAACCGGCGAGAGACGAGTTGGAGGATAAAAATGTAGCGCGCATCGAGGTTGACAAGGATGTTTTCGAGCAGCTCAGCAATGCCCAAGACACGCGCTTCTGCACTCGATGTTGGACGTTCCATCTCGATGGATGTAAGAGAGAAAGTGGTGTCGGAATTGCGGTTATAATCGATCAGTAGTGAAGTTCCTATGCAAAGCTTCCTCGAATTCACTCGCCCTTCGCATCACGTGTCAGTCTCACTTTCCAGCAAGGCCTGCGTTCCTCAGCACGCTAGATGACAAAGCAGCCAGGGCCCTATATCAACTCATCTCTGCTGATTTCTCACCATCACCTTTTCTCTCTTCTCACACGGCTGCAGTGGCAGCGTCTCGACAAAGGTGCTCACGAATACCTTCGTCCTCCGGGCTCTCCTGCACCGCACATCGTGGTGAGAGTTTACGGCGTGGGCCATTTCGCAGGTTCCAAAGACACAATTTTTGATTTCGACACACACTCTTTTTCATCATGTTGTTGGCTTAGGCTGGCAATTGGAGAAGAAGCTACAGAGAATGGATTTTGTGGTGGTCACTACTGCTCGTGTACACGTTCACGGCCGGCGATATTATTTTGCATTCATTGGTGTTAGGTCATGTTGATGTTGTGGTTGGCCCATGTTGGTGTTGTTGATTTGTTGTGCCTGTCCGCCGCCGCCGCCGCCGCCGCCGCGGTGTAGCATCTCAGCAAGGCGCAGGCACGCCTCTTCACCACTGGTATGTCGTTGGCAAGGGTGTGACAGTACTATCGTCGTTGAACCCACGGCACTATCGGTGGCGAGGCGTCACGTCGTCAGCGAGCGCGGTACGGTGACCAGCAAAAGCCGGTAGAGGCCCTGCCTGATGCCCTCGAGACGGCAGCAGCAGAGGCGGGTGAACACATCTCGGACGCGCACAACCGATCACCACCACCTTCGGCGAGCGCAGGGCATCACCAAGACGACCATCATTCTATCATCTTATCCAAAGGTCTCCGACGGCTGACATCTTCCAGGGCGGCACAAGAAGCTATTCTCACTCGACTTCTACCGCCTCCGTCACCCCGAATATCGCGATTCAGTGGTCTCGGAACTCTGCACAATGACATTGCGCGACGGCGTCGCTTGTCTAGCAGTCATCCCTAGCAGCCATCCTCAGCAGCGCGGTCTCAAACTCATGGACAAGAGAGCTTCTTTGCCCACGCGCAGATATATGAGACAAACAAGGCAGAAGTGTGGCCATGAGCTCCCGCAAGAAGCGTAGACGAGGGGTGGCATGATCGGAACATCACACCCACATCCAGATCCGGCGAGTTTACGAAAAGAGCAGATCAAGATCAAGACGGCTGGCTCCAAGGAGCAACATTGAAAACCGAGGGTCCGGGCGCCCAAGTCGTCGGCTACAAGACTGCTGGTGCTGGTAGAAGGTGGCCTGGCAGCAATATCCCATATCAAGGACCATACTCGGTGCCACCATACTCCCGGTCTGGCGTTAAGGCGAGTCCTGGGAGGTAGGCCGAATTCCGTCTTCGACGGCTGCGAACAAGTACGTGCGTACCTGAGATCGGAGCCAAGCATACATGGCATCGAGGTAGGGTAGCAAGCTAATGTAGCGGGCCTTGCTGCTCGTGAGGACTTACAGCGAGACGTACGATTCCTCCAGTCAGTACCCGAGTGGAGGTACAAATGTCTACACTCGTTGTGCTGCCCATAAGCGAAGGTCCCCGTCGTCAAGCGTGCTTGAGTTCTGTCCTTCCTGCCCTTCCATCCCGTTCATCTCATCTTATGTCGGGTAGGTTCAGCTATCGCACGAACAACATTCTCGCTCGCTCGACTGGAGAACAACGCCGGTATCAGCTTCGGGCATGCCTTGGGGCGTATGACAACGACAAAGACTTTTGCTGAAGACACTAAAGCCGTTGTTGTAGATGTGCTGCGTTACTCTCACCTACGTCTATAAGGCATGACAGTCTTTGTCGCTCACGTATATGAAGCATCACAAAGACAGTTGTTCGAGCTGAACAAGAGCATTATCCACTTACAAAACATAAGAGACGTTCGGATCAGCACGTGAATTCGTCATTTTATCGACACATCAACACATTCTTATTTGGAATACTCGAACTACACGCATTTATTTACCTCATTTATACAATCGCTTGCGGGACAAGCCAAATCATCAAGACACACGACCAGAGCTCAATATGCCAGGCATCACAGCAGAGGAGCTTCGAGCATTGCCAAGCGTGTATCGTGGAGCCATATTGATGGCAATGATGGGCCCTCTAACGATACTCTCTCCAATGCGCTGGCTCAATACATTGCAGGATGATCACCCCCCAGTCGTGCGAATCTTACTCATCGCCTTGGCACTGACTCCACTCGAAGGCAGGATAGCCAGCCAGATTGGACCTGTTAGCATCGCTCTACGACCACTTTTGGAATCTCGACCAGCCATGGAGCTTCAGCGGCCTGAGGAAATCACCACATACGAATGGGCGGTTCTGCCAGAGATATTCCGAGTTGCTCTTGTTTTCGACATTTGTCTCTACCCATTCCCTATGGATAGATGGACTGGCTCCCAAGACAGGATACTACTGATCGAAGAACGTGTCATTAGCGGCGTGAGGCGGCTACAGGGTAGCAGCTGGTATCGACCTAATCAGATCCGTCACTTTCTCCGGGATGCCCTCAGCCTAGCCCACCATCGAGCTGGGCGCGCCCGACAGACGGCAGACTCGGCACTCTGTGCTCCTGGCATGGTGCTGCCGGAAGGACTTCGAAGCGCCTTACGACTTGCCATCGATCTTCGTCGTGAGTCCATGCTTTACGGTCGCAATCCCTTTGGCGAAGACCGAAACGAGTCACATCAACCGCAATTTCCTGACTATGAACGAGAGATAGAACTCCTCTCTTATCGATCTCGACACCGTGTAGTCATGGAGTACGTACGAGAGAACGGTCCTTGCGTCTACACGGTCCTGCAAGGACTTCTTCACCCTCTTTTCGGCCGAAGCATTTACTCGGACCATCCTCTGCAGGGTATATCGGACGGGCTTTTCCAGCAAGCCTTGCTTCGTACCATTACCGCAGACCTGGAGCTTCCTCGTCAGGAGCTCAGTCCTTTCCGCACATCCGAAACAGCTCAGCTAAATTCTAGCCGAATCGACATCAATTTCTCAGGTCAGCTACCGGGTAACATGTTCGATTTTCAGGGCATCGGTACTGCCTCGCCGCCTCGACGTCGGACCTGGTCTCAGCAGTCTGACAGATGCGTGAGAAGGTGAGTTGAATGACTTTCATAGCTGAGTTCCACCGACGACTGACAACTAGACTTGAGATATCGCCACAAGTGCAAGCCACAGTTGACATTCTCGCACCAGCCTCACAGGTATCTACGCTGCGACTTTGGCCAAACCTCTTTCTGCACACGAACATCGGGTCGAAGACGAAACCGCTAGGTAACTTGCATTCTTTCACTGACGTAAAATTGAAGGTCCCTGCTAATCGTAGATTCTTCACCATATCATGCTCACTAGACCTGCTGTCTTGCATTCGCCGAATACAGAGCCAGTTTTCAATTCCTGGTTTCATAATACTGTGGTCATGTCATATATTCCCTGATCAACGCATAGCCGCCGCGGAGGCTTTGTCAGCAGAAGTCTTTCTTCACAGTATGTCCTTCGGCCCCGCTACCCGTCGTTCAAGCCACATTTGTCCCTTATCAAAAAATTCTCCGATTCGTGGCGCTTCTCGTGTCCCGATACGGTCGCGCTTTCGCAAGCCGCGATCCGGATACGGGGGCTACCACAGATACAAATTGACAGCGGATCCGAGCATCTATTTCGATGACTTGAGTCTTGAGTCCAGCTGTGATGCTATTGACCATTCCTGCTCTAGCCAACCATGGGCAGCTAGCAACCGCTTTTTGAGTTGGCCTCCATGAGTCATGGCATCGAAAGTGATACGCCGACCTGATGTCGATGTACAGACTGCCGCTTTGGGAATCACAACGATGGACTATCGAAGCGCTTCGCCGCAACGGGCAGTTCTGGCAACGCTGTGGCTCCCACGTCTCTCGGCACCACTGCACCAGATCTTGGCTTCGTACAGCGGTTACACAGCGTCGTCGACATCACGGCGCTGAAGTTTGTTGCGAATCGTCCTGGTCTGGTAACGTGGGCGAGCGTTGTTGGAGTTGTGCTTATGCAGGGCGGCTTTGCGCTGCTTTGCTTGCAGGCGTCGCCAACAACGCCCATGAGTTGGTCGTATCTGGTATCAGTCCTCTCAGGGTATTCATAATATAGCTGCCGCCTTCGCCGCCCTCGGCTGCACATACCGTGAGTCCCGATTCTACCGCGCCGAACGACGCCAAGGTACCTTGGCCGTGTCCCAAGACATGACTTCACCCTACCATGGACTTAGTATATTGCTGGCGCCCTTCAGATACGCCTCAGCCCAAAGCGAGAGGCTGGAGAGAGGAATGTGTGGTGATGGCGGCGAGCTGTGTTTGTTATAATGGATGTGCTGGGGTGTGCTCGCAGTTCCGCCTGTGAACTCACCTCGCTTCCTCGAAGTTCTGCGTCAGGCACACCAGGACCGCCTGTCCATCACAGAGCTCGCATCACACTCGCTACCACTTCACACCCTTGCAGCAGGACTGGGCATAACACTACGATAGATTTTTGATACCACCAACACCGCCAATATTCTTGATTCTTGTTCAGAGCATCTATAATTACATCCAACATGCAACTCCTGGTTGCTCTTTTGGCAGCTTTGGCGGTCCTCGTTTCCGCCGCTCCCACTTTCGGCTTCAATCTCTTCAACTGGAGTCGGTCCAGGCAGCTACCTCTGCCGGAGACTCCATCATGTATGACCACGGCAGAAGCAGAGAGCACCGCAGACATCTTCCGACAGCTGATACAGGAATACACTGACGATCTGGCGCTTTCTGCACTTACCGAAGATTTCCACGATTACGCTTCGTCAGTGAATATCATCATCAACAAGGGTGCAGCCGGACCGAAATCCATGAATGCGCCCACTTTCGCAAGCAGAGCAGCTTTCATTGACGGCCAGGGCAAGCAACCAGAGATTCCCTTTGAGACCATTAAAGTCTTTCCCGGATGCAGACACGTATCAATGCGCTGGAAAACGGGACGAAGTGCAAATGGCCACACGACGGAAATCGATGACATTGTGAGAAGGACCATCTTTCATTCTCCAAGAGCGATAATACTGACGTTCCTCGCAGCCGGTGCACGGAAATGCGATCATTGAAGTTGTGCCAGCTGAGCTCGGCAACAAGTACAACTGGCGAATATCGCACATCTGGTCCGAGTTCAACTCCGCTGCTTGGCTCGTCAATCTGGGTGTCTTTAAGCCTGGCGGCATTCCACTCGAGGCACAAGACATACAGCATATGGAGACGTTCGACGATGCAGTCGTTCAAGAAGCCGAAGACATCCGGTATGAGCATGTCGCGGACGATACACTCGTGCTGGCTCCACAGGAGGACCTTTGAGCAGGCCACGGCTGGACTTGGCAAGATGTCGATCATGGAGGGCATTTTACTATCATGAGGCAAAGTCTCAGTATCATAGCATCCTTCTTGACCACGACTCAGGAGCTAAACGTGTTGGTAAAGCTATATCAGGTTGCACGCGAGGGTGTCCGGGCTGCTGCAGGAGCAAGGAGCCTCGATGCTGTTGACATCGTTGCGGTAAGCGGGCGGCTCACATTGGTTCTTTTCTCCAAGATCTTAGACGCTGCGCGTTAGACGAAGAGAAAACCATTCCTGCTGAGGAAATCAAAGTCCGCATCCAGCTTTCGTCGTTCTGTCTATGAGGAATACCGACCTTGATTTTTTGTACGTACAGTGATGTGTCAAAGTCTCTTGTCTAACCAAGCGCCCTCATACCTGCATGCTGTCGGTGATCGGCAGCATGTCATATGGCACCTTCCCTTTATCCTCTTTCAATCGACGTCTGCTGCAAACATATCGAATCCCCCTGCCAAGACGTGGAGTTCTACTTGGCACGTCTCGAGCGAAATGTCTCAAATTCACGGCACCGTCAGCAGATCATGGCAATGCCTCCCATGTTGCGCATCGTAAGATCAAACGACTTTACATAAACGTGTGAGAGAAGAAGTCGGGCGACTGTCCACGACTTCACTCAGTGAGCTACGCAGAGATGAGTCTAGAGTCTGGCGAGGACTCGCCCGCTGGCACGAAGATCAAAGTCCTTGTCGCTGATCAGATTTGGGTTAGACGCCTCCAAAAATTCCAGCTGGCAGGGCATATGTGTACTATAGACCTTGCCTACGCTTCTTCGCGACTGCAAAGTCTTCGTACCAGCGTGGAGTTAAGCGAGACGCCTAAATTATTCTCAGGCGAAGCTTTAGAGAAGTGGAAAGGCTCCAGCAGGATACCATCGGACGGAGCATGAAGATCTGATCCAAGCCATCATTCCCAGTGGTCAAGGGTCGTGGTAGGAGTAGTCGCAAAAGATGGTTTAGCTCATCATAATTCAGCGACCATGAGAAGACGAAGGTGCCGTGGGAAAGGAGAACTTGTATTTGAGTTTGAAGGAAGTCTGCATCATAGAACTCGGACCACTTGCCATTGAATCACCCTAGCCAAAGCATATGAAGAATACTCGGTTCGATTCAGACGAAAGCATGAGTATCGATCAGGGCTTCAGACTGAGGACCTTCAGTACTGAAGGGATCGTTTGTAAAATGAACATGAAGCCTATCGTGACCCAGCGCAGGTATGGATCGTTCAGCGTGCCGATAACCGCCACGAAGGCGGCCGGGGTCGACCGAACGTTCTGCTGCGGAAGCTTGAGTAGAGACCGTGAAGGATGGTACCAATCCCGCTATCATCTCGAGAACAGCGCTAGAGAGATAGCCAGATCCTGCGGTGGTGGCTGTGGATCTACCCTCATAGAATGTACTGCATTTCGGTGGCATCTATGTTGTCTGATTGGTCGAGCACAGGGCAAACTCGACTTCCGCTGGCCTCGTGCGCGCAGTGAACCTTCCGTAGACTTCGTCCGACAGCTCTTTCGACAATCTGGTCCCGGCGGCTTTGCGTCGATGCCCAGCGCATCGTCGGGCACCCGATGGTCTCCATGGTAGACATATATACCTCATGAAGGAGCGAAGAGTGTTGGCCAGTGTTGAGGTTACGAGACCAGTCCTGGTGTGATTACCCTATGTAGGGGAAGCTCCATCCAACGTGACATGGCTGGGCACAGACAATGTTGGAGGAACATGCTCGAGCATAGCGCAGCGCTCATCGGGTTGGGCGACACCACGATGGGATTCGTCTCGAGAGCTTGAGACCCCATTCAGTATGTCATGCGCACAGCGTGCGTAAAGCGCTATCAATTTCAGTTAAAATTGACCATAATGGACTGCACGATATCATTCGACTGTCTGTCCTGTGCTGGAATTTGCACCATGATAGTACGAATGTGCTTGCTATGATGTCTGCGCAGTACCGGCTCACCTCGGACAAAGGCTTGCGCCGAAGTCGACCTCACGACTCAGATGGTAGACGTGGAGTGGGCGAGATGAGAACGTTGCATGCGTTGTAAGAAGAGGTCAGTCGGTCTTGGTCCGTGCACTTTGGGTTAGCTATCCTGTCACATGGGAATTGGGGCGCCCAGAGTCGCAAGCGTCATCTTCCCGACCTCAACTCCCAGAATGAGCGCAACTCTGGATTACGGACTTCATTTTCATGCTTAACACGCCGCCGATCACTCAACGAATTCGATCGCGCAACATTCAATTGGTGGTGCCGCATTGATTCAAGGAACCATGACATACTCAGACTCCGCCCACGCGGCCGAGCTCGTCCACGCGCGCAACCTGATTCTTTACGATCGCTACGATGGCAGTCCATCACTTCTTCGTACCCCGTTTGAAGGCGAGGCCAGCCGCATCTAGAACACCATCGTGAGCGAATTTCACAGCTGCCCGCGGTATGGCATACACGTCCGCCAAGCAACCGAAGTCCGTATCACGACCTTCACCAATAGCGAACCTGATATCCATACTCTGATTCGAGCTGCCGCGCCATCGATTGCTGGTGGACTCGACACCGCGAACTGGGACGTCCAAGATCGTCTCGCGGCACAAGAAGAAGTGCCCATTGACCATGTCGCCGGAAGAAAGACCACGGATTATCCCCGCCACTCTCAGTCGCTTCATACGATGCCTGCGAGGGCCAACAACGAAGCAGCAGGTGAAGCGATCCGCAACGATTCATGAGGTCAATGGTGGGTAAACAGAAACGGAGGACCAATTGACGCACCGAGTGGCATCGTCGCGCCGTCAGGATACGTACTAGAGTCTTCCCCACTTCACCAATCTCTACAATGCTACATCTTCGCGAATTGGGTGACAGTCTGCAGTTGCCGTTGGCTATGCCAACCTACCCTGACAGAACACTTCCTCCACCTCAGCCTCTAGCTTCGCCAACGCGAAGAACGACATCACCTCAACTCTGTAGCCTCTTCGAGACTCCCCACAAGTGAGGAGTGGCCACGAAGGGCCGCTGCGGCCAGCGACATGCCACACCATGGCACATGAGCGCATTTCCTTTGTATGAAGTCGCATGAATCGGCGAGCTTCCGGGTATGGCTGCACTTCGAAATATCTACCTTTTCGATGGCGCCTGCCGCGAGCGCTGCCTACGGTTGCCTTTCTACCGAGACCAAGGGCCTCCCTGGCGGAAAGCACGGCAATTGACTCTGTATATCATCAACGCATTCGCCAACAAGCACGTACGAGGTGGGAGCGACAGGTCGAGACCTTCAAGACCTCTCGGCCATGATAGGAACTTACTTTGCGCATCGCCCAAGAGAAGATCTACTTGGTGCAGAGCTGCATGATTTACGTGAGGATCAGAGCCAACCCTGCCGCGACCTTATCCAATTGGCAGATACGCGAGTGCTCGATCAATACGCAGGCCACGAAGCAGAGCAATCAATCACGACCGCCATTCATTCACTTCCCTGAACGTAAGTGTATGGGGATTCTCCCTCCAGTAGCGCATAGCCTAATAGCTTGGCAGATCGATGAGCCTACGAAAGCACACGAGCTCGTTGCTTTGCCGGTCGGCTTGATACGCTGTGCTTCCATGAGAAGCTTGCTGACTATGCTTCGGCCGAAACGAAGAGTGACACAGTAGCGACACCCGCGCTGGTAGAGGCAGACACAGACACATCTTGCTACTAGAGCGAGAAAAGGTTCCGTGCACGCTTTTTCTCATGACGAAGGACGAGCAATGCCATTCTTACTTGAACCGGAGCGTCCGCCAGGAACCATGGTGTGATCTTACCCAGGGCATTGCGGGTGCTTCCAGCGTTAAGAGCTACTCTTTTCGATACTGATATTCTGAGCCACGAGATGTGCAGCCGTTCTCCTCCACTTGTCATTCCCAAATTCTCACCAGTCTTACAGTACCACTCGATGAACCTGCGACTCATCAAACTGGTGTTCGAGGCAAGACAAGCCCACAACTTATACGACGCTTGTCGCGCTGATGTCGACGACAGACGAAACAGACGATCGATGTGTCGCCATAATTGTGTCCAGAGTTACTTGACAGAGTTGGAGTGTGGATCTGACAGAGAGTTCTTGGACACATATTTTATGCTCATGGCGGTATCGGCGCCTCCTGAGGCTTGACCAGTCCCTATCGTGGCGTAAAGCAAACTCGACACGTTCTTTCAACGCGCCATATCGTGAAGCACAGTGTCCTTGGTAAGGTCGCCAGAAAATCACCGATGCGGGGTTTCTATTTCTGCATTCTGCCAAGATCCGTAGCGTCAACGATGGTCCGCTGGTTCGTCAAGATCGATTCTGGGCGTTGACAGTACTTGTGCATTTCTGTATTTGAGTGCTCAACGTCTGATTGGACTTACAGCTACCTTGACGACATGAAATCTTGGCAGAGAGAGCGCAGAAGATAACTGTTTCCGTCTTTTATATCGCGCGCTTGAGATAGAAGAGACCTCAGAGCGCTGGAAAATCGGCTTCGAGACACATACCAAGACAATAGACACCTATACCAAGGTCACATTGTCTCGAAAGTGCCTTAGTCGTGCGAAATGTGAGCAATCCCAGGACGACGATGCAGCACCTTGCGGCCAAGAACTGTGCTGACTAGTTTCTGGGGCAAAAGGACAGTCGTCCATTTCGAATCAGGGCAGTGTTAGAGCGTCTCTGATGACAGCATCGTGTCCATCAAGCTTATTTAAAGTCGGAAATGCAGCTGGAGAGTGCCATTGGAGGAGATCAATGATGTGATCAACGAATGGGTGCGAGTACTGATGGGCTGTATTGACGGATGGGCAACGGGCTGGTGGTGACAAGAGATCGAAGGGACTGTGGATCTACGAGCATCGCAGACCCTTGGAGCTTACAGTGTTCTCTGATGGGGAAGATAAATACGATCGTACAGAGAAGATTGAGATGGTACTGCTGGCATTGTTAGAATGAAAACATCGAACACCCAGCGTCAATCATCATCGATCTTTATGCCTGAGTCAACGTCCGCATCGGCCACATCAGAGACGTCCAAAATCAGGTTTCCAACGAGTACACCATATCAAACAGTGTGCCAATTTTCGTTGCATGGCATGGTACGCGACCCCGCACGCCGCGTTGTTGCCCTTGATCAACCGGCCTCGAGTTGGAAAATTCAGCGGAAACAATATCGCGCAGCCAGCGTGTGACGAGCCAGCAACACTGCCTTTGGTCGCGGCAGAGCTCTGTATTTGTTGTTTATTCGCCGAAGTGAAAGGACGGAATAGCTTGGACTAAGCATCCTGCAGGCGCCTATACACCATGTTGCTTGCTTGTGAAGTTACGAGAGTCTTTCGATTGTGCGTTCTTTGGTCTGCTAGTTTTCTTCGTTAGAATGTTGGCAGCGCAGCAAATCCGAGAATGGCATATAATGATCGCGGACGACAGTTTAATTGAGGCCTACAATACCACGAGAACTGCGTATATGAAGCTATCGCCGATGTTCCAGAGCACTTCAGACTGCTCCATCAAACCTCATGTATGAACAACGCGCTATACCACTCGAATATAGTCTCCTGTTCTCTATATTCGGCTGGGCTCTTTGTCTATCGCTGTCAGCAGAGTCCTCAAGCTGCCTAGCGGACAATACTATTCACCCGACAATTACATATGCTCAATTCATCTGCAGCCTTATACATCTTTTTCCATTCACCTGGAACACATTACCCTGCAAGAGACGCGCGTCACAACAAGAAGCGCGCAGATGCGGATCACGAAGTCCGTGTTTATAATATATAAGTCGAACTTCAGTTTTGTTCTTCTACATCTACTCTTCCTTCCACTCTACTGACCACTGCACCACTTCCACCTTCACCATCTATTCTACTACATCCGCCCCTCTATAACACTTACTTCCTCCGCCGAAACCACCCATCGACTCCCACTCCAAGCACTACGACAATCCCATCACCACCTTACCGCCATCACCACTTTCCTCGAGCGTTCCACAGTACACCACACACTCGAGTAAGATGTCAGGCAACCGTCGCTCGAACAGATTCGGACCTGGAGGGGAGGCTGATCGCCTGTGGCGCGAAGAGCGTGAGCGTGAGCGCCGCGAGGCTGAGCGCGCAGCCGCTCAAGCAGACGAGGACGAGGAAAGCGATGATAAGGATGATGAGGAGAACGATGAGCGTGATGCAGATGAGGAGGATGGCGAGGAAGATGGCGAGCAGAACGACCAGAGCGGACGTACAGCCCGCTCGCCGCAAACCATGCGTATGGCCGACAATCTCCTCCAGGCTCTCATGGGTAAGCAAAACACGAAACACTCTCTGAAGTATGCGGCCTCCCCACTGACGATCCTCGCAACCAGGCAACACCCCCTCCTCGGCTGCTACAGGGCCTGCCCTCGGTCAAACCAATGCTGGCACTATGTCCGTCAGGTCCGGCGTCGCTACCACCACTCGTTCTCGCTCGAGCGTCCCGCATCACAAGAAGGATCATGTCACGGCCAATATGGGTACAGCCAACTTCCACCACAAAGGCAAAGGCTACTGGGCTGCCGGTCTACCAGCACGCGACGCTCACCCAGCCACTGCCGTTCAGGGCCCTGGCAAAGAAGCCTGGAAGAAGGCAGCCCAAGCAAACTTCCAGGCTCGCAAGAGGAACAATGGTCGTGGCTTGGGAGGACAGGCATCCCGCCCACAGGTCCAACAGGACAACGAGGTTAAAGATGAGGAGAATGGAAACGGAGAGGAGGACGAGGACGAGGACGAGGACGAGGGTGATTAGACCGTCACGGGAGAAAGTTGGACAGACGGGCAGATCAGACGCGCAGGACTTGGAACAAGCGCAAGGAAAGCCCAGCCCCAGCACGATCATGTAGATTGAGTCTGTCTACACTGGTTCAATCTCAATGCCAATAGTTCAAGGTTATCGTGATCTGCGACTCCAATCCCATGACCTAGTACTCCGCAAATGCTCATGGGACTTGATCTTCTCCTCGCTTTGAGCTGTAGTGCGCATTTAAGCTAGCGGCCGCCGTTGTTCGAAACAATTTGATCGAGAGCGTACAGTCAACATTTCTGCTCACGTCTCGTTGTTGCATTTGCATTTTGTATACAGTACCAGATGGCTGAGCCGGGTCAGAAAGTATGAGAGGGACGTCACAGAGGTAGCGATATTGAATGTTGCGCTCAAGGGTATCGAGGGCGACGAAAGTTGGTCTTCGGCATGTCCACACGACACAGTAGGTTCATACCCCAATTGACCTCGACGCATATAAGCGTATGAGTACACTGCATAGGGTTGTGCCCACCAAGCCTTCACGAAGCAGGAGAAGACCAGAAGCTGGACGGTATGTCGCTCCAACGCGCAGTGATTCCGCATTGTCGAAGGCGTGAGAATTGATAATAGTCGCAGTGCCAAGACAAACAGCGGCTTGCAGAATTATTCTTTTGCATGTGAAGCACAGCTTGTCATCTCTCACCGGCACCACCACCACCATCATTGCTGCCCGTTTGCTCCGCCGTCCCCTCCCCGCCCTTCCAGCAACAACAACAACAACCACAACAACAGCAGCAACCACGATGGATCTTTCTGGCCGTCGCGAGTTGAGAGTTTATGCAGATGCCGCGATTCACCGTGGCCCAAGCCGGTCCCCCATCGGCCACTGGGGCCCGGGTGGTTTTGCCTTCGTCTTCCGCGACCCATGGGACCAATGGGTTGGCGTACACGGCTCTCTCGGACGTCTCAAAGACAGCGAGGAAGCCGAAGCGACGGCATTGGCCTGGGGATTGCACTTCCTGCAGCGTAGATGTGCCTCACAACAGATAGCAGCTCTTCCGCGGACAGTTCGGGTGCTGTCGGACTGCCAGTACGTTGTGAATCACATTTACGATCTGCGTCAAGGGAATGTGAGGCTCCCGTGGTTCCCAGTATTGGGCCAGCAGTTTCTCGCAGACGTCGCTTGGTTTCAAAACCAGGGCATCGACGTGCTCTTCCGCTGGGAGCCACGTTCAACCAGCATCGGCAATATTGTAGCCGACGACTTGGCCGGCCAAGGTGCCAGCTTGGCTGGCTCCCGTGAGAACATCTGGCAGCGTGACTGTGGTTATTACCACTTTCCAATCCCGCGAGGGACGATGTGGGAGCTCCAATGATGCTGGTTGAGGGGTCCCTCGCTACACACAGACTGGCTTGGCTGTTTGAACTCTTCAGGTTCGTGCCTGCGTAAGTAAGACAATCCGCAGTTGGCCCCATGGCAATTTGCGGCTACGTTTAGCACCTGGTGCGGACAGGCTTGGTCCCCTGCCGTGATGAGTCCTTCCAGGCTGGCAATTCGACAATCCGAGTCTTCCATTTGGAAGCAAGCCCGGAGAGGTGCAGGAATCCTCCCCAACCTCCACGTTGGTGCACCTTGGGTGTCGGTCACACGGCAGCGAATGGAGAGGCGTGGTCTCTGGAGACCGAGAGTCGTGACTCTCATGGAGAAGACGAATTGCAGCGCAACGAACGGGCATTCGAGCGGCTTCAATGACATACAGCAGCCTGCAGTCAGACCGCCAATTGGCCATAGCACCCAGCATCACGGTATGGCGACACAGGACATGAGCCAGGAATTCAGTGCCGCCGACCCACTCAGCGAAAAGCAGGGCAATGGTACAGCTCGAGGTTTAGACAAGCAGCATTCACATGCGGCAGCCTGGAGTTGTACATTACTGCCGCCTACCTTGTTCGGATATCCAGTCCGACCAGAGAGCTCAAGGATGACATGGAGAGCATGGGCACAACGCCATTTCGAGCAGTACAGCAGCTTCGTCACCCTGGATCCTTCCATGCAGTCGAGCGCAGCCCTCAATCATCCTGCTGCACCTTGCTCTAAGCTGACAAGAGGTATGACCATCACATCGGCTAAGTCGGCGAGATGTCTCTACTTACGACTGCCGCTCCTGCATCATATCCAGCTTGATAGTCGCCCTCTCGAAGGCCTCCAGCGATGCGAGCCACACAGATGCCAGTCCCACGACAGGCTGTCTTACGACCAACATCGTCGCTCTCAACCTTAGGAGCATACATTGGCAGAGACCGACACCTACGATCTGCTACAACATATCGACGCCCGGAACGATCGCCGAGAGAAGGGAGATGGACCGGCGCATGTCCAATATCCTTGCCTTCCATGCTTGATAAGCATAGCCGTTATTATCACTGCATTGTTTTTCACCCCAGACCCATGCCCATTCAGTACTTTGCATCCATACCAACACACGTGCGCGGGCTTTCCAGTGGCATATCCGCTCGAAGACAGTATGGCGGGTCGTAACCGTGCAATAATGAATAGACACGGGGTGGTCTCGTGAAGAGAACCTCCACACCACTATCTCATCACAGCAATATCAGCATGGGTCATCACTTCACCGTGGGCGTTATTGGTAGCCATGCATACCGTACTACGTTATCGGCCAGAGTCGACTCATAAAGCACTCGAAGCTTTACCACGACCTATCTCAGCACTTTGGAGCTCGCCACACACGTCTCTGGGTATGTACCTACTTCATCGTTCCAACGAGTGCGATTCGCAAGACACAGCTTCGATGGGCATTCCTGCCAATTGTTGCTAGTACCAAGAGAGCCAGTCGCAATGAATTAAGTCGCGATAACGCCTGCCGCAACAGAGTTACCCTCGTACTAAAGTGTGACCGCAACGGATTCGTCCGCGACCCGGACCAACCTGCCGGCACCCATGGCTATACCTGTTTCAGGCTCGGGGACAAGTCAAGCAGATGTCTAAGGCCAGTCTGCAGTCGTCATAAGTCCAGCTTGGCGCAGCGTTTTCTGTTCTAGCTCGCGAGCAAGCTGCATCGAGATGCCCCAGGACGAACAATCGCGAGCTCTTATCAAGTCTGGTGCACAGTGTACAATGGGGCACGAACAGCTCGAATTGTGAACACACCACTACACTACAGCTGGAGAGATGCTCGACCACAATAGCTACGATATTTGAGTCCTGAGAACAGAGTCCTGAGAACAGAGATATCAGCCTAGTCTACACAATCAATGACGATTGTGCCGGCAAGTCATCTCGTTCTTGACAAAGACAGAGTCACTATAACCTGGTCAAAAGAGGTGTTGCAAGCGTTTGAGACAAAGGGCGAATCTGGTAGCGACAAGAATCAGATGCCGCTCGCTTGCGTGTTGAGTCTCCGCTACAAGAGGCACCATGGGAAGTACTATGTGCCTTCAACCAGCAGTGCGTGAGTCTACGGTGTAAAATGCAGGGGATCAGCATTCCTGGCTACATAATCACGACTTCTGAGCTGTTGTTGCTCGGGCATGCAACCTCAATACCCAGCAAGTCGACTTGCCGATCGCAGCTGTGAACAGTCCACGATCTAAATGATCCAACTTCTGCCGACACGGACAATACTCGTCTTCTTGGCATCACGCGACGACTCCGCAAATGTATGTCAACAACGTCGGCTCTCAGAACCCCTCAATGATAGCAACATCCATTCCAACGATCGCCCGACGAATGGATTCAGCTCATAGTCTGCGATGCCCAGTGACTACCGGCGCTTGGTGCGGCTGGAAATTGACTCTTGCCCGGCTGGTAAGTCTTTCTCAAGCTCCTGTCTATGTGACAGGACAATAGGAAATCAGGAATGGGCTATCGCAATAACTCTACTCGCTGGCGTACACAACTTAAGAGCCATCCTCATACTTACCACTACGAGCCGGATCGTAACATCTGTGTACCACTCAACAGGATATCAAAGGTGCAACTGCAGTCTATGCTGCCTTTGCCCGACGACCAAGTCCACATAAGCCTGTATCAGCTCTCTACCACTCCTGGAGGCTATGCTCCTATGAATTATCGACATCCTGAATGCAAAAACCTCAAGTTGGAGCGAAACTGAGCTTCGCCACTCGCGAGCATGCCAAAGTCACACCATATCAAGCTGGGCTGTGCAGGAAGATCGTCCAAGTGCCAAGCGTTCTGACGGCACGCATCAACTTCCTGCTGCCGCATAGACCCTGCCAGCATCACTGGAATCAGCTCCTCGGCGCAATAAATCCAGCCACGTCCCGACGAGATCTGCGCGCATGCAGAAACATTGCTGAGGCTCAAGTCAGCAGCATGGAAGCAACTCAGTTCCGTCGCCACCTTGAATTATCCTTTCACTACTTGACTGGCAGTAAGCAAGGCACCAAACTATTGTGCCATTGACATATCATCGGGTTGTCGCTGGGCCTTGGATCCAAACGGTTGACTTGGCCGTATCAAGGGGAAGGTCACCGCGAGCCGCAGTACGAGCTTCTTTGACGAATTCAGCAGTCCTACTCTCCATGATTGACGAAAACCAAAGATCGAGCATGAAAGTTCCAAGCGATACTCAGGCCAAGATCCTTGTTACTGGATTGTCCTCCAGCAGACCCTGAGTCAACGACAACTTACACTGCTCTCTGGCCAACTACTCCCTCCTGGCTCACAGCAATATTCGCACTATATAAGCCAAGAAGGGATACTCCAGCAACCGAGAACTCGCTTTGACCAGGAGCGAATGCGGTTATGATTGCCTACTCAATTCTGCCAGTCGTTGGTCCTGTAAGACCCACAGCTGGCAGCTTAAGTGGCCTGACTCTCTCTCCGATCCTTCTATGCGCAAGCAAATGTGTAGAGGCATGCGGACATTGCACTACAGATATTCCCGAGTCTTGCCTAGGATCCGCTCTCGGCGCCGCCGAAGGGTATAATCGAGCAACATAAACGACTCGAAGAAGTTGGCCCAAGGACTTGTAGTCCGTATGCTATTCATGGATTCTCCGTGCGATACTATCGATCGGGATCATGAGGCACATCTGTACATGCTTGAAGCATCGATGACTCGCCATAACAGCGATAGGAGCACGCACAAGAGTCCAACGGATGCGAAAGGCTTTGCAGCTGTTTGGTGGGAAGCGTATTTGTCAGTTTAAGTAAGACGTATCGTCAGCATCGGGAACCGTAAGCTGACATCATATAGGTCTTGCTCACTGGCTGGAAATGTCAGGTATGCTTGACAAAAGGATCATCAGCCCAGCAGGCTACAGCATCTTTCACTTGTCACAAATGGCGGCCAAGACCTGTTCTCTCTCCAACAACTTATCTACGCAATTGAGAAAGCCAGTATGGCCTAGAATATGCACTATTGGATGGTTGTGCGAGATGGCCACTGCGGATATGACAACAGCAGTGTCGCAGACTCTGAGAGTGGACAAGGAGGCGAAAAGCGGGAGATCGGGACGAATACAGGCTGGCGGAGATGCTCGTGTAAACAAAAATGCAGAGGATGACCACAGGTAATAAAGGCGATTGTATTGCTGGTTTTGAAGGCGCAGATATGAGGGAAGCTTCGATGTCAGTTCAGTTACGGCAACGAAATAATCGTGTTAGTTCATGGTAACGTTTGTTTGCCCAGTACCGTGCTTACGATACTTGATCTACACGGTCGTGGAACTTCACCATACTTTCTGACGGTCATACGGGCGAATGTTGAGAACGGGACGGTAGGTTTTCGATACACTTCGCATCTTCCTGAGTCTCTATTCTCCTCCTGGCTGAATCCTATTGTACTCCGCAGCGCCGACACCTTCATTGAGCAATTCTTGTTAGATATCAGTGATTCACTGTGATATAGCACTACATGAGTGGATCCTAATTGGTCAAATGCTCGTTCCTAAACCTCACGTCGGGCTGAAAAAATTGCGCACCTGCCGATGTTGCTCAGGCACCCACTTTCACTCGTTTGTGTCCTGTGCAGCCCTTATCTCAATGTCTGCCACCTTTTCTTCCAGCTCGACAGACCATATCCAAGACAGCATCTTGCACACCATCACAATCACCACCACCACAACAGCAGAGATGACGACGAGAATGCAAGTCTTCACCGACGGGTCTTTCGACCATAAGACCGGACAGGGTGGGAGCGCGTTTGCGTTGTTCTCCCCTGCAACTGACACCTGGATTGGAAATGCGAACGCGCTGGGCACGATTCGCGACTCCTTCGCCGCGGAGCTTGCTGCTGTGGAGTACACCCTCGACTTCGCCCTCGCCAACTGGATTGGCGTGAAGACGGAGCTGATTATCCGCACCGACTGCTCCGGGGTCGAAGGTGCGCTGAGGCGAGCCATCGAGCACCCAAAGGCACGGATGCACGACGATGTGGCGAGAACGTGCATGAAAGTGATCATGCTGTCGCAGCGCGGGCTGCCGATGAGCTTTCAGCACGCCATAAGCCATGCGGATGTTACTGGCAATGAGATCGTGGACGGATGGGCGGTTCACGCGAGAAAGCAGTCCTCCGGAGTCCAGATTTTGGCAGTACGACCAACTCTCTTGGTTTGACGAATGAAGGATCTCCGCACGACCGACCACAACAATGCCGCCGCCTCCTATGGCAGCTCCATCTTCGACAGCATACTGATTGAGACAATCTTGCCGAGTAATGTGTGTGCACCACCATCTCCTGAGATCTGACGGACTAACGCCCCATCCCAGCACCTTTCGCAGTGAGACGGGACCCTTTCATGGGAACGTAAGTACTCCATCCCAACGACAACCAGTCACCTCCAAGCTAACCTTCCGTCTCAGGCATGCACTTCCCAGGTTCATATGACCGAGCTGGGCGGCCTATGGCCGCAATGCCGAGAAAACTATCTCCCACGATGTGCTCACACCTCAGAGAGTGGCCTTTGTGGTCCGGTGTGTTGGAGTCTAGTAATCTCTCCCACTTGCAAGTGCGGAGGGTGAAGCAAAGATGGGCACCTGGTTTGAAGCTGCTGCTGCTGGAGGTATGGTTTTGTCTGACACTACTGAGCTGGAAATGAAACGCTGACGATTCTCAATTTTCGATTCCTGATTCGTAGCACCACTTGCTCGAAGGCTCTCACCTCTACGTCAAAGCACGTCTTCAGACCGTTGGGCTCTGATTGCATACTCTTGACTGCCCTGCTTGAACTTGGAATGGCTCCTTCACTGCTGGTGATCGTGTCCGGTGATCTCGATACCGTTTTCTGGGTGATATCGCGATCCATCGCCGCCGTTATCTTTCGAGCATGCCATGAGCCTCTGACACTGTCGTCAACAGTATGCTTCTTCTGTCTGGCTGTACTGCTTTGGAGACCACTCGCCAATGCTCTCGTTGCGGGCAGGTATTGGTCGGCTCGGCAAAGTGCAGGTCCATGCTACTACCAACGACAGCATAGGTCTAGTCCTGTCCACGAGTCAAGAGAACGTTGCGGAATGAACCCATAGTCCTCCCTGGCGCTCGGCCGAGATCGTGAGGCAGATGTTCATACATCGCGCTTCCACGATGCAATACACCTTCCAGACCCTTCGAGCACTACCTCGGACACTGACTTCAGCTACAGAGTGTATCGGGGAAGATCAAAATGTGGATGACGCGACTGAGGAGCGACGTCTTACATATGTCATTTCTGTCACACGCCTCCCTGCTTCCTGCCGAAGCACATAACGCGGCGGATTCAAAGAGAATGATAGGCAGAGAGGGTACCCACAGCGATGTCTTCTGTCTCGACCGCGAGTAATAATTGATCATCTGTCTCATTCGCTCCAATCATAATTTGGCTGACCTTCTCGAGGTCTATATACTGCTTGGCGACAGGAGCGATTACAATGGAGCGACCGGACGCGGTGGGATGGCTACAGCGGACTTCGTGCATCAGCATGCTAGTCATCTGTCGCTTGGTACCGCTCGAGGCCTTTCGTTCTATCAACATAGTCAGCGTACATGTTATCGCGATGTATCGCTCCGAGGTAAAGTCGCCACTGAGTTTTCGGGCGCGAATCCGTCCCATGTCTCCGCCATGACGTCCTCCGCCAGCATGACGCTGCCGATGCGGGGCTGCAGATCCATGGAAATATGCATGCACCCTCCGACATCACCTCCATCAGTAACACCATTTTTTCCACCAGAAGACCCACGATGGCATCTGAATTGGCACAAACGTACGACCATTCCGGCCAAGCAGTAAAACATGGTCGTGCCAGAGTCAATGGCATCCGCCAACACTATATTACAGCTGGCTCTGGTCCACCACTCCTCCTACTCCATGGAACACCGAAGAACAGCTTCTACTGGCATCGGCTCTTCCCTCTTCTCACAGACCGCTTCACGCTCGTCGCTCCTGATCTTCGTGGGTTCGGATACACCGACAAGCCACCCACGACCGAGGGATACGATTGCAAAGAGCAAGCGGCCGATGTTGCGGAGCTAATGAGCCAGCTGGGTCACCAGAAATTTCATGTCCATGGCGAGGATCGCGGTGCGGAATATGCGTTTGCTGTGGCTGGATTGTATAGGGACAGGGTGCTGAGTTTGAGTTTCTGTGAGATGTTGTTGAGTGGACTCGGGTTGGAGGAGAGTTCCTTCTGGACGAAGGAGAATGTCAGCGCACAATATAGACAGGATGGAGTTTGGTGTTGGGTTCGTTGTTTCCTCCCTTTCCTTGACGATCATCGATCACTGACGTACTTCAGCACCTCTCCTTCTTCGCGATACCGCACATCCCCGAAATGCTCATCAATGGTCACGAGCGTGAGTTTTGGGAAATGTTCATGAAGCAGGAATGCTACGATCCCTCCTCCATCTCTCTCACAGCCCTGAATCACTGGATAGAGTGTGTGAAACAGCCCGGCTGTCTGCGCGGTATCCTCGACACGTATCGAGCTGGTTTCAAGAATGGCGATCAGAACCGTGAGATTTCGAAGACGAAGCTGACAATTCCGGTGATGACGATCGGCGCGCCAGAGTTCTTTGGACCAAAGGTTAGGGAGTGTGCGGAGCTGTGGGCTGAGAATCTGGTGAAGAGTGAGCTGTACGAAGAGTGCGGGCATTCATTGGCGTTGGAGAAACCGGAGCGGTTGGCGCGAGATCTAAAAGACTTCATGCTGGATAGAGAATAAGCAGATGATGTCAGCCTCGCCTGGCTCATGGCATAGAGACTCCAGGCAAAGGTTCACTTGTCGATCTGATCGCTGCTTGCTGACTTGCGTGACCAGTAGATGTTTGCTGGGGGACAGGGGAGTCCGGCAGCTCATCAAGGTTTGTACAGATGAATGTGGCTGGAACATTGACAAGCGTCGCCTCATAGTATGTCGAGGCGAATGTACATTTGCTCAACATGACCTCTTACAGTATCGCAGCAGAAGACATCAGGTTGAAGAGGACGAGAATGGATCGAAGTATCTATCGCGCAATTGTCTCGAGACTGCGCCCTACGTCCAGCCCATTCGTTGATAGAACGACGCCTAAGATTTAAGCATTTGGACAATTATCGTTAAGCTTCTGCAAGTCTTGCCCAAAAGGTGCAATTTCTCCTTCGTCAGATCCTGCAGAATCGCCATCCACAACTCGGGCGGAAAACACTCCCAGCGGCGGTCCAGCCATTCGCCGTACGCCACGACAGCATCGTACTGCGCTTGGTTGATGTATCGAAAAGACCGGCTCTGCATGGGCACAAGGTAGCGGATGCGTCCATTCTGCATTGTATCGTTGATGATATCTCCCATCGTGACGCCATTTCTATTATGAATCACGGAGGTGGTGTGGTCGGCGCGGTTTATTCGAAAACGATCCATTGGTGGATTCGATAATTGCATGTACGCACAGCTAGAGTCGGCATAGTAGTTTCCATAGGGACCCAGACGATCACGAAAGCGTAGCGTTCTGTGGAGGACTTCGTGCTCGACCAAGGGCAGAAAGAGCAACAGGTTTGGGCAGATGGGCCTGAATTGCCCGCCTTTGGGCTGCGCGCCGTACAGCCTGCGGAACTTGGCTTCGAACGCGGCATTGTTGCGAAAGGTGGCCGGATAGCCGTACGGTACAGTGTAGTAGTGCCATGTCTCGTTCGTGAGATTGCGAGGCGCGTTGATGAGGGACTGTAACTCGCTCGATGAGTCGAACGTGTCGCGGAAAGCTCTACACGTGCGCTGAGAAATGAGGAGATCGATGATCGGGAGGTGGCGGAGCATATGAGCCAGGATTTCCGCAGTGCCGAAGAAGTCTTCCCGGGCTGACTGCTCTCCGGTTCGTGGAAATGGTCTTGTGAGGACTTTTTTCGGCTCCATACGCTGCTTCTTGGCGGCGTAATCGGCGGACAACTCAGCAGAGCGCTTCATGATGGGCGGACGGTGGTGTCGATGATGGGCGGAGATGTCGTTGATGGCGGCGAAATGATGATGATGTTGCTGCTGCTGTGAAGGAAGAAGGGGAAGCGGAAGTGGTGCATGTGGAAAAAGTGGTCTAGCAATTTGCTAGCGTAATGTTGCCAGACGCGCCTCAGGCTCTAAGGCCAGTCCATGGCCGCCAATTCTCTTTCAGCATCTTGTCATCTATATCGATATTGTCAGAAACTCCGCCAGTCTCATGTCTCCTATACCATCAATGACTCATGATGACAGTGAGACGATGTCAGCCAAAGAACACCTCGAGTTATCCTCTCACTGTCCTTCAGGCAACTAGGACACCAGACAAATATGTCTTGCCCCCAAACTACCGATAACAATGCTTACTTATCCCTCAGTTCGCGGCTCTCCGGCGCTGTCGTCAAAGACTACCCGCATATAAACACTGCCAGACTGTCGACAGCTCATGAGGGCGACAGGACCCTGAATGGTGGAATACCTACTGTGGTAGACATGCCGGGATCTTTCCAGTATGTGGCTAATGCAGCAAAATTTACACTCATCAGAATACGAGATTCCAAGTTCACTGTTCACAAGTCTGTAATCCGTCTACACTACCATGATCTCTGTCAATACCTTCGATGGCATGCCGCTGGTTGCGTACTGCTCCAAGGAAACGAAAGCCCTTGAAGGCCGCTGCACCCAGGGTTCTGGCTGAAAAGAGCCCAGATTCCGGAATGTTTTCAACGACCAGCAGAATAGCGATCCACTGTATGTGCTCCCTTGACCGTATATCCCACCAGGCCTATGCTATTCGGCTCTAACAACCTCTCGCGCGATACACGCAAGTACAGCCTCCGACACGAGAACATCTGCCCGATAGTTCAATTTTAGTCCCTGGAGAGTGTCGTGGTATTCACAAAGAGGTGAATACCTGTAGGCAGCTGTAGGCAACAGCCGAGCGGTGGCAGGTGAATGGGCCATCTGAACAACGCTCTTGTCACTTCAACTTAATTATATGAGTCAAACGAACTAAACAAAAAGACCCTTGGCTTTCAAAACTATATCCTGTTCACACCATCAACAGCTCTACTCGCCCTAAGTCTATAGACAGTGGCAACAACACAGCACGACCGCAAAGTCCCGATGCGAGCTAAGTTATACGCATACGCAATTGCGTCTTACACCGACGGCAAGCGTAGACGAGATATGGCTCGCGATCTCGAGTACACCTGCGCCCCGTGCAACCGGACACGTAAATCCTGCCTGATTATCTTCCTACGGAACAAAAAGCAGTCCTGCTTCGGCTGTATCAGGTCCAGGGTCAAACGCTCCTCCAAGACGGTTATCAGCCGAGACTTCGTAAGTTCTAGAAACTCCGATGCTGGAGCACAGGACCAAGAAGCTAGGCATGCTATCGCGATCGCTGCTCCTGAAGCTCGAGCCCTGAGTGAAAGCAATGTCGGTGTGATCCAAGACATGTACTGGTGGGAGTTGCGCTATCGGCTATTAGCTTGGCGAAGGGGCGTGGAGCAACATGATATCGATCGGCAGCTTTAGGAGGAGTGGAGTCAAGTTCAGTAGAGGGTCTGGTAGGCGACATCCACATATCGGCAGAGATGAGAGGTCTATGAAGACTTCTCTGGATTGTCCTGATGGTTGAACCATCTGCCGAGAGCTCGTTCTCTCGATCCTACGCTTGCTCAGTGTTCTTAACAGTACCTGCAATGGAGTACCAAAGCTTTTCGGTGGCCCTGCATACCTTTGACAGAATCCAACCACGGTACCTGCCCCGAAAGGCAACCCATGAATCGCGGGGGCATATTCATGGCGCATGGCAGACTTTACATCAAATCTCGAAGGTAGAGAATGCTGCATGGCTGCACATCTTAGATATTCCGGTATCTTTTCCTCCGTAGTTGATCATCTCAAATCGACGCATGGAAATAGCTACTAACGGAGGATGAGGACGTGCAGTCACGTTGCTCCGACAGATTGCCTAGAGCCTGCGTCTTCTGATCGTGCTGATCTGAACTGGACAAGTTCTGCCGCGTCTTTTATAGTCATGATGGTCGATTTCGACGACTTATTATGTGGAATCTCGCCCTGAAGCTTCATGATCATCCTCATGCTTAATGACTGGCTGTTGAGTGAAGTTGAAATGACAGTCGTGCCAAGACTAGTCAGAAACCAACACAACGCCGAAGCTTCAAATGGGAATACAACGAAGAACGTCGAAGAAAGCAAGGCACAAGTGCAGCTTAAGATCGTCAAGCGGAGATGGTGTCAGCGCTGGTCCACTAAAGGCACACGCAAACAAACCCAAATGACCGAGCTGCAGCTTTAGTTTCAGCTCCGATGACATCGGCAAAGGCTAGAAATCAGCTGGTTGGTCTGATGGTCTAAGCAGTGGAGGAAATGGAGGCATACTCAGATTAGAGCACGGCTCCATGTCAGGTGTCTTGTAGTGAATGCGGGTAATGGACACGATTGACACTTTTATAACGGCAGAGAAAGAAGCTGTTAGAGCTTCAGCGGCTGTTCATCAGCTATAAAGTACTCCGACGACTGGTCTTTACAGATGCTGGAACGCGAAGGTGAGCCACCACATTGTATAGGAACTATGCTTCCCGCAGGGGGCAGCTTACCAGCATGACTAGGTCAATCCTATGTCCTCCCTTGGAGTGCACCAATGCCATACAGTAATGAGAAACATTGTAATCCGATCCGAACACAATGCCAGCATACTTCCGCTGTTTCGCACTTCCTCGTCGCCACATCGTTGTGTTCACTCGTCGTCGCTGTCAAGCATCGATGCGTACTTCCTCCGAAGGTTCTGCGGAATGTTGCTTCCGCCATCACTGTCACTGTGCTCTTCGTCTTCTACCGGCGGCCTCTTCTGAAAGGTTTGGAAAGCATCTGGGTTCTGCATTGTTGGAACTACGCTCAGGCTTGAGCGGTCTGATGCTGCTTTGAGAGGTCTCAGAGGACCGATCGAGCCCAACGAGCGATTGATTGATGTATACTGCTCTGTCTTGCTTGCCTTCATTGCTTCGGCCGTCTCAGCCTGTCTCGCCTTGTTCTTCCTCACCGTGCTCTCATACTCCGCATCGATGTTTCGGACGAACATACGATACCAATTCTGCAGAATTTGACCGATATTGATGGCCTCATGGTAATCACCTGCACGGCAAAGCTTTTTGTGGACAGCGTATGGAGCCCACAGATCATTTTCCGTCATCGCCTCAGGGCCGCCGTGTCCTTTGATGTCTTCGCTAAAGTCCTAGGCTGTCAAGAGTTCGCCATGCTGTTCTTCCAGTTCTTCTCGGTTCTGCTTGGAATCACTGTCGAAGCCCAGCCCAGAAGCCTCCCACAGGAGGCGATCAATCATTTGAGATCCCGTCCTTTCAAACACAGTGGCTGCGTCCCACTTTCGCTGTGCCTTCTCCCAGTGTGTGTCTTCTGTCTCAAATCCGGACAACAGCTGCTCATCGTTCCAGGCATCCCAGGCAAGTTTGCCGCTGTCTTCTTTGATCTCGTTGAAAGGAGCCCATCGATTCACGGTATGGTCCGGGCTCTCCTCTCCAGCACTGTCCTCATAGTCTGGTAAGTCGTCGGCTTTTCTCAGAGTCGTCGGCTTCCTCGGAGTCGTCGGCGTTCTCAGAGTCGTCGATGTTCTTAGAATTGTCGGCGTTCCCATTTTCGTCGGCGTTCTGAGATGCAACACCTTGCTTCAACTTGACATGTTTGGCGAATTGCTCATATCCAATCTGTGGCTCCTCCTTGTCGTCCTGTTCGCCTGCGCTCATCAGAGGTTGATCGCCATCAGCAGCATCCGGGCCACACATTCCATTGTCGACTCCGATTGCCAAGCGACCTCAAGAAGCATATGAGAAAGCAGATGCGGGCATGAGGCCCTCCCTGCTATGGCTTGGCTATTGAAGCTGGTTCTGTTCGATCTGCTGCCGAGAAACCCCGCTGCCATGTGCTATCATCGTGCACGCATCCAGGACATCCAGCAGTTCTTGACTGGAATCGGCCGCAGTGTCCTCATCCTCATCGGTTGTGTCGTCATCTCTCAAGTCTTCACCGCTGGAGCCGCTGATGTGGGTCATTCTTGGACCTTCATTCTCCTCGTCCTGCACCGAAGTCTGTATTCCTGTATGTGTGGATGTATCGTCGTTTGTGGGCTCATCTGGACTGTGTTCGTTTACGTTTCCATTGTCACTCTCCTTCTCTTTGTCTTCGGCATCGCGATCGAACACTTTGCCCCGAGCCCGAGACTGGTTGCTGACCACGTGAGCGACATCAGTGCTTTCGTCTTCTGGCTCATGGTCTGCCAAGTCGCCTCGTAGGTCATCACTAACCAATCGCGGTGATATACTGGCAGCAGATGTCATTCCATTCTTATCCACCGACAACACTTGTGCTGGAATGATTTCTCCCGACCTGGCTCGCGGTCGCTTGCTGAGACTTGTCGTGGCATTGTCGTCGTCATCTCGCTTACGCTTGGTGTTTTTCGCTGTGATTACTGGAGTAGATGTGTCCTGGTCTCGTCTGTATCTCGGACGCCAGCTGCAATGGCGTTGTTGGTTCTCGACACCTTGGCCTGAGCCTTGGACGCGTCATCGGAAGTAGCTCTCTTGCGTTTGTATCCCGTAGCGCTGGTCGATGTTGAGGGCGCTCCAGTCTTCTTTGACGACGTGGTCACGATTTTGTTTGTCGAATGTTCCTTTGGCACCGGCTGTGTGACCGCCGTGCGGCCTCTCTTTGTAGTCTTGGAAGGCTTGGTGTTCTTTACCACTCTGGCAGCGGTCTTCTTGGTTTCGAAGTCTTTCCCGATGTGATGTTTCCAGCGCCGTCTCGTACTTTGCCATACGCGCCGTAGATGATGTCTGCATAGCGCGCTGGTTGTCGGCGCTCACGGTTGGGGCGCGAGGAGTATGCGGATGTGGCCTGCGCCGTGGAGTATGATCTTGTCTTCGCCATGTCGGTCGTCGCGAGCGCCGGTAGATTCGAATCCCAAAACCTGTGTGCGCTGACGTGATTCTGGCCTGCTGTATGATGCGCTTGCTGAAGGGCTACTCCTGTCCATGGCCGTGGTTGCAAGAAGGAGTGGTGGCGAATCATCAAAGTTGCCGATACTATGAGGAGATTGTAGACAGATCTGAAGTGATGTGGTGCGGACGTGATTTGGACTGGACGTGATAAGGTTTGACGCTAACGCACGACCCTTGCTCGTCGGCTTGTGATTCTTGGCACTTCGTCCCTTCTGCGACATCTTCCACAAATCTCGAGCGGCGTCGCCGAGGGATGTCAGGGCACAGTATGGGACGGTATTGAGAGGGTGCCGACTGCTCTGCAATCGTCGTAGGACTCCAAGCACACTGCTCACACAACAATGGCTCAAGATGACACCCGCATCATGAAATAGCGCCATAAAGTTCTCATTGACTGCAAGGAGCTCAAATGCCGAAGTGATCGACCACCGTGAGGTAGAGTCCAGAGTTACCTCGTGTTGATGCGTAAGAGACTTGGGGAGATCAAGTACCGGAACCATTGAGATGGCTTATCTGGACTTCTGTAAGATCTCATCACAATTGCTTGCGTCTTATCTCATCTACCTCTTCATCCTCAAGCATATTGAGAGCATATGGAGCGACCTTATGTTCTTCTTCATCATAGGTCTCGTCCTTTCGTGCATCTAGGGACTGACGAACCTGTAACAGAGAGTCAGAGATGAATGATTCAGCACTGGGACTGTTGCGCACCTGCTTCCTGCATTGGCATCGATGGCCGAATCCGAGCCTACGCATCTTTGAGGCGCTCCTTGCAGAAAGGACAGCTGATGAAGATGTATGAGATAAAATTATTGCATTTGCTACAGCCATTGCGGCGATCAGCATCAATGAAGGAGATGTTGCTCTCCAAGACCAATTGCCAAGTCTTGGTCTGATGAGGGGATTGACGAACAAGCTGTAGACGAAGCTGCAGGGCATAATGAGCCGGACATGCGCAAGCTCAAGTCGAACGCGCTTCCGGTGCATTGGAGTGGGTTTGGAAGCCCTCGGTGTCGACGTATAGGGTCAAGTGGGCAGTCTTTAGGCGAGCTTCGAATGCCCCCAATGGACTGTTAGTGTCGTACTCCAGAGGATGTACAAAATGGACAAGCTCGTCTGAGATTCATTTGTCAGTACACCGCGCCATAAGCTCTCCTGATTCTCCTCAGCTGACTCAGAAAGTCTTCTGAGATATCGCTCTAGCTGCCGTTCTCACTCCCAGGGGTCCAAGTCTGCTGCAAGCGTCGCAGTATGTTGTGCCGCCTTTCCATTCGAGCCTGGACGTGGCCTTTCAAGAGCAGTTCTGAATAAGATGACGCCCGTCGACGTCAGAGCTGCTATCCGAACAACTGCTTTGAGTGAATGAAGGGATCGCGTCTCCAAACAAACACGCGGGAAAGCAATATCTCCTGTAGGCCACTTTTGTCTTCCTGCTCGTACTGTAGGCTCATTTGCGCACTTTTGTCCAGGGTAGCCTGCTAGCCGCTCGAACTGTAGTACGCCACTGTACTCGTATGGAAGATGATCGCACTTCTCGATGTCGCCAAATGAAGGGAGACTGGCACGTTGCCTAGGTTCTAAGCAGGTCGATGACCTGTTTCGGTATGATGTTTTGTTTCAACACGGCAGACGTGAATACCCGCCAGCGCTCTCATTCTTCATGTGCAACAAGTAGACTCTTATGCAAAACCGCAAAGCCCGTCTCGGGTTCAGCCTTGGAGCAAATTTTGTGTGCGAGGAAGCATGCTTTGTGTATCGTGGTCAAGGTACCTCTTCATCGGAGCTGCGCGGCGGCTTCGCCTTTTCGAGTCGCAGTGGTGCACCTGAATCGAAGGGCTCGGTGTGCAGCTGGTGGCTCAAGTGTATGTGGCGCTGAAGACTACGGTGCTCGTCTTGCTGAGACCCGGGGCGAGACTCTTGCTGAGACCAGAAGTCGATACCTCGGCGTCATTTGTTCGACTGTGAACATGTACAGCAAGATCTAGCGGTTATACAGTCGCGTCGGGCTCTGGGGCGGCGTTTCCGAGCTCGATAAATGTCATCACTCTAGGCTGACGTTGCGAGGGAAGTAGTTGGAAGTGGCCATTTCTGACCGCTTGGTATCAGAGTCAGCTTGAACGCTGAACATACGGAGGATTCTGTGAAGCTGCAGACCTCATGTCGCTGTGGATGCTTATTCGTTCGTCGCGACAAAGGGTCTGTTTCAAAGATAGTGCCGTGATGATAGAATTATCTCGATGTTCGACGGATGCTCACTTTAGACAAAATGCCTATAGATAGGCTTCCGAGCCGCTTGCAAACTTGATGCTGCCGGCGTGTCCACTGCTTGATAGGAGCGTTTGGAGCTTGAGATTGGACAAAGCGCAATGTTCAAGAGTCTGCAGGATCTCGATGTCCTTTGGCTTGCGCGTGGCGGTATTGAGAAAGTGTACATGTGAGTGGTGCCAGCTCGATAGCACAGGAGGATTAAAAGATTATTGTACACTGTTGGTAAGGACTTCATCAGCGGTACATCCAGCTCTCACGGGAGAAATCTGCCGCCACATGAAGACCTAGCTTCACTTGTGGGCCCGACTCTGCTGTTGCCTTCTTGATGAAGGCGAGGCCTGATAAGGTTGCCGTTCTGTATGCTCCGATAGCAGCGATTAGCGGATGAGAACAGTGCTGTCAAAAAGGCCTGCGATTCTCGAGCTCAGCGAGTGCGGACGTGTCTACCATTTATCACACCGTGGCGGCGAGAGAAAGCAAGGTATGATAGTATTGATTGTCAAAGGCGAGTGAAACATGGAGACGGAACGGGAGATGGGCTCCAGCGCTCGATATAAACCAAGAAACTGATGCCCAACCCTGACCATTGCTGGCCAAGGATGGGGCTCCGATTGCGACTTTTGTATGCTGCTGGCATCATGTGCCAAAGAAGAAGTCGAACTCGCTGGGCTTGTACTCGTGACTTGGATAATACCAAGTCAGCCCAGCAGTCCCAGTTTCCCGAGACTGCTGGGACGCAAGACGCGCCAGTCTGTCCGCCTCTCTACAGCCTGGGTGCCGTCGAGTTCTCCACTTAAGCTCCACCTCAAGACCCTCGTCCTGAAGGGACTTAGCACTGCGGAGGATGTGCTTCACGCGCTGATCTGTATCATAATACAGATCCGGAGTCAAATCCGTCGTGTCTGCCTCCGTCCGCAGCAGGTCATGGGCATCACCGCAATCAGTGGTGATGATGACTTTGCCGATCCCCAACGACCAAAGGTCGTTGCGTAGCTCGCCCGCACACACCAGAGCGTAGAAGACCTCGCGGATGCCCTCAATCTCCGTCGTGGTCGAACAATTCCGAAAGCCAAGGGTACTGTATTCGCCCTTCCAGCCCTCGATGGGGTGGAAGTACGAATACCCAACGCCTGCAGGACTCGCGACAGGTGAATATGAAGCCGGTTGCGGCGACCTGCGAATAGACGCGTCAGTGAATATCTCAAGTTCGTGGGGAGGGGAGGGGAGGATGTCTCTGCTTATGTCTTGTGTTGGTTCTGCGGTGAACATCTTGCCCGTCGTGCTGCGGGCAGAGAGGAGTGCAAATAGACCGGAAAAAGTGAGGAGAGAAGGGAAAAGGGAGGAAAGCCCGCTGTTTTGCGAGAAGACATATCAACAGCGGGCGGCCCTACCCGGGCAACGCTGTGAGGAAGGAGCGCACACTCGGATGCCGGCAACACTGAACTCACGCAGCCCCCATTTCCATATCATCGTCTGCCGTCAGACACTTCGATAACAATGATATGACCCAGAACCATCAGTCATCGACGAGAATCACCAAACGACTCTCCGATGTTCTGACTACCTACGCACGACTCCTCCGTTTCAATCCATGCCGTCACATACTACAACAACAACGACTTTCCGCAGACATATCGATCGATGACGAGAGGCATCAGTCTCGTTCTAGTGGATCCAATCCTTGCGTATACCCTTCTTTAACCATCTCAATAAACAACGACATCACCCGCGAAGATCTGTGATTGATTACAGACGCCGGGCTGCCCTCCTGACTACCTACGCATGCCTTGGCCAAACTCTCATGGACCATTCGTCAGTCCAACAAGAACGACATTGCCGAAACATATCGTTTGATGACGAAAGGCAACATTTATGGGCTTCAGTACATTGATGGTTCACGCACAGCCTGTCTATACCATTGTATGCCATCAGCGACCTCAGTCGCAGCAACAGTCCTAAGACGTGTTTGTCGTTGAGGAGGTAAACCAGCTTGAGCATCGGTATACTCCTTATCATGACCTTGTCCAGTGCCATCGCCCTGCAGGACGGCGCCACTCGCTCCAATACTGGAACTCAATGACACTGCAAATTGCGAGCAACTTCGATGCACATATAGCAACCATGGCCTGCGGATCGTCGCCTTCCATCAACTGAACCCTCTTGCTGTATCCAGCGTGGATCTTGCGCCTCCTTACTGGGAATGAGGCGCAGTCCAATCCACGCGGAGTGGCTTCAGGTGTTTCCTCTGGCAGTTCGTAAGCTGCATCAAGTCGATTATCACGTTCGCCTGCCGTGCCCAGCAGGGAGCGATGTCCGGGCCTCGATTTTAGATGCAGCCGGAGTTATCATCAACTTTGGTTCTGCACTTGGCTGGCGCTCTCCCAGACATCACCGGAGCCTGTGCACGGGTCAGCAGGCCAGAACTCGCTGACCTGGAGAAACAAAGCTTACTACTGGCATTTATGTCGAGAGGACTGCCCTCGTAGGGTAGCGCGCTCTGGCGTGCTCCTCTGGCGTGGGAACTTTCCGATTGTGTCAATCACCCTCTGTCCTGTGCCAGTCGCCTCTACCAGCTCTGGCGATGTAACATCAAGGTGCTTTTATCGAGGAGGATGTGGCTGTAGCCAGCCCCATCATGATATCCGCTCTGCAAGCAGAATCGAGGGACCTCTCACCCTCCTGGTCTGTCGCTACGGCCCCTCCATCTTTATCCTAAGTCGGCGAGAAAGTCGGACTAGGATTCACATCTTTGGCGTCATCTCCATCACCGCTCGGCTGAGTTGTGCCTTGCGAAATCCGGCTGTAGCTTGCTGTAGGTATAGAGAATGTATCGAGGCTGACGGTATGCGAGCCGCCATTTTGGCTCAGGAAAGGCACATCTCTGAGAATTTCCTGTCCAAGGGCGTCTGGGAGTGTCTATGTCCGGCCGATCTTGGATCCACGAAGTCGGCTGGTAATTCTCTGTGGGATGGACTCAGCAATGCTGTAGAATACAGGAAGCCGAACCATTAGCCCAGAATGTATGCTCGTGATCAGATCTCCTGCCAGGCGATGAGGGCGTGGTGTCGGCGACACTGCGACGCTCAATACGGTGACATAGCAGGATGACGCATGCAGCAGTCGAGGTGGGCACGACTCCTCGGCACCGAAGATGAAAGACGAGGAGAGTGGGTCGACACTGCTGTCACCACCCAGAACTTCCAGACGATGTTGTTCATGACTGAGCATACCATATCGTCTTTATGATTCTGGACCACAGCTTACGCTGCGACCCGCAATGATAGTGAGGCTACAACCAGGACACTTCCACTGTGTCAAAAGCCAAGTTGAGCGATGTAGACAAGTGCTGCCTTCGCCTTTGACATCGGTGGCATGGCCACCGATAAGGGCAGTATTGCATTCAAGCCGGTATCGAAAGCAACAATATCATCGACGCACCTTCAGGATATCGGGATCTCACCTGTGCTCAAAGAAAGACTGCCACAAGTAAGGCGAGTGGCAATGCCTGCAAGTTGCCCATCATATTTCATAAGAACAGGATAGCTTGTTTGCATACGCCCCCAGCCGGGGTATGTCTGAATGTAGTCCAGATCCCCGCTTCGATCCAAGCGCAATTTGACGAACTTCACACACCACTCCATCGTGTCGTGATCAATCTGGGTCAGTACAGTTTCTAGCCGGCTGGGGCAGCGGGCAGTGATATGACGGCAGTAACGATATCTTCACCTATTTTTTGCAAGCACACTCGTAGTTCGCAGCTGGGATACATTCTTGACATTAAGGTACGCCGACGGGTGTACATATGTTTGACTCGTGCAGCAAAGAACAACGCTCTGATCGTGCTTTTCCTTGATCCGATGAGCCACCTCTACAGTACACATCCGCATCAAGTCGCTTGGCTAATTGCGTTGCAGATCGATGGCCTCCTGCTTCGGTGTCCATTGCCTGTGCCTGGTTCTTTTATTACTATTCTTGGCTGCAATCCGAGCGATTGATTGTACGGTGAACTTTTAAGCAGCCACAAGCAGGCTTTATTTCCTCATTATCGGTCCATATCTGCGATACCTCGGAAATGGCCAAATTTCGAGAATTGTCAAGGGCATGTCCCTCTGTGCGATGGATCATGACACAATGCTCGCGCCATGCCACGGATGGTATCTGGTCACGATGGACGGTGGTACGCGTGCAGCATACGTACAGCTGTAGGCATGTTTAATGACCACCACTCGCGATCTGTCGACCAGGGGGGCGGAAGCGTCGCCTCTCCAGGGTGAGAAGATCCGGGTAGTCTACGACGAGTACTCGATTGACAGCCGAAGTAATGAGTGATCCATCGATTGTCACCCACCGTTGCTCTTTTGCTGGGGCAACCTAAAAAGAAACTGTCACTATGAAGGAATTCTTTCAGAGCATCTCTCTGATCTGATCGTGATACATTAGACACGGTGGAGGGAACAGTGTCTCAGAGTAAATACTGCTCCTCACAAACGTGGCGATTCTTAGGAAAGTCTCCTCGGCTGTCAAGATTCCTGCAGACATATCCAGTAGGAGAAGGAGTCTCAAGGCATCTGTCGTCTGAAGTTCGCGCTCGTGATTCTGTTATGCGATGCTTCCGCTGTTCTCCATAAAGTATGCCAGGCCTCTTGGCATGTCTTCACATTGAATAGCGACATTGCCCTCCTCGAAGAATATGGGAGGGTGGAGGGGAACGAAACAAGAACAACGGCCTTTGCAGTTCTGTCATTCCTTCGACTCTGATGACCTACCCTGTCCTTCGATCCGCCATTGCCAAAGCTAGGCGCGAGCGCTGCAAGGATATGCAAGTTTCTCCAGAGATGCGGCCAAGCAAGCGCCAACTCTGAATACGTGGGCGGCACGGCCACGGCGGCCCTCACATTCCAACCACTCTTCATTATCTTGCTCATATCCTCATCACGAGCCCACTTTCTCTCCTGGCAAGCTTAAGCGCAGGGCACCGCCTTGCCACGCTTTGCACGCATCATGAGCATTATCCCTTTCTCTTGATCACATACCTCACAATTGTTCTTATCGCAGGTGTCCGTAATGAGACTGACGTATTAATTCCCAGCGCTTACCTTCATCGTGGATCTCTCGCTCGACGATCTTCTTGGGGTAGTTTGCGACATGAATTTGACGAGCCTCGTACTCAAGACTGTCCCGGATGGTGGTAATCTGCATCTCATGCGAGGCGGCAGGTCTTCATGCGCATGGTAACGGCTGTCCTGATGGAAGAGTCCAACGGAATTCAGTTCGTCTCGAGCAGATCATTACCGTCACAGCGGGCAACGAGAATGTTGCCGTGCAGTGGTCTGGCGGGTTCATAGGCGAAGCCGGACAGGTGCCGCCGATGGTCTTGGAGGATTTCTTGAGCATAAAGTCGCTGGACTCTTTGGTCTAGCTCTCATTGAGCTCTGGTGTAGCTTCTGGCGAGTGACCCAAGTCTGCATTGAGAGTCGACTCAGGCCCTGCACCTTGGGTGAAGGCAATGCGACAGATCTTGGCATTCTCGTCAATGGTGCCCTGCTGGTTGCCTGATCGTTGTCGTGGACAGGGTCTTTCGGGCTCGGGAGAGTGTTCGGATTGGTCATGAGCGGGTTGACTGCGATTGAGTAGGAGGAGATATGTTGGAGGACCTCGCGAGGGTTCCAAGCATGCGCTTTTGTAATGGACTAGAGTAGGTCGTCGAGTGGTTGGCGCGCGCTATTTTTGCTGGTGATGTGTGTTGATATGGCGTGCTGTGGAGCGCCTGAGTATATGAGAGGTCAGCATGGAGACTCGAACCATCACAATCAGAGAGCGTGTATCTAGAGACGTTTTCAGCGGTATAGATGCCTGGTACATCCGAAGATGTCTCGAAGCGGGATATTTGTGGAGTAAGGAAGTTGGAAAAGGACTTGGAGAAGATTACAGAGGGCGAGTCGACTGCTACGACGACTTTGACGCGCGGATGGTGACGCTGTGCAATCCGTGCTTCTTCGACCACGTCAACCGGAAGGATACAGAAATTCTCTATGCTCCTTATCCACTGATCTTGACCGGCGGACTTGGAGTGTATCAGAGGGGACAAGTAGCCAGGGACCTAGACTTGTTCATGGCAATTATGACATCCTTCGAGAACGGGTCTACTCGCAGAGGATCATCCTAGTCCTCCATCATCACCGTTGCAACATCGTCCAGCGATTTGACCTCCTTAGATCTGCTCTGATGATACCAAAATGCGCTCTTCTGATGTTTCGCGGAGTTTCGCGCTGGTGGCGATGTCTCCCGGAGATGTACTCGTACCATTGCTGCAAAGAGTGACTCATTGCTGCAAAAAGCAACACCATATACCCACAACCAGGAATTGAACCCACTCCCTCACTGACATAATAAAAAGCGACCACCTGCCACATGATGACGATCCAAAAACCTGTATTCAAAAGTGCAAAAGACAACCCCGACACGAATGCCTTTGGGGAGAGAAACTGAGCCTAGCCCCAGTTTTCTCTTTTGAGGAATGCCGCCGCCGCCTTAAGCCTGAGCCATAAGAAAGAATTGACGTACCTGTTAGCTTGGTTACCCGGGCCCACCGGAGCCCGAAGGCGAGAGCAGAACTTGCAATAGGGCATATAGAGGTTACTCGCCGACGTGGGTCCGGCAGCAAGGCACGTGAGCCTTCAGTCGCGGAGTGAAACCCTTGTGGGCTTCCCAGGAGATGGTTTGGGCAACGCCCAGATCTTCCACCACCACTAACTCTGGAAATGATTGGTCCAACGAGTATTATCGGACATCTACACTATCGAGTCAATCAGTCAATCAGCATCCGCATCAGTATACGAGCCGCTCTCATGCATACACGGCTGGAACCAAGTCACCACAGGTATAGATCCTTCGACAGGCTTCCTCGATTCACCCCTCCAGCAATCGTCCACTAATCTTCCTCGACCAGATCTACTACCGACTACAGGTCCTCCTCCTCTGCATCCTCGAAAACTTACCTCTGTTCAGCGGCGCGTGGCACACGGCAACGAAAGAACTCGCGCCGTTCGCTCAGCACCACCCAGCACCCTTGAGCCATGTTCGAACTCGATCGCATTCCAGAGGGTCGGCTACAAGATTCTTCGACTAGACTCTGACACAGTATCGTGTTCCTCTGCACGGACAGCCCTCCTTCAATCGAATCGACGTCCAAGACCATTCAAACACACCGCAGACGCGTCCACACGAACGCAACATCCAGCCACACAGAAGTAGAGCGTTCTTAGGCAGCTCGGAATAGACTGTCCAGTTACAGCCAGGTGACCATGAGAGTCACGATCCCGAGCGCAAAGGCAAGGAAACAACAGAGCCGCGGCAGAAGGAGACATGAGGGATTCATAGGCATAGAATACATGGATCCATGCCGCTGGGCATAAATCCAAGCCGAAGTGGCAGCGGCAGTCCCTCGGTCAGTCAATTGTGACTACTGGAAGTAACTTGGAGAGATAGCGATGAGGTAGCGATGACCTCTTATCTCAGGCGGGCGTTACAGTCAAGCTCTTTTGCAAAAGTGTATCAAGTTCCGGTGAGACGGGCCCCCGCAAGGACAAGCAGTGACTAGCAGCCTAGCCTGCACAGTAGACACAGCAGTAGAAGGACAAGGGCAACCTGGACATTGCAGTATCTCGGAAGAACACCTTTTACAGCGGCATCGGCATTTACAAGAGCAACCCTGTGGAACGGCACTGGAATTACTGAGTCGAGAGCTTCTTGATCTTTTCGTCGGCTGCAGCATATGGGTGGTGGAGAACGAGGAGTGGCTGAGACCGGGCAATCCGCACGTGGACGGCGTGAAGGATGAGCACCGGGGAGAGGTGTACGGCATTGTCGACAGCCTCTCAGTCCTCCATCGTATCTGCAACATCTGCGTGTCGTTGCGGTGGGACCAACGGAACTCCTGCCCTGGCATGGTGGAGGCGGATGCACAAGCGGGCTACGCATCGCAGCTGGCCTTTGGACAGCGAAACCTCCCGTGGACGACTCGGACTGGCATCTTTTGAAGCCATGGCCGCGGCGACTGACTATCCCGCGCGATACAAGACTCCTCTATGGTGGAGCAGCGAACCCATGACACGGTGACTGACTCGATCCGGCGCAGAAGACTCCTTCATGGTGGAGCACACTGGACACAAAAGACCTCACAGAGGCACAACTGGACAAGTGGCGCGGATGCATGTACTTCCTCTTCCCGTGGGACAGAAGAGGTGCCTTTCGAGGTAGGGTCGCAAATCCTCTCTTAGCCTCCACGATTGGCGCGACCTGGGTGCCCCCTTGGCAGGGGTAGCGAAGAGTAGAGGTTGAGCAGTCTTCGATCATCAGAGATTGCTTCTCGGGACGTATCGTTGCCGGCTAAGCTGTAGTCTCTGGAATCATCATGCCAACAAGTCACCATCAGCTCGAAACGATACGTCCAAAGCGGGGCATTTGCGTGTGCGACATCCACAAACACGCATACCCCTTTCAGCATGACAATGTCAATCGTGCTTCGATGTCTGGATCCAACATGCCGGTCGGTCATCATCACCTGGAGACAGTGCGTCCAATATGGACCATCTCTTCTGTCCACGCCACGAACACAGTCGTCTCTCTAAGCGTGACAGCAGTGCTTGGCAGCAACTTCTGAATCTGTTGTACCAACGGCTCGCAGTCAGCTCGAGATAATATGGTTACTCCACGGTGAGTCCTTCATCGCCGATCACACTGGCCTCTGATACATGATTAGAGGCTACTCTGCAACGTCTGATCCAACTGTTCATCATACAGCATGAACGTGAGACATTCGATCAACAACCAGGCTACAATGGACAACATCTCCACCACTTCGCTGGTGAGTCACTTGGAATCTCTATGTATTGTTCTGCCAAGCCCGAGCGGCGGTTATAAACCATAAGAAGCGTGCACGACTCGACTCGTCCAATGTGGGCATTCTCTGGGCCAACTCTATCGTCTAGAATGACTTTCAACAAAGGATGTGCGTCAGCCATATGACAAGATAAAGATGTGGATCTCGCTCATTGTACACCATCAGAACGGGCCCAAGGTTTCATCAAGGCACCTTGGCAATAAGTCTTGCCAAATCTCTGCTGCTTTACAGCAGCACACATCACCATGGATCACACTTCAGAAGAACCATCCGCATCAATTCAGTCATCCATGTCCTGTGGAACGGTACTCTCCCATCGAGATGTTCACGAGTGTTCTCCCAGCGAACACTGTCATCTCTCGAACGCAGTGCTGCCTGTCATACTGGGATACCAACGTCATCACACACACACTTTCCGCCAGCTGTCCGCCGTGAAAGCCATTTCAAGGAGCTCATTACGACAATATCATAGTCGCCCGCCAACATCCTGACCAATGACGTTGGACATACTGATTCAGCTCGTCCATTTCGACTGTTTTGACGGTAGCACAACTTTTACAGGAAAACCTCCAGAAACCACGCCGATATGTGCCAAGTCAAAATTCAACGGCTACGCGACAATGTATAGCGGCATTTCACCATCCAGTGTTGCCAAAACTAAGTCCCATGTCCTCCACTGCTACGTCCATCACTGGCCATGACATGACTGCTGCTATTTCCTCTTCAGCAGATCCACCTGTATGCTCAACACGAAGCTCTCCCAACAATTCCGTTCAGAATCGTATCAATGACTTGCATCTCGAGCCCAATAGCAGTTAGATATCCGACGCCTGGACATCAAGTCAACGAACAGACCATACTTTCAAGCCAGGAACCCTGTTCAATTCTCCCAAGGTCGCATCTAGGAGCGTCCAGACCTAGTACACATCCGACTCGCCGGCATCAAGACCTACCAACGACTATTCTCCATGTGAGTCTGTCAGGCGTCGCAACTTCGTGTCCAATCTTCCCATCAGAGGCCCAAGTCCCTTCTCGCCCTACTTCAGATGCCAATGGTACAGCAGTATCGGCATCTCCCCCAGAGAGTTCACCGTGGCATGTATGCCGCATGATCGAGAGCAGCACACGTCGCTCATGAGGGACTTGAGTCCAGAGCTCTGCGCTAGAGCTCACGCATAGACCCCGAATCAAGGTCCAACTTTAGGCTCCGCTACACAGTTTGACGATCAGAAGTCCCATTCTGACCCGCGTGAGTCGTTCCCGATCCAGGTCAAGGTCGTTTCCGTTCTGGAGGAATGGTATAGCACATTATCGCACGCGGTGAGACTGTCATGCGACGAAAGCCAAGGTTTCATATCATGCGTGGAGAGATTATCAGGCTCCTCTTTCACGTCTCGGCGAAGATGGTGTCATATCTCTTTCCCCAGAGGACTTCCAAGACCAGAAGAAGCGGAGCTCTTTTCAAGCACTGCTACAAGTGACGACATACCACACTTATCTCCGCCTCAGTCAATAATATTGTTGTCAATGGTTGCCTCCAACAGTTTCAAGCTGCGGTCCTTGGCTCTATCATATTGGTCCTCCACCATTCGACGCTTTCAACAAAGCAGGCTAGGCATAGAGAGATACCGAGTATAGGAGAACGACCGACGGACCTTGCCCTCCCAGCGAACAGATCTCACTGTTGGAATGTCTCTGAAAGAACAGAGTTGTGTATCGAGGTACGTCGCATTCTCTGATCGTCAAGCTCTAGAAAATGAGACTGCGGTTTCGTCGACTCCAGCATCTTCTAACACTCATCATCTTTTTCAAGAGTCCAACAGAGTGCATCGCAATCGGGGAACCTATGAGTGCTCTTTTCAAAACCGGCAGTCCTCGCCAGAAATTATCCCCGTGGTGATATCCATACCTCAGCAGTGCTGCCCTAGTACGAGCACTACTGGCTGTACGCTCAGATATCGAGCACAAACAACGATCATTCGCATAGCTGCTGGACCGTCACACCATTACTCGAGAGAATTTGCGTCTACACTATCGGAATTAGCAAGGAACGGGGAGCATGATTGCACGCTGTAGCGAGAGACGAGGTGTTCACCCGGGACTCAACCTCTCCAATAACGCTTGACTAGAAACCACGGAGTCAGCACAAGACTACTGCAATACATCCCAGCGGCAGATGGAGAAGGTTCAAACCCATCATGCTGGCTCTGACTCACGCACACCGTCACAGTTGGTGGCAATATACATGGTTCCCACAGCATTCGCTACATTAAATCTGAACATGATCCCTTGGGTCTTTGTGCTGTTCTGTTCGTCGCTATTGGACTCCGACGCCTCGGCCTTTCACTACCTAAATTGTTGATCGCGGGAACTATCTATGGCGAAAACAGTCCTTTCCATACATCCACGCCCACTTCGTCACTGAGCACAATGCTCGGCGATCAGCTTCTTCGACAACGCAAGTTGGGCACGAGCTGAAATGCCAGCGCTCGCAGATGGAGTCTGATCACCAGCTAGCCAACAGCCTCCACGCCAATATGCCAGCTGTCAACATATCACAACAGACGTCGGTATCCCCAGCTACTTCGATAGCTACCAGCTCATCGAGAATGCTTTATGTATCATGGCGAAGACATAAGACAGAGAGCAGTCTGGGAATCGGCTACACTTACCCTTCCAAACGTTTGGTCTTACCATGCTGGCCGAGTTGTTATCACTGAACCCGTGCTCGTATCTGGTCCCAGAGGATTCCACTGTTGGTTCCCAGTATTCTCATCACAGCCTCACATGGCGCGGAATAGAGTCTAGACACAGCAAGCTTTACATGCCCATGAGATTTGCTTCACCAGTGTCGTGTATTATGTGCATAACTGTATGTCTGTATGTCTCAGGGCATCATGGCGGGCAACACTGTATACTGCCACGAATGGCTAAGCATGACAGACTCAGTGGCCACCTGTTGCTCATACCCACTCATATGGTCGAATGGAGCACGGCGTCAAACCTCAGGTCAGGAGATTGAAGCCATTTATGGATGGAAACGGGACGTCTTCCAGCCATGCAACCGCAACTCTCAAGTAAGTGTCTGAGCCGAGTCCTGAAAGCTGCTCATTGAGTACTTTACTGTGCGCGATACACTAGAAAACAGGATAGATGCGTCTGGACGGCCATTCTCGACTCTTCATCGCCCTCATGTAGGTCGGGAGTAGCTTACACCACCGTAGAGACGTCGCCGCTCATCTGATTGCGTGGCTGCAGACTGATCATGGGAGAGCTTCGTCAGCTGTTACGTGTACTATGAAAGAGTTTTTTGCGAAGCCAGACTCAGTACAGCCACCGCATGCTCTACATAGCAAGCATAGTACGTTTGCAACCAAGGTCGATGTGAAGCTTGAGCACTATGGAAGGTGACTCTGGGAAGGTCTCACAAAGAAGACTCAAGTTCCTCCAAAAGGCTGGGAGTTCTCGACGTATTTGGAACCTCTTGCCACGAGACACAGCGAAGACTTGACTGCAGCTCCAGAACACAATGAAGTAGGGCAGCAAGCCCTACGGCAAACTTCTACCTGCACCTCAGCATATATGTTGATGACCACTCCGTCCCAATTCTGCTCTGCAAACTCTTCGTCGCAAGTCGCCGCTCTCGATCCAGTTACGCCACGGTATGAACATATCTGGTATATTTTGCACACGTCATCCTGTATATTGCTACTACAAGCATGATCATACATATGCAACGCCTGATCACAAGGTCCGGATGCGCCTGACCCCTTGGCGTGAAGTCTGTTTGGAAAATTCACCAACTTGCCAAGACACAATTTTTCCGGACATGAGCCGCCGGGTTGCGCCCACCTTGATCGCGGCCCGGCGGAGGCGGCTGCATATAATAGTACTGCACTCGAAGAACTCCGCTTTCCTCATCTCTATGCCAATTTTGAACAACACATCAGCGACGAAGATCACTCACGGTGTTATCTCAATGTGCATAGCCTCCTCGATCCAGCCCCTTACCTGACATACCCGACGCCACCTCGACTACTTGCTGCCTCTTCTTCACGGTTACATTCTGCACACGACTCAATCACCGCCGTCATGCCTCTCTCACCCACCGGCAACCTCTTTATGAACACTTCTCTGGATGAGTCTGTGCAGCTTGGCCCTCCTCCTATACAGCGCCCGAGACCACAGAGTGCTGCATCTCGTCGAGCAACACAGCAACTGCGCCACTTTCGAGCTCATACTGAGCGTCAAATTCGAGAGGACGAGATTCAGTTCCGCGCGGCTGAGCGAGGTATTCGCCGTCTGACCCAGTATCGACAAACGGAGAGATCTGATCTACTGGAGGCCACCTTCATCGATTCAGTCACTTCTTGGCGAGCTGAGACCGATCCAGGGTCGGAGGACTTCTTCGAGTTCTGGGGCTTCGCAGTACTTGCCACCAACACCACGGTGGCAGCAGTGGCAGTCATTGCGTGGTACCCCACCATGCCCACCACCGTCCCCAATGCTCTCTGGGCTCTGATCAAGTTCTACCACGGCGAGGCGCCATTAGTCGTGGCTCTACATCGCGCGGAGGGTAGGATGAGCTTCCTACATCCAGAGCAAGCGAGAGCTGCCCATATGACAAGGCTCGATGATACCCAGTCTCCGCAGCGAGTACGAACATACGAGGTGGCAGCTGGCCAAAGCGACCTCCCCTGCATTGGCCACTTCGACAGCTATGAAGCTGACTGGTACACTGGCGCCTGGCCTCATGAGATGTTATGGCATAGCGCCTGGATCGCCAGAGAGCAGCATACTTCTTGTGGCCGGCTTCACAAGATGCGCGCAAATTTGAACGTTCGCAGGATCCTGCTCCGCGACTCGGCTCCAAATCTATGGCGCAAAGGCGGCGCACTCGCCTTTGAGCAGACAGCCGACTTTCATGTCACGGAGTGGATGGCTGGGGCCCTGGTGTTCCTCGAAATCTTCCAGAGCCTTCCGAAGGTCCTCATCATTGATGTAGCCACTGTCGTCACTCTGAACGCCGTCCACGAAGAGGTCACTGCCTTCGGCATTGAGCATAACCTCATCAGAGTATGGAACATGCGCAACAAGTTCCATGAGGAGTATGTGCCGGAAGTAGAACAATACGAGATCGACGGCGAGAACGAGGAGGACATGTATCTGGCTGCTATCGAGTCAGAGTTCGAGGAATTTGAGGAGGAGTTTGGAAGAGTGTTGCCGGACTGGAAGAGCATTGCCATGACGAGATAATCGTCGTCGAGATGCACGGCGGCTGGTTGACGGTGACAGTGGCGATAGTTAGATAATACATGTTGTCCCCTATGTCAGCCGGGAGTAATGCGATGTACATATGCAAGACAGATCGTCATGAGACTTAGTAAAATGGTGCCTGGAATGTCTGTCGGGCACTACACAAGCATGATCAAGCTCATCGTCATCATCATGTTTCTTCTTCGCTCCACCGTCTTTCAGCAGTTGTGCATCTTTTGCAGCATGCAATACCGGAGTCAGCAACAGGACAGCCTGCCACGTACCGCAAGGTCGAAGTCGAAGGCAAGATTCAGGATCATACTCTGAGACTCGACCACGCCGTCGAAGAATCATCTGTTCAGCTTGGCTATGCTCAAGGGGGTCTAAGTTGTGATCCGCGATCTTTCTACTTCGCCGGATACAGAGGCAACGTCTCAACCTTCCTGAATAGAAATCAAGTCTCCAGCCATGGGTGGTGCCCACATTGACAACGATCTTGCGTATGATAGAGTTGTGGAGCCAGGATGATTGAAAGTTATACTGCTCAAGATGAAATTCTATCCTTTCAATGCCCGTACCGCCATATCTGATTATCACTCGATTTTCTCATCGCGAAAACTAGTCCAGCAATCAACGTGCTTCGTGTAGACTGAGACGTAAGCTCCCCAGCTTCATTGTGGGCAGCGGCCCAATGCGTTCAGCAGTGAACCCGAACATCGAGAAACGAGATGCCAATAGTCGATGCTCAAATGCTTTGCCTATACTAGTCTGCATGTGTCGAACCCATACAGCCGACTTATCCCTGTTCCATGACTTGTCCGGCTACCTCCAAGGCCGGCTCGTCACGATATTCTGCCCAGTCGAAAGTGTCTACCTCGCATAGAGGTCCCCAATCGCGGAGGACCCTCTGTACCACCTTTTCTATCGTCTCGGGCTCAGCGCGTGCAAAGTATACCGACAAGTAGCAGAGCATCATCTCGAATTTCTGCAAGCCAGTGAACTTCTCTATGGCGTTGCTGTAGAGAACCACTGCACCTGCTTCCGTTGCTGTCACAATTTCATGGATATCCTCATTCGAGACAACGGTAAAAAGTATGCGACCCTGTCCAGTGGTGTTGTACATGCGGACCCAGCGTGGACAATGGATGTGACTGTCACGATAGATATGCTCTATCGATATCAGAAGCGCCTCGGCATCGATCGCGAGCGTCCTGGTGCACGAGTTATACTGCCTGTTTGTGGTGATGTAGAAATGGGAGTCGACATCCATGTCGGAGCGTGGCTGGGCAGTGAAAATTGGAAGATTCGTCTGTGCTGGTGCGACGACGGCGTCAAAATTCTCTTCTTGTCGTATGGCTTCGAAGATCCGTGGTCCATGGTTCCTCCATATCCATTCTCTCTGTAAGTCCAGGTTCTCTCTGTAAGTCCAGGTTCTCTCTGTGCTTTGCAACGTATTCGGCAGGTAAGCCTTCGATGTGGTAGAATTCGGCAACGTATATTCTGCCATTTGGATAGAAGCAGACTGTCCAGCTGCTTAAGCCCTCAGTACCAGTTCCAGTCTCAAGCCAGAGGCGACCCACTTGAATCTCAGGATGGTTGTCAAGGAATCGAGCCACATGCCTGAGTAGATAATTATGATTCAGTCGTAGCAGCCCCTGTTTGGGTATCACAAATTCCTCTGCTGGGGCCACACCCACTAGCCCACGGTTACGCCATGCGAACTCGGATCGAGGAGCAAGGGCGACGGACTCGGATTGCGGTGTGTTTGGGGGCAGGTGACGAATCGCCAGCATCTCGGCATCGATCTGGGCGTCCGCTACGCGGGGACGGTCAAACAGTACCCGACTTCCTTGTGCATGTGGATTGCCGAAGCGTGGACAGGGGTTTCCTTTCTGCCAGTGGTTGCTATCATGTGTCGCTTCTACTCCACAGATTATGCTGTGACCTTGTCAGAACAACATTCATCTGGTCAGACATCTTGGTCTTCTCCTACCAAAACTCTGTCCTGCAGTGAGAACATATAACGTGATTGCAAGCATCCCACAGAGAAAATACGTCTCCGCAACTGTGGCCGTTAGCCTGAGGCTCAACAATATTATCACAGGTATGAAAATACCCACCTGGGATTAGGACAAATCTGTGCAGTGCCGCGGGGGAATGCGGCCAGAATCTTCTTCTTCTGCTCAAGCTCAGTCTCCACCTGGCCTTGACATGTATGTTCGCCCTCGGTAGGCTCTTCGCACTTTGAACAACTCTCGTTCTTGCATCTGGAGCAGTCCAGATTAGCCCCATCTGCAGGAAGGCCAGGACGTGGCATCAGCAGATTGTTGCAGATTTCGAAGTCAGGACCTTCGTTGTTCGGGACCCTGTGCTTGCCTGGATGAAAGATTAGTTCTTGTTCCTCGAGCATGCTACGACCGCCACTACTTACAATAACGACGGTTGGCAGGTGGAACATCGTAAGGCGAGGTCGCCTGCTTGAAGCTTCCGACAAAGTCGGCATCGAAGACATCTGTGAAGTCGTCTATGCTAAGTTTGTCCGCGCCCCAGTAGACAGGGTATTTGGTCTCGGGGTTGTCGATGGCCTCTGAAAACTGCCCGCGGATGTGGCCTTCCACGCAGTCGCCACAAATAGGGTCGCCAGCTACGGAGTGAGAGCTGACATAATCCCCTTCATCGTTTGGGTAGTCTTCGGCGCAGATGCCGCACTGGTATGGTATGCGCACTTCGGCCATGGTAGGATATCTGCTGCGGATAGAGAACGAGGAAGATGAAGAGGTCAACTGAAGACTTAGGCCTACGTATGAATCTGTAGTTGCTTTGTCGTTAGCCATAATCGAGGGACATCGCCGGATGTGGAAATGAGAGGATTCTTGTGTGACGCGGTCATCACATGAGTTCATGCTCGCTTTGTGGTTCTTTTGAATTGTATCCACTATTTAATGCTCTTTTTACAGCATTGCCTGGCTCTGATACGCGGATCAGACTTCTTTCACCCATTGTCCAGGCTGATTGAGGCTTTGCATCCAGCGATCTGGCCACTCATCTCGTGTTTTGGTAGCATCATCATCGCATGCGGTCGCGATGAATCACCAACAACGCCAGTGATAGCAGGTACAGTGCCTTCTTGAGTGGACGAAGTCCTCGTTCAAAGTCTCACGATGCAGAGTCTTCATCTTTCGTTTCTGGGTCAAAAGTTAGCCTAGGTTACAGGCCCGGCAAATCATCAAAGACTGACCCTGATACCCTTCGGCTGACTGTGACCTTATGCCGGAAGAGTTGAGTAGGCCTGCATCGACGATAAAACATCGCTCGAAGAACATGATTGGAAGCGCGCCCATTTTGAAGCCCATAGATTCTGACACATCGTAATCGGCAGTCCTGAACCATTGCTGGAAGCCTCGTTTGAAGCTCCCACCAAGGAGCGGATACAGCACCTCTTCGTCTCATGGAGCGCTTACATATATATAGGCTCCCGTCTTCCGCGCCGCAAGACAGTGCTGCATCACGTCCACGCAATCCTGCTCGGCTTCTGCTATGGCGTGACAAGTCTCATACCCTCCATCGCGAGGTTCTTCTGAGCGTTCGAGAACCCATCGAGTCTCGTTACTGTACTGTCTGAGATACCAGTACAACTCCAGCAGTCGGTTCAGCATACATGCCGCTTGACGGCAATTGTCAGGCTCGGATCCATCTGCTACGTTCGAGTAACTCAGTGGACTTGTTGCAGTGTGGCTTTCCAAGGCTGACTGTCTCATTGCCGTCATTGCGAAGTGCCGCTTCAGCATGGCATGACGCACAGAGAGATCTCGCTCCCACAGCTTCTTGAAGTATAACCTGACTACATGTGTTTCGAGTATCAGGTACTGGCAGAAGACGATGCCGGGGAAGTCGCCGTTCCTATCAAGGCTCCTCAACAAGTCTGTGACATAGCGAGAATAATATCCTGACAAGATGCACACAGCGCTGACGCCCGGCATCCACACACTTAACTGTGCGCCGCGGGCTCGCATCACTCGGCGCGCAAATTCTCGAGATCTAACAGCGCCACTGGCCATGAAGGGCATGAAGATCGTCTTCGGCGTGTAGTGCTTCTTGTCCAGATGTTCGAGGAAGTCGGCGAAGTGTAGCACCCAACGGCGTACATCGCAGCAATTGTCGCAGTGAACATGTGTGTTGAGCCGCTCTATCCTTGACGGACCGGCAAAGAATGATGTTATTCGCGTGCTGCAGGGCGGTCGGGACATCGTTCGATAGGGCGGAAGACCAGGGAGGTGCAAGGTGAGCCGGGGGCGATGTAATGTTAACGTTGGTGCCTGTTGTTGCGTAGAGCGAGGTCGTTGTGGTGGATGGTTTTGCGCGTCAGGAAGAGGTGGAACTGGGCGCGGCTAAGCCTAAGTTTCGTCACAGATCAACTCGAGTGAATGAAACCAGCCCAGCCTCACTGTTCCCTGCATCACTGACCTTCCCGCCATTGATACTCTCACCGTATGTCAGCCACCCGCTCTCAACAATAAACGAAAGAGCTGTTCAAGTCTGAAATTGTTTCATAACGACTTCGCTTGTTCACCATCGCTTGTTCAATGACGGCATTGCATGATGCTACGAGCGACCGCATAGACAAAAGAGTATGTGCCTTGATGTATGTCTTCGGCGAGACGGTGGCGGCAAGCTTCCATCGAGCTGTATAAGCAGCATGCGCAGGCTGACGGCCCGGGCAGTCTATTGAATATGTTCGGAACTCTCAAGACCGGTGATGTGATAGCGCTCGCTGCTCAAACTGCGCCGTACAGGCCTCATGGACTGTGTATACATATATAGCTGAGGACGTGTAAACTGATATAGAGTTCTCTCTGTTGCTCAAATGATCGTTACTGAGAAGGAGGCACTTGAGCCTGCAAGCTACGACCAGTGAAGTTTAGATCCCAGACCTGCAGAGGGCAGAGAGAGGGATGCACCGCCACACGGTCGATGTAACTACCGCCTGTGTCAGATCTTGCTTGCGATGCTACGGAAGCTAGACCATACCGTTGATCTTCAGCGTGACCAAGGTCCCATCGTGGTAAATTGGAGTTATATCGTCTTGAACAGCAGAAATGAGGGAAGAATGCAATATGTTATCAATTTGGGCATACTAGTACTCCTCAGAAGAGCAGCGGAAGCAAAAAGATATATCCTTGGGCGGGCCTCTGAGAAGGGGCGTGAAGAGCAAGCGTGGTGTCCGATATAAGATTTACCAACACAAGCAGTATGATGTGGCGGTTGCTGGCAACTTGCTGCCTGGTTGGAGGACAAAGGTATTGTTTCTCCAGGGTGTCTTGTCTTACTGCTTGTCACTGCTTGGCTTGCTCCGAGGCTTATCATAGATCTCACATGATGTTATCCTCACTGCTTCCAACACATTCCGACTTTGTCCTTTCTCTTGTTTGCCTCCCTCCCACCAGGTTCTGTCGAAACTTCGTGTGGTCCGCCCAGAATTGTCTTATCACGGTTCGTTCGGTAGTTCAAGTGATACGAGATATCGATGAGCGTTGTTCGTCGCTCGGGTGCAGCACAATTGGTATGGTGGTCTAGCATTCGACCTAGTCTTCCCGGCGCGGCATGATACCTCGTCATTGTGCCGCGCCTGACCACAAAACAGAGGTCTTCGCTGGACACGACTCTCGGCCAGGGCCCAGTCTGCTCTCTGCCATGCCTTCCTCGCTTGACTGCTGTCGCTTCATATGTCTTGACGAAGCTCGCGCTCTTTCAGATACTAGCGATATCATCCATCTTGTAGGACGTTTGTGACTGGCTCTCCAATTGCCAGGTCTCTAGTGGCCGTGCCTCGCTGCTTGGCCGAAGCTGTGACCCCGCTTCCCTCAAGACTCTATCGCGAGATCCGAGGGCGCTGCGGTGGTATGTCTGAGTAGAGATGGGTGGGACTAGTTCTGGCGATCTGCGTAGTCCTATCGTATTGAGGTCATGGCGAGCATAACAAATATGCGATGAAGTCGGTACATACTTTCGAGACTGTGATCCATTCATGTCAGCATCAGGAATGCTGTGCGGCGAAAGTATGATGACCGCGTCCAACTCCAGTGTAATGATTCTGCTTGTACGCACGCGATTACCACGGGCACCCATCATGCGTCTCCCTGCTGGCGTGTAGCTGGCGTACGGCGACTTACGTGATGTGGAACATCTCTTCAGGTTGAGCCTGGACGATAGCGTGCTAGTGAACAAACAAACCGAAGAGTGCCACCACATCCTCACCACAGCCAGCATCGGCGTCTGATCATCGAAACTTCATCGTCGCCATCGACTCCACAAAGCATACACTGCCAAATGTCCTTCTTCTCCTCGCACCCAGCCTCAGCCAGATGACAAGATGAAAAAAGTCATGATGTGTTTTCAAAGATTCCCCACCGACCCGAAGGCCAACGGGAGCGGTCAATTGCATAGTTTGCAATCAGCAAAACTGCAACCTCGGACGAGATCCTCATTGGTATGCATATGCCCTGTTGAATGAAGTCAGGAAGATATGGTTGATGAACGATGATGGAAGTGATAGGGGTGATGAACCTACCGTGCACCGGGATGTTGGAGTGAAGAAGAGTGTGAGAGAAGCGCTGGAGGTAAGTGAGCTGTTTGCAGGGACCATGAGGCCTGGCCAATGAGACGATGAGAGTGCTATTGCCGGTGAAGTTCGGACATAATGCGGCATAGAAGAAGGCTGGGCTTTCTGCGGCGTTTCGATAGTGGGCCTTGCCAAACCACCACCTTCCAACCATCACGTAACGCCATACATCAAGTACTGATCGCTTGTCTCGTTCATGTCACCTTCCTGGGTGGAGTCATCCCACAACCACTGCTGGAGAGATGCTCACAGCTGGAAGTGGCCACTCTACAATGTCCGCGCCTGATGGTCGACGGCAGGTAAACAGTGTGATGGCTGCCTCTGTCGCAACTCATTCGACTGACTCAGAGCTCTCATCATGATGATAGCAGTCTTGCTTGCGGGCGCTCCGGATGGATCAGACACGGCCAGCCATTCTAAGATTGTCAAGCGACATACGACCTGAAGCAGCAGCAACGAGCCCCGATGTGATATGAGGATACGTACTGGGATGGCGGCAGCCTAGAACATTTGCCGAGATGCTCAGAGACTCAGGAAACGTTATTCGATCCACAGTGTGGACAACAAAACTCAACTCGTCTGGACCTGATCGTTTTAGATCGTGGTCGGCTTCGTATCTTGACATGGTCGGAGGCTCGTACACGACACGACGAATGGTAAACTCAGTAAAGGATCGAATATCTGCAGTCTACCAAGCTCCCTGCAGTAGAAAATCAGATGAGGTGCATTGCAGGAACAGATGTCTGGAGTGGCGAATGACATGGCACACAAAGCATAACAGTCGCGTCCAAGGATCGTCGACTCTCCGCCCTCCTCTATATGCACAGAGCAGCTCTGCGATTTGTCTTATAGACGAGACTGAAGCTGTAGTTTCCAGACAATGAAGCACTCTCTTCCACTTCTCATGGTGACCACCCCTGGACATCTTGACGAGTGTCATCTCCAATCGACTTCGACAACCATGTTACTCATGTTTGGTCGTTTCAGGCAAGAACTCCTACCAACCTTCAGTATACACACAAGACCTCTACCGAGGCCTCATTACCATCATCGTACCATTCTCGCTGGCCTCTTCCTCCTGCTCCATCCTTCGCTGTCTACCATCGGCGAAGTCATAGCCCATGATCTGTGGCAGTCCTATCTCATGCATCCATGAACTTAGTCCGTACACATCTCCTGCCGCTCCTCGAGGTGGTGAGGCAGCTCTGCGCAGGATGCGCTCGACATCGTCTCTGGTCAAGAGAGGCTTGCGATTCGCTTCGGCTTTCGTCTGACAATCAGCGCAGCGCCATTCATCTTTACGTGATATGTCAGCGCAGCTCGAGCGAGAAATCAGAGATGTTTGAGTTTGGATTGCCGGCTTAGCGAACAACCACGAGCTGGAGCCATGAGAGCAGCACTTGTCGTGGCTGAGAGTTTGAGTGGCTGTGGCGGCCTTGTTTCAATCCACTTACCGTTCTGCTCATTTTGCTCACCCACACACGCTACATGAAACCGCCCGATCTCACAATCATCACCCATGCACTGTATGATCTCATTCCCATCATTCGGCTGCTTGCAGATGCACCAAGTCTTCGTTGGTGTCTTTTTCCGGCGCGGCGCGGCTTTCTTGCGAGCAGGCTTCGCTTTCTCTGCGGGAGACTGCAATGCCTCGACATATCCAGCGCCATTCGGCTGGATATATGTAGCAGGTGGTGTTGAGCTCCGAGCGTCGGCTTCCACGACGCTATCAGTGACGCGAGCGCGGCGCATTGCTGGTGTAGTCGGCTGGAAAGGGAGTATCGTCTGACGCATATCGGAGCTCGTGCTTTCGACAAAGGCGAGAGGTTTTAAGTGGGGAGTGCCCATGTTGATGCGGAAAGGAGAGTGTTCGCTGTCGGCACGAGCAGGAATAGAGGAGCAAGTTCTGGGGATACTGATCAGTCGTGGTTACCGGACGTTGTCATCACGACACGAGGAGGTTCTTGGGAGGCATGTCACATGACGCGGCACATTCACCTGCTGTGAAGACCCAGAGAGCAGAGCAAGTCCATTCGACACTGCAAAAACAGGCACCGTGGTCAATTTTTGACACGCGTTGTATTCTTCCACCCCACTTCCCAATCACGTTGCAGCCACTGATTTCACTCTTCTGTTGTGGTTTCTTGAGCCTCAAGAACTTGCACTTTCGATGTTGGTATGTGCTTGATATGCCATAATCACGCCTCTTGCCCGAACTTCTTATCGCCACGACCTAGCATGAGATCAACGACGAAACCATGCTGCTGGATCCGGGGAGTAGTCTGCCAAAAACGAGTGCCATATCTGTCGCTGAGCCGGTCGAGTTTGATGCCACTCAGTTCGTTCTGGATGAGACATGTGATGCCCACAGCTGTGCTGAATCATGGCGACGAGCGCTCGCGGCGCCGAAATGCCGAACATGCAGGGTCCGAGCTGTATGCGGGACATCTAGGGGGCGAGTCGTCAGTAATGCCAACTCGGACGAAAGAGGTCGATGCAGCTGATCGAGGTCCTCGAAGGGGAAATGCCAGGGGGTGAAGAGAGTTTCTGTCAAGCAGACTGTGGAGTTGCTGACTTCGCCCGTTCGCCCAGCCAGCAGTGGCGGACTACGTTCACTCAGTTTTACTTCTTGATGCGCAATATGTTATGGAAACGATCCAAAACTCCATGATACTGCCCAGTCCTCGAGACGATGTCTTCACTCTATCATGAATATATCCACAGCAGAGCTTTGCTCCGCACATTGCCCACTGTTCCTCCTGCGTCGACAGCGGGCCGTGCAGATGATTCGCGAAATCAAGTCAGCAGCAAACCACATCAGACGAGCACAGCGGCGGGCCAGTCGGCTAGCAAGGCGAAGATAGATCAATGAGATTGCTTTTATACAGGATCGTGACGAGATCGCGCCCGAGTCCTGAACCATTCCATCAGTGAGGCAGCATGAGAACGTCCTGCGATTGCTTGAGGCACTTTGTGGAAGGAATTCCTCTAAACCACAAACCATTTGGTCATCAGCCACCGATGCTCCAGAGTATCAATCTTTCCACCATCTCCAGTGAGTCCTAGACGATGGAGATCTTGTATAGCTAAGAAGGAGGAGGAGGAGCGCACCGAGAGATACTGCACACACCCAGGCACCCTCGAACGCCAGGCCAAATCACTTGCACTTGCACTAGCCTAATCTCCTGCTTTCGCATATCCCTCGCCAATCCTTGAGTCGATCAAATGAGACAAATCACACTCTACACTAATCTACCAAGTTCAAGTCAGGTCTGACTGGGCATTGCTTCGGCTGTCGTCAAACTATGGCTTTCGACAGCATCAGCAGGCTCTTCCCAGGATAAATGGAAGCACTTGTGACTCTGGAGCTGCTCATGGGACTTTGTAATGTGTGATTTGTCCTTGCATAGATAGCAAAAAGGGAGATGGAGACGGAAGGCTTCAGGGCAAGAAGATCAAGCGGAGCGGCAGATTGTTCGACCTTAAGGACACGAATGACGGAAGGGCTCGTAGATGATGTCTCCGCTATACGGCTGATCATGCACACAGCGAGCTCCTTTTTTTCCACTACCGTAGCAATTCACAGAATCAATGCTCAATTGATCCAGACAAAACTTCATCATTGATGCGCAGTTTGTGCTCGCATGTGTGTGTGTCTGGGTTTGTGGCCAAAGGGCCTATAGACAACGGGGTCTGATATCTATGTTTTCAGGATAATCTGTAGGCAGATAGGCGTCCCACTCGTCTATAATATGAATTCAGACAATGGGGCCTTTCACTAGTCAAGCTTTTGTGATGTGGTGAGCGGCGTGGATCCCACTTTCTCATGGCCTGACCGTGAGCGGGCATTCCTTCACTAGCCCCATCTCCCTTACTTATCCTCATTTTCTGTCACACCACAACAATCCTCTTTCTCTATACACTTACCACCTGAGGCCCTAACTCTAGCCAGTCATCCTTCTTCACGTCTCCGATGTCACTCCTGGGCCATTGACTATCACTCGTTCCCATATATGTACCTCCCCTACGCAAATCGCCGCACCGTGTCTGACGCCTCCAACAAGATGGCCTCGGAGAGTATCCCCGTGGGACCACTGCGTTGACGCACCAGGCCACCAGGCTGGGACTCGGATAAGTGGACATTCTCGGACATCTCCATGGAAGATCTGAACAGAGCCGTGCGCCGTACTGGTCAACTCGAACTTCCCACGAACGCAAGATCTCCGCTCTTTCCATCATCTCACTCGAGTAGGTACTGTAGACTGCTGCACAAGAAGATTCCCCCGCTGATCACGAAAGACACTACCCGCCAACCTCTGCGTGACCTTGCACATCCAGACCCCACGAAGGTCCCAGCTGACTCCATCCTCTATTGCGTCGAATCCCGCATCGCTATCTACAAGGACGCAGAGAGCAATTCATATTACCGAGAGTACAACGGGGAAGTCAGGAAGCCGGCCGCTACCTTGCGTCTCGATGCGCGGAAGACGGGCCTTCTCTCTTCTTGGCAGCTCGACTCGCTGGGCATTCGCAAGATCATGCTGGCTTTGGCTCTCTGTATCCTTCATGGCTGCAAGCGAGCCGTTCGCCGTAGCTTGGGATGGTCAGCGCTTCCGCAGATGATGGTTGATCGCCATGAGGCAGCATGGAAAGCCAGGCATTGTACAAAACCACGACCTCTTGCGGCAATAAGCTATGATCAAGAATACTAAAAAGCAGGTCGGCGACCACTGAGAGGAGTGGCAGGGCGCCATCACACTCGAGAAATCTTTGCAAGACATAGAAAGGCATTCGCTGCAAGTGATGGGCTGAGCAAGATGCAGGGACATGTCGCAAGTGAATGTTCATAATCTATGAATCAGGGGTCCAACGCTTGAGCACCTCGAGCTTGCCACTCCTCCGTCTGTAGCAACTCACCCTTGCTCAACAACCCCAACGACGTCGGCACACGACTCGCAGTCGGCTTTCTCTTCCAACTCTGCAGAAAGGCGCCCTGCAATACCGCATCGACGAGCATCACCTTCGTAGGGACGTGCCTGCGAGAACAAGTCCATTGAACACCCCGACCTTCCCCTCAGACTTGTCCTGTTGGTGAGTACTGCCTCGACATACATCTCACGCATGACTGATAGAGCAAGGCAGCTCAGTCGGCGTGGCGTATGTTCCAGGACAATCGACTGGCGCGGCGACGCATGACGAGCTCCCCGTTGTTCGAAAGCAGCCTATTCCTCGATTTCGAGGATTACGGAACATGCACAAGCAGAGCAAGACCAATGTCTGCGCCTTGTCGCGCTCTGCGCGTACGGCCACCGCCGTGATCGTCCTTCCTGCATACATCGGCCCAGATGGGAAAGCTTTTCCACAGCGCAAGCGAGACAGGAGCGGTGAGAGTTATACGGTCCTTCCAACGTCTTCACATCTGCCCTCGATCACGCTTGAGTTCGATGGACTCGAGTCTGCTCCGGTGGCCAATTCCGGTCAAGATGAGTTCGACGTCGACGACGACGTCGACGTGAAACAAGAGTCTGTCAGCGGCAATGACGAGTCCGACCAAGAAATGGAAGAGATTGAGAGTCTACCTGATGAGCAAGAGACCACCAACCACTCCCGGCTTGCGGAGCCTGACTTCGCCCCGGCCAACTTTGGGCCTTTCGTTCGCGCACTCGTCAACGAAGCGCCACTCATCCGCGACGAGGCGGGTGCCTTGCTCAATCCGAGAGACTTCGACATCGAGGATTGATCCGCGCGAACACGTTACCACAGAGAAGATGAGTCCCCTGCACGGTCACAACGCCAGGGTCAGAAGCGCCATCCTTCAGGAAAGTCATAACAGAAGACACTGAGCAGGGAGGAGCCGGTTGGAAATCGAAGTTACTATGCTTCAAATAAGATGACAGATGGTTTTTAATGGCTATAGAGCGACCCGCAGATCCACGAATGCTCATCTGGGCTTGATACGTGATGCGTCAGAAAATGCTTGGGGACGTCTCTTCGATCACAAGGTTTGCTCTGCAATGCTGCAGACATTTCCGTTCCAAAGCAAAGGAAGAGAATGGCTCGCACTTTAGCCTACAATTGGTAAAAAGTATGAGCTCCTTTTTCTCGCATCCTGTCGCTCTCCGTATCTTTGTACCATTGTCGCTCTCTATGTCTGCGTACCAAGTAGAGTCGTGAGGCTTTAAGATAGTACAGCTCTTCCGTCTGCTTCTCTACCGCTCCGGCCCGTATTCGCACAGTGGGTCAGTACTTGTCAGCTCAAGCCTCAGACATTCCATTTTGGAGATTCACTATAAAACAGGAGATCTGAACCATGCAAGATATCCTTCGTGTCGGCGGCTTGGAACATCCTACTGCTTCGTTGCCTGTCTACGACATCCTAGTCCACTGGTACAAGAATCATACTCGGCACTATTGCCAACTTCGTCGTATGGCTTATATGCCTAGCGTCTTGTCTCGTAGTAGATACTAGAGGGGAAGACGAGAGAAGAGATCATCCCGGCGTTTGTCGAGAATTCCTCATATATACAGCTCAATGCAGTTCCCGTTTAACACAAAAGCTGGCGCTGTTATGATGAGCACGGAGTACGGTAAAGTGGGTCGATGGGCTCGATCGTCTTAATCTGTCGTAGTAACACTCATATATGTAGTTCACAGCTCCTAACGACCTGGGCGTCGTAGCAGCAATGTCGTGCCTGGGTATTTGTGTTAAGACGCATGATCCTCTGTTTCCTTCGCTGCGCCATGGCGAATCGTTCGGTGCTCGGGGCGCGTGCCGCCTATGTAAAACGGTCTTGGTACATGAGGAACTTCTCAACAATATGCCTGTGGTCGGTCGGAGGCTGGCTTGGTGGTGGTTTTGCGATGCGAAGCATAGGATCTGTAGGAAACTGCTTGTCGTGTGCAGGGTAGTGGATGGATTAGTGTCTGTGGCTATCTTCGTGCTCGTTCGTGCTCGGTCCCTGCTGGTTTAATGGTAGTCGTGGTATCTCCAAATCGTTCCTGTAGTATGTTTTGATGACTGGCAGCCACAATGCCTTTGTTTCGGATAGGCGGCGCTCTCTCGAGGCTCTGCTATTACTTGTGGATAGTAAGAATGGTAGTCTGGCGGTAGATATGATGAAATGAATACCAACTGGTTGTATCGCTGAAGGTTGCGGTGTGTAGCGAGTTACAGGAAGACCAGAAACTGCCGCCGAATGCCACCACTAGTCTCCCTACCCGCAACCGTTCCCGCCCCCCTGCGGTCTATCGCCGGCTCTGAGTCCTCACGTGCACCTTTTCCCCTTATATACATGCTAAGCTCACCTGTCCTCATCCAATTACCGAGCATGAACTCGACGCGCCTATGGCGGAGTGGTTCACACCACCTAACGTACGTATGAAAGACTTTCTATTCTGTTTGGTGTGTGACAAAGGGACTGGCACTCCCATGAGGTAATGTATTGGCACGGCAAATGGCATCGGCGAGATCATCCTATCCAGGATTGGAACATATCATATTTTTTTGGCAAATTTTGGTTGGTGGTATGGGAAATTCGAACCCGCGTGGGTATAAGAGCGGTGGACGGCTTACACGCACTGCTAAGCTCGTGTAAATCTGCTTTTTGCTGGAGTTTACCTCCTTTTTCCACCTCTCCACCCGACATTGTCACTGCTTCGCCAATGAACTGCGATGACTACAACAAGCAGGATGCATATCTCAACAATATCTGGAGTATCCATGCGTACACGGACTGAGTCATACCAGCGACCTCCATCGCTGTTAATGAATGAGAAAGTAGTGAGACCTTTGCGATATCACAATTTCCCGAGAGAACTCTGTCACTGGTCTGCCAAAAACATTGAATGCGAGCAATAGACCTGATGCACGTTGTTTCCCCTCGCACGCGCTCACACAACCGATTCCTCCCACGCACGCCATCATTGAGCCATCAGTGACTGGTTGCACCCCCCTGTCACCCATCTTCGCCAAGATCAGCCTGCTCATATGGCCTGCCGCATTTCTACCACCTACCTTCGCAGCTTCCTCGCTCACGCGACGAGGGTGTCCCCCGATGCGGACAACAAATCTGTACCGATCCTCGCGTAGCCTGGAACGGAGCCGCAGCGGGACAGTGTCAAGTTCACTTACATGCTGCTGGTAAAGTGCCTCGACATTCAAGAGCACGTAATTCCTACTATCTCTCATCTTGCGTTCGCAGTAAAGGTGTAGTCTGTCGAGCTGTCGGCGTCGTACGATACTATTTCCTGAAGGACAGGGACGAGCATGCTTCATTTCAATCTCTTGCGTTCTGATGTCTTCTGCATTCAAAGCAGACCGCATAGCCTCCAGTCAGAAAACAAGCCCGTATGACCATATCGACTCCTTGTCACTGTAGTATTCGAAGCAGCTCCTCTTGTAGTAACGCCTCATGCCTTCCTGGCGCAACTGGTTGCATGCCTGCAGCAGTGCTGGCTGCGCGCCGCAGCCGATGACATGCCTGCCTGAGAGTTGTGACAGTCCTCTGTCAAGTCGAAAAAGGCGATTCGGAGCAGGAAGGACCAGATGGGCGATCAGGCCGCGCACGAGGCGCGCTTCTTGAGTCTGACTGAGGAATGGAATGGCCAGATTGTGGTATGCGGCATTTCACTTCACTGTCCTGCAGTCAGCTCTGATTTACTAGGGTTGGAAACGGAATTGCAGACCTGTCTCTGCTGCAATGTTCGAGTCCGCAGCTCGCGTCTTTCTGCGAAGCTTGTCGCGCCTAACTCGCAGCTCGCGCTGTATGTCGCCGAATATTCTGGACTCATTGTGGGCTGCTGTGGTAGGTTATGCGAGAACGTCGAAAGTAGCGAAGCTGAGTTCGTCTTCGAGGGATATGAGAGCATGGATTTCTGCTTGCGACTTTGTGGCGAGAAAGGAACGCGATTGCGGGCCGCGTCAGCGTCGAGGTGAAGGTTGGATCCATGCTTCACAATTTGTGTGAATCTGTTGTGCTTCAATGTGTATATTTGACATGACGGACCCCGAGGGAATCTGGCGTTTATATGGTCCTTATGTCGGATCGCTGCTTGGTACAGGCTACAAAGCACGAGCTCACCACCCAACTGACTGTAGCCATGACGATAATGTCACTCAGTGGCAGCACGCCAATTTTGACCGCTTTCTGTACACAAATACTTCCTCCCCTCCTCTAGACTTCTCCAGGTCTCCGACTCCTCCACTATCCCCAGCCTTCTTGATCTGAGCGTTGTCTTCTCCATCCATGAGGACAGCTAATCTTAGCTGCCCAAGACGGCGAAAGTCCAGTCGTCCTGCCACTCTATGCACTTTCTGAATAAGATCACGCCGCTTAATGCCGGTCGAAACAAAAGCATGGCCTGACAAACGAGCGCCAAATTGACGCAAAGAGATCTGCACAATTGGGCTTGGGTCAAGAGCATGTCGAGACATGATCAAGTCGCTGCTGGAGAAACGTGTAGTAGTTCGAGGGTGATTTTGTACTCCAGCTAGCTGCAAACCATGAAGATGGAGTGTGCACACCTCGCGGGTGGATTGGCCAGAGTGACCACACCTGTGAACCAGAAGAGGCGGCTTCAAACGACTCTCCATGAGCGTGTATCTATCAATGTCCATGGAAACATACCATCTTGGTCTTGAGAGCTCTAGTCTCATATCAGGGACTAAAAGCAGCGGGGCGGCCGCGACTTGTGGATCGTCTCTGGTAAACGATATCAAGGCAGGAGTGGGACCGCTGATGATGGAGAACCGGCCTTTACTCGATCGCCTCTCCAGAACCTAGCGGAGTGCGAGACGACGGAACGATCCTATGCCTGCACTCCGAGTAGCCCTGTATAGCTTTACGGCAAGTTGAATACACGCCCAAAGGTGAACAGATCTCGAAGTGGAAGACCCTGATTGTTGAGAGAGAGAAGCTCAAAACGAGGGTGGTCGTGTAGTCGCTGGCAGTATGGTAAGTGAACACGCAATCGGGGTCGACGACTCGCAGCCGGGAGTTGCCGGAGTTCGTGCTTGAGATCCTCAAAAAAGTTCTGGATATATCGTATAAAGAGCAACTCGGCGGCGCCTGCTAGCGATGCTGGGTATGGTGTTGCCATGATGCGCATAGTCGTTGGGGATTTGGTGGAAAGATGTCGATGAGCATGCCGCGTCGATGATGATTACGCTCTGGCTCTCAACAAATCGAAAAACACAAAGGGCGCGTGGAAGCTGTCACGCCGAGTTTTCAGTCACGAGCATCAGATGAGTAACGCAGACTTGCTATTCGCGGTTTGTAGGCCATCGATTGTGATATCCCATATGCTACTGATCTCGCAATGGAGACCGTGAACGGACACCGTGAAGGACGACTGACAAATTCCCATACGACCAATCCTTCAGTCTAGTTGATGTACGTACAAACACCGTCAGACATCGAGCTGGGCAGCCGCCGACCGGCAGAGTGAGAAACAAAGAATGTCATGGAATGAGTGAACCCCATGCTTTGGGAACCAAGAACGAAGACAATCCCTTTGTCGCTCGCGCTCGCGCGCGACCTATTGCTTACCGGTGCTCCAATATGACAGGCTTATCACTTCCTCTTCCGTGCGTCCTGACTGTCTGTAATGGCATCGCCTGCCGTGTTCCCTCGAGACGCATAGGATCGAGATGAGTGGTTTGAGGAGATAATCCGATAGGCTGCCAACGAGTGGCACCAGATCAAGGACGTTTGTCGGGAGGCTCCATAGCCAGCACTGAATTTGATCTCCTCCTCGAATTTCCGAGGAGTTGATTGTCTGCGTGTCAATCAGCAACATGCTCAGCGCGCTGCACAGCAACGAAATCTCACAAGCATCAGGAAGGAGAGGCCGGCTGGCTTGATGTATGAGGGGAGATCGATCAGCCAGCGTGATAGCGAGGGCAGCGCTGCTTGTAGGTCTAATTTGAGGCTGGAACCGTCGAGTTGCCCCAGATCTTGTTGTATGGGAGGATTGGACGTTGTGGCCTCTATGCAGGAGACAGCGTCGTGAGCTTCACCGAACCTTTGAAGAACATAGGCTGGAAATATTGCGTCAGCGTCCTGTTCCAGGAGGAGTCTGGAAATTCAGAGGGGTCGAGAAAGCCGAGGGATGGTCTCGGTTGGTCTCCAGGCGGTCGTCAGCTTTCGGCAGGACTACCTTATCTCGAAGCTTTCGGTCAACCCAACGACCCTCTGTTGGTGCACAAAGATTTGAATTCAAGAACACCGCTTGCCAGCTTCTTTGCCATCTTCTCTCCTGCGTCACCAAAACCTTCCAGCTGACTGTTCTTTCGAAAGGAATCGAACGGCGCAATGCCTGGCTTGACCATCATCAACGCTCCACCGCCATCGACCTCCTGTCGCCGTATCGAAGCATCAAGTTCAACCAACGCCCGTGCAAGAGCTATACTGGAAATACCGAGGAAGGCGAAAGGACAGCACAAACAATGCCATGGTAGAAGGGGTCACTTTGTTCGTCGGACGTCTTTGCTGCGGCCATCCAGCCGCGGGCATGAACAATGTGCGTTGCCAGGCGTTTGGAATGGTCAATTCGCCCAGGAATAGCATTTCTCAGTGTATCGGCAGAAACGACGATAGGAACCGGCGACTCATCCAATCTTACCACCAAACACTCCATAGCTCCGGCACATAATGCCCGAGTCGACACCTCTTCCATGGTATGGAGATGTTGCAACGACGGGATCAGGCACATCCACTACTCTCTTCTGTGGCACCGTCCGAATGGAGAACTGTCCTACCACGGCAATGCACTCAAGACAGTCGCTACCCGTCGTATGGTCTTCCTATGCCGACCAGTAGACCACGAGTTACTCGCACACAAATGCAGATTTTCAAGCGACTCGGGTGGTTGTTATCACCTGGGCAAAACTTGTGTGAATATGATTCCACTGCCTAAGGGGTGGTACAACGGGCGATGTTGACCAATGCCCTCGGGTAAACAGCACCGGAAGGTCCTGCGCAGACCTGAACCTCAAGAACATGCTTGACAACGCCTTCTTCAGAGACGCTTATGCTGACCACCTGCTATAGCAACTCGTTTTCGAATTGGAGTGCGATGCCGACGACCATTAAGCTGGAAGATACCTACTCTTCGACATTCTTGTCACAAAGTCTGTACACAAGGCGCCCGAGGACATGGTCTCGTATCCGCGAACGCTCCAACAAGCCTGACCATATGGTGCATCGAAATCGACCTCACTATCGCAAGTCAATGTGCTATAAAGCTCTACGAGAAGAAAAAGACCTGCTGCGACTGAAAAGTATCTCGGGGTTCATCTGCCCTATAACCAAGCAGTCACACCGACACTCCTTCTCGGCAAGTATAATGACTAATGCGGTAGACAGTGATCGCAGGCAATGATAACAAGAAGGAAAGACGTAGTAATTTCGGGAGAATTGCTATGCTCTGCTCGCCCGTCTCCTTACCAATGACGTTCGTCACAGTCAATTTCAGCCTGTACTTAGCTGCGGGGGAGGCAAACCGACACAGAGACCTAGACTCCGACCGTTGTACCGTCCTACAGCTCTGTGACACAATCATGGAAGTTAAAGCAGACTACTCCAACCGTCCGCTACGCTGCGCTATCGGTAACCCACTTTCACATTGTCAATCGGCCAGCTTGGAGTGGTTCTCCCAGTACCTGCCCATCTACATCGCTGCAACTCTGATCATGAGGCAGGCGCTTTCGAAATCGTCAGCATGGCAGCTCCTGCATGCGAAGGTGCATTGAACGACGTTGAATCTGATCGTAGCGCATGAATGCTGTACGGTTGCAAGAGAAAGTACCCACTGATCATCATGCATCATTTCTGATTAGTCCGGATGTCTCTTCGCGGTCATATATGGTCAATCAGTGGCCCCGAGATTCCCTCTGAAATGACTCAGCACGTCCGACAGTGTTGATTAAGTCAAGATTCTTCGCTCCATCTTGCTATCAAGATACTGTGCTAGCTTGATCATGTGAGGGTGATATGAGGGTGCTATGAGAGTAATATGACAGTCAAAAGCTACCTTGGGCCACACAAGACAGCTGCCTCGCTCATGCTAAATTAGTGCAGTCTATAGAGACGATATCGAGGAAACTACACATCGTTGTCAGACATGGGCTTCACGCACCAGTACACCAATGTAGCTTCTTGTCGTCTGCTGCACTCTTGACCTTTTCTCCTCGTGACTGACCCGGAAGAGATCTGTACTTTCCCCGCTTTGTCTGGGATACTCAGGGATGGCGGCATGAGTCTTGGTACTGAGATGGGATTCAGATGCGTACTTTAGACACCACAGACCTCTATCGGTTTTCTCACACTATCAAATGTCTCCTAGTCTTGTCTTCTGCCGGGGTATAGCTCGATCATGCTATGGCTGTTAGCTCAACTGAGGGTCGTCACATAGGTCGAGCGGCTGGCGTTGTGATCTTGAAGCATAGGTACGTGTAATTGCGGTGATTTCTTCGCGGACGATCTAGTCAGAATTTGCCTCCTGTCCACATTACCTGGAGTACAATACTGATGTCTCTCCATGTTCTGCGTACTGAGTCATATCGTTTCCCACTCATTCCTCCATAGCTCTTCGCTCTGCCGTGCCATGCCCATTGTTCTCCTTACTTCTCTCGACCTTTGCTGACTCGACTGCCATCTGATAGAACAATGCTTTTTCCATCTTCTTTGTCTTCCCTTCACTTCTCATTCACGTCTCCCGCAGTCCCTTGTTAGCCACCTTTCTTGTCCATCTCTTGAGCATCTGCTTCAAGCCCTTCTTCGGCGACTCGCGTTGTTGCTCAGAGATCCAGTCGTCTGTTGGGTGATTGTGGCGAGTGCCGTTTTTGGCGATGTACCAGTAGCCTTGATACCCATGGCCGAGTGGCTGACAGCACGGTGCCAGGAGAGAGGAAGATCGAGGTGGAAAACGCAAGTCGGCGGGAAGAGTGTCCATGAGTGCTTCTGTCCCGATGATATGTTCGTATCTGAGCTGAACGATATGAAGTGCTTGACCTGGTGCGAAGAACTACGGCTGGGAGAGTAACGTCGCGTTATCGATGCTGATGGCTTGAGCTGTCTGAGGAGTCTCAGGAGTAGGGCTTTGGTTATAAATTTTGTTTCCTGTGCTACATAGCCAAGCTTGCAACAACACCATTCTTCACCACGTCACCCATCACTCATACCCGAAACTTCACTTGCTTCACATCTTCTCGAATTGATCGTGGCCAGCACCGCCCATCTCGCCCGCGCTCAGCTGTCGTCGGCAGCTCGTCAGGACACTCCCGCTACCGACTCCGCGACAAAATCGAGTAAATCTTCCCCCATATCGCCACATTATCCGCGCGTTTCAATACAGCAACTCCCCTGAAGGCAAGGATACGGACAGCGCCGGATAATGCGCGATGAGCAACCGTCAGAACGCAGGTTATGCATGAGCGACGAGCCTATGATGTCCTACGGGTAAATGAGTACCTGCGTAGCTTTCTTCATGGGAACGCCAATACCAATCGGATACACCATCATTGATCACTCAAGCGCATAGCAGCGCATCACCATCAAGCATATCGTCCCCTTGCTCAGCCGCAGCTGCATCGAGGACCCGAATCGCGTGCTCAAATCATTCGAAATTATCGGCTAGCTGCTGATGAACTGAATCCTCGATGTCTCCCATCACGACATCACGCGATAGACCATGGCGGGCCATCAATAGTCCGAAACTGGCGAATGCCCTCAATAGGCCATCAGCCACGATCTGGCGACGCAAGAGATACATCGATAGCGACACGGTAGACGTGGACAGTCAGCCAGTCATGTGTCATAGCGAGAGTCCGCAGACTGTTGTGGCGACAGACTCACAGACCTCCAGGTTGCTGGACATTGAATCACGTTCCACTCTTTGCCAGGGTGAGCTGTCCTGTACCTGGACACGGCACGAAATGGATCACAGCCCAACGCACCCATCAGCACTACCAGTGGCTTGAAAGGGCGCACTTGGATGTGCGATGATCTTCGGGTTGCTCAGCGCTTTTGATACTCAAGATTGACACAGATCACAATATCATATCAGAGCGCACGATCTGGGCGACAAGATGCAGCCGCAAATACACCGGCAAAATAATCTCCCCTGATATTGACAGACTCGACACCGCGTTTATCGATCCAATGGCCTCCTTGACCTCCTCATCGTGACTCGTCTATCAACCACGATTACTTGTGTCACTGGCCCGCCACAATGAGAACGACCAACGCCGTTGATGGACTTGTCCCCCCAGCAGGAGTGGCGCGCCAACATATCGCGCGCCATTTCCGCCAAGATCCAACCTGTAAGAAGAGCACAAGTAGAACCTGGAAGAAGTCGATCGGATGTGGTGGTAAATGGTCGAGAACAATGGCGGCGGAAGAGTACTGACCACAGGTGAAGAACAAACTTGATCGCAGGGCACGAATGAGGAAAAGAGGAACTGATTGTTTTGAGACTTGCGCCTTCGCCCAAAGGAAGTCGGGAGGCTGTCGAATGCTTGCCATCGAGTAGCTACCGAGCGCGTCGAAAGAGTCTGCGACTGCGGTATTTTCTGCGATATCAAGCTCGAGTCACGCCGCAATCTACCGTCACCACCCATCACGGCTTTCTGCTTGCCCTGGTAAGTTACGACTCCATCTCCTGAGAGGCCCGCAAATGATGAGAACATCCCACAATACAGGAACATGGAGCGCTGCCTCCCGAACAGCAGTAATGGTCTGTTGCGAAGTCTTTCATAAAATCTTGGCAGCCAACAAGCTGCGCGCGCATTGACAGTCACCTTTGTACTGGTCGTAATGAAATAAAGGAAAGAAGCAGGGAAACACTTCGAAGGGCTGCTGCTACCAGTGACGATACATAAGGACAGAAGGGAACCATACGAAGGGACAGAAGATACAGTACTGACTTTGACAGAGCCTTTCGCTTTCAATGGATGCCATGTTCAGTCGTGACTCTATGCTGACCAGTATACAGATGAGCGAAAATACCAGACCGAGAAGCGATTGGCGTCTGCTTTACCCTCACTACCGGTGTACCGTCACAGGTATCAATCAATCCCCGGTAAGTCATGGCCATGTGCTCCCCATGCCACTTTTTATACCATGATGAACCCCAAACGCCGCATCATACACAAGTCAGCAATGGCCCGTCGCAGGCAGTGGCTAAATCCCCACTTTGCATTCAGCCGGCGACGCCCACTCGCCTGGTCGAAGCATATGTGTAGTCTCCTGGTCCAGTGTCAAGCTGGTGGTAAGAAGTGGGCTTTCTTTGATCAATTTACCTCCTCGGTGGCTGATATCGCATAGAGATTGCTTGAAGGGCTGCTGGCTGTGGCAAGATGAAGTTTGTGGGGCAATGCGTGCAATATCCTCCTGGCGATTGCGCCAGCGTCTGATTATCGACCTCCACTCCTGCTCAGTATCACACATGCTACGAAAGATGATCTTGCTGACGGCTTTTATAAAGCAGTCGCGGACCTTCGTTGGCAGTCTCAGCAACCTCGGACAGAACAGTACAACCTGAGGGCAAAGACAGGCACCGGAGGATTGATTGGGTCGCCGGGAGGAGGCTTGATCAGGCAGCCTCCATATTCAGCATTTGGCTCCAGTTGTAGGCTCTCGGTAAGGATCAGGACTGTTCCCACTCCTGGACTTTCAAGAGGGATTTACCGTTGTCGCCGATTTCCATGGTCAGCGATCGACAACAGCACTCCAGATCATCGCCGTCAGAGAGACTTTGCCGGCACAGCAATGATCATCGCTCTTCACGATTTGAACTCTGACCATCTTTACTGCTGTACCCAAGTGGTAATGCTCCAGGGTGAACTATAGCAGCGAATGTTCAGTCACATCGGTGGGCCTGATCGTCATCGGCATCAGCCAAGACCAACCGCCATCATACTCTCGCGATTTCAGTCGCTCGTAGACAAGGGCACAGAGAGTCAGTGTCGGGACCATGAAATACTACCAGCTTGCCGAGCCCGGCTGCCAACGGCTTGGACGTCAGGGTAGACGTTGGTTATTCGCGATTTTTGGACTGCCACTTCTGCCATGGACTCTAGCTTCAGCGGAGCTTGCAATGCTCCAATCGACAAGAAGATTGCCCAGACAGCAAGGAGCTCAAATCACCTGGGCCGGTCAAGGAGGCGGTGCCTCTGTAGCCACCAAAGATGCATATACGCCTGCATTCCCGACCTATTTGCTTCTACAGCCGCCTGAAACGTACACGCTTCTGCATTTACCTTCATAGCACATACGCTCTATGATTCACTTTTGGGCAACACTCAACGACAATCATTGACAAGCATGCAGTGCATTTTCAGCAAGTTGACAGCCCAAATGCTACCCTGAGTCGCCACCTGACGGGAACTACAGCTCCATGGGGTGACTACTGCCTGAGTGCGTACCCCTCCGGATGCTCCATCTAGGACACAGGGCAGCATCCTCACGCTCGGGATCTGCTCCAAGTTGGACCCATAAGCTATGGAGAGCTTAGCCAATGACTATGGGATCAAGCCATCCGCAGAGAAGGGACATCCAGCCCAATCCCAAGCACATCTACCAGCAGAGAGTCACACACTCCCATCTTGCCGCTTCGACCCATAGGCTATGGATGATGCGATCAACATTTCCCTCAAGAACATCACAAGCCAGCATGCCTTCCTACCCATCGCGACGTCTTCAGGCTGTTGGGAACATCAAGGAGAGACTGCGCCGAGCACGCTGAATGTCTTTTGCACGAAACCTCGGCGTTCTCATGTCCGGAAACTGTGGACGTCCTGTCATTTCACTCTTTCAAAGTGACGAATCATCTTTGTACTGCGGTCCTCCAGAACGTGGAGACAGTGGCGTCCTTAGATAAGCTCGACCACGGCCAACCTCGACGCCCAAATGAATGCAGGAGACTCCTGGGCCGAGTTTTCTATCCCCGCCATGTGGATACCTGGACGATATGCGAAGAGAGATTTTCGCTGGTGCACAGGCCGGTGGTCCTACCATGAGCCACGTTGCGGCTCGACCAGCTGGTCCGAGTCGGTCGGTACCTTTCCAGTTTGGGTTCTACGGATCATGTGGACCTTTTAGCGTCATAATGGACGCAGGAAGTAAGTCGATTGCAGATTCGGTCGTCCAGGCGATCATGAACGGGAACAATCAACTGGCAACGTAAATTCCGGGGAGGATGGAGCGGGAAAGTGCTCAGATTACAGCACCTTTATTCTGCCAGAATTATGGCTACATCCCCTTGGAATGTGCACTCCGTCGAATGATCATGAGAGCGGTTTACCCCTACTGCTCAGGTGAAGCTATGCTTCTACAGCGCTCCACGAAGTGCCTCCCAAATTGGGTTTCATGGTGCTCAGCATCTATGCCAAGTCCCACTCGCCGGTGCCAAGAACGAGGAGTCCACCGTAACTCTCGATGTCGAAGTCGATATCTCAATGATTGGCATGGCCTATATCAGCGGCGGTGTCGCTGCCTGGTCATTCTCATCTGGTATCTGGCGGTCTGGTATTCTGGTCTGACTGCTCGCTGAAAGCGATTCGGTGAGCATTGTCCTAGCATGGGCAGCATGTTCACGGCACCTTCTGTATTTGTCATGGCCCTCACCTGGATCTCCAAGGTCTCGGACTGGCAGTGTGAGTTGTCGCCGAGGTCTGATCTGCTTGCTGCCAAGATCCATCATGCCTCTGCCGGTACTCTATCAGTGCTTCGCGATTCTATATGGCCTGCCCGTACTCAGCTCGACGTCCTCTCCAACTGATTGCTACACAGACATTGTTCGCCCATTGCTGGAGATCAAGCGCCGACTGCTGATCTCTATTTGCTCTGGTCGAAAACAAGGGATGTGACCTCCGCGGCCATACCAATTTTGCCTAGATCCGAAGGTATGGTCCCGGGAATGAGGGATCGACATCACCTGGACAGAGAGGCTCCTGACTGGTGTTTGACGCAGTGTGTAATGGGGATCGAAGTGCTTCGCTGTCAGTATATAGATGCAGACTCGAATAAACCATCCTTGCACTCCCACGTCCAAGGCCCTGGGCAAGGCCGAAAACTGCCCCCTCCGTACGAGCGAGGAATCCGACCATCAGAGCGAACACTCGCCGGACGTGACTGCAATGACCCTCAGCAGGCCCCGACACCCAACGAATGTCGCGTGAACCACAAGCCAAGATCCGAGACACAGCAACAAAGACGACAGAAGAACAAAGCTCTCCGAATGCGACCCATGTGTCTCGCCATCCCGAGCTCACAGTCTGTGTCTGGATCTCAATGAGACGAGAGGGCTGCGTTTCTACGGGTACTACGAAGCTTTGATTCGACCAGCAGCGATGATATCGTACAGCTTCTCGTATCAACAACACCCTGGAAAAATTCCCAGCAGCCATGTTGGTCCCGAAGTAATTGCTGCAACGACGACTAACGAGCAGAAGCAACTCATACTGAACACTGCAGCCAGCCTGAAAGTACCAATCTAGTCGTTTTTCCATGGCGCCTCAACTCTGGCAGCATTCATCATATTCCACGCCAACCGAGTTCCCTACACATCGTTGGCTGCCTTGCGACGCTCCCATCTGAGACGGGTTTCTGAGGCGCTCCGGCGACATGCTTTGTCGGATGTATAAGCTGGACTATTGCCCTCCCTGAGACTGGAGGTCGCAAAGCTCGTGTTCTTTGCACAGGCCGCCAGTTAGTCTTCGGTGCTTGCGGTCGACCACGAATGTATCATGATCTGTGAAAAAAGCCCCAAGATACCGTACATCGGCGGCGGGTCATGCGCTGCTGAAGGGACAGTCTCCCAGATTCATCAAGTTCCAGACACTGCAAACTCTGCGAGTATCACTGCGGGCTCGAGCATGGCAAGACTTGGTATGGCGTCCATTGTTGAAAAGCAGCGGACCTTCGTGGATTCCGCGAGGAGTACGTCGAACCTTGGCAACCAGTATTATGGCCTGGAGTCAGAGAAGGGGCAACCACACAACCTCGGAAGTGACTGCACGGTTTGTGTCGAAGTGCGAAGTGCTACTTGAAAGAGATCAAGTCCGCCAGTCAGTATAACCTTCGGGATGAGGAGACATGAGTATGTCTGAGGCAAACATCTGGAACAAAGACCGAGTTACGAAATTATGTACCATTTGTCTGGAGGAGCGCTGATTCTGGATTCTCGCGGCGCACATACCGACATGGCGCCGATCTGGTTGCAGCCGGTGTGGACACTGGCAGAGGTCTGGCCTCGAACCACTGCAAGGAGTGATGAGATCAGACGTCGCGTTCAACGAAACACAAAACAAGCAAGTCGACACATTGATCTGGTTCCGCCGGCGTTTGACGCCGGCGAGATAGATTCTCGAACCGCCGAAGCGATGAGATCAATGAGCGAGCAGCCACCCGCAATGGACTCAGGGCCGTGCGGCCGGCCATGCACTGGGCACTGCGATTGAGGGCTTAAGTCAGTCCCCAAAGGGACATCGTGCCTCGTACAAAAGGGCAGGGCCGCAAGGGCTCACCACAACTCCCAAACAAACAAAAGTCGAACGCAAGGAAGAAAAGCAAATTTTGCCCCCAGATCCCAGCGAAGGAAGACTCCCCATCCAGTGACTTGGCAGTAGGTCTGATCATGGCAAGCCAGAGGATCCTTCACAAGAACTGGTCACCTTCAGGAGAGCCGTTTCGCGCCAGTAACTTGTCCCCGCCAGCAGTGACTCTGACGAGATCTAAAACTGCGTGCAAAGATGGACCGCCGGATGACCACGCGGATGTCAGTCTCAGAATGTGGTCAAGGCAGAGCGTATCTGATGCCCACTCGACCCCAGTAGCAGATGCCACGTCATGAGCCACCTTCTTGCGAACAAGAGAGGGATGTCATTGGACGACGCTGAAGCACTGAACCGGAGTTGGCTTCGAACTGCCGGATGGAACTGCTACCCGAAGGAGGCAGACCAACCTGCAACGGGAATTGGGCGCGAAGCACCAGATGTAGGAACAGGACAGGAACCCTTTGAGCAGAGCTCGCATGGGCGTGCCAACTTTCTCAGCCAGAACCGTGAAGGTTCCCAACTTTCCAGCAGCACTCTGACCATTCCTCTCCAGCAAGCTGAACTTCATCAGACGGCGGCAGGAGACTGCTCGAAGACAACTCATATCCCGGGCGCGCGGTACTGACGGGTTTTGGTCGGACTTAGCCGGGCCGCAAGGGCTCACCGTGCCGGAAGAGAAGCACTGATGCCGCCGAAGCTGGTCACCGGTGCTCGACTTTTAGCTGGGACTTACACCAGCGCGAGGCTGGCTGCCCAAAGGGAGTGTGAATGAAGGATGTGACGAGGAAGAAGCAAGCTTGAAGTCTTGGTCTTGGATGGTCTTGATTGCGCTGGCTACCTGTGTTGACATCAGCAACAGACGCAGCCTGTGGAGTACCATGACCTGCCTGAGGGGAGAAAAGTGTACAGTGGAGATGAATGCCTGAGATCAAGAAGGTCTGCGATTTCTGCAGTCGCCATCTCTGTCGATGACGTGGCGTGGTGTGGTGTATGATTTGGATGAAAAGACATGCCGCGAAAGGCGCCACGGCGAGAGACATCGACGAGAAATCTGCATGACCGTCAGAGGAATACCAATTTCGGCACATCGCAGCGGTGCCTTGAGGTGATCAGATGAACAATCGATGTGGTGTTGATGGAAGAGTGCAGATGATGGTGATGGTGATGGTGGATGACGAGAAAGGAAGACGAAGTGTCAAGCTTGGAGCGGCGTCACGCCAAGTCCGATGTCGGGCATCGAACCTCACTTGCAGTGCGCCTGCGCCATTCACTGTCGATGAATGCATGAAGTGAAGGAGGTGTCGATGAGATGTCGCCTGAGGAGAGAAGGAAAGACGATGGGAGGGGAGTGGCTTACCGTGCAGCCGGGCGCCAGAGAAATTGGGGCTGGTAGATCCGGGTAGCTTCTCGGCCGACGATCCTCCAGCAACCGGGGCCGCGAAGCTTGATCCAACTTCAGCTGTGCTGGTTACGGCGTTGCATGACTCGCACGGCGGTGTGTGGGTGGTATGGTATGGTGTCCTGTGTGCATCTCAGCTCTTGTCTCCTCTGGACAGCACGACGGCGTCGATGATGTGTCTCGAGCACGTGCACCTGGGCGCAACCGTGGAGTCAGACATGCCGATCATGCTGGTGATGAGATCCCGTCTTGGAGGCGAGAACTGAAGGAGGTGACTCACCTGTCTTTGTCTTGGTGTGGAAAGCCCAGGATACGTCTGGACGCGGTCAGTGAGGGTGATGGCAGGTGGCCGATAGAGGGTGCATACCTATGACTGGACATGCTCTACCTATCCACAGTCATGTTAGTGATGCTGTCATCGAGTGAGGAGTGTGAGGCGTGAGCGACTCGAGTGTCCAGGCAGCACGGTGAAGATGCTTGTGCAATGACCTGGAAGACTCGAAGTGATGCCGCCATGGCGCTGTCACTACCATACCGCTGCGAGGCCGTCAAAGCTGTTAGTGAGTGTGCAGGACAGCGTACTCGCGGCCGCCGCCACTCGAGATTGCCGCGAGGCGTCTCACGAGCTGCTGAGAATGGGTGGAGTACACTTACTGATGCCTTGTCGATCTTGTCTTGGTGTGGTGATGGTGTAAGGAAGATGAAGAGAAGATGGAGGCTGCGAAGAAGAAAAAGCTGGATATCTGGCTGTGGGGTCCGTGCTTCCGGGCTCACTCTCGCTGGTTCATCTGCCTCGCAACGCCGCATCTCCACCACCATCTGTCACACAGACAATCGGAGAAGTGCTTCTTCTTCAGGGAGATCACTTTAGTCATCGCCGTCCATGCGCGATGGTGTAGAAGATGGCAGAGGCGAGGCGCGAGCACGAGAAGCAAATGGAAGGCTCACTCACCACAGCTCTCAGTGAAGGACCCACAGTTCATGTGAGGGTACGAATTTACTTCACAGCGCTGCATCTGAATGGTCACGGCTCGTACACGAATTCCGAAAAGTGCAGATTGTTCGCGCAGGTCGTCATAACCATCTGCAAGTCTGTGCGACTCTATGTCATGTAAAGGGAGCAGGGCGCGCACATGAGGAACAAAAGCAGCGATCCCAGCGGCGGCTTGTGCTGCATGGACCCACATTTCCATCAAACCTCTGCGTTGCCTGCCACCACTGCAGTTCCACAACCAGCACTCGCACACGGATTCTGAGAGTTGGACGTTCCTCGCCGGGCTCAATATACCCATCTCTCCGTTCACATCGGGTGTCACATGCCATATCACTTGCTGTACAGACCTGCAGGTTTGTCATTGGAGCAAATAGAGCTCAGACCAGTTGACGTTCCCTGCTGACCCTTTTCGTGGCTGTGCGTTCGCTCGCCTATCTTCACTCTGCGCGGCTCTGAGCCCGCTGCGACGAAGTACCTGAGACGTGGGGGTATTTGGTCGTGGCTGATGTAACGATCCAAATCCTTTGAACACATCTCAACAATGAGAGTTGAAAGACGTAGACAGCCACAGCTTTCTGTGTTTTGTTCACTGGTCTCTGTGAGAGAGCCGACAAGCAATATCACAAGCTTTCTGCTCGAAAGTGGAGTAATGCTGCATGAAGTCCCGCTAGATACCAATCGAGGGCGGCCAGCGGCGAGCGCCGTGAGCTGGAGGCTGTATGCAGAGACTCATATAGCCCCTCTCAGGCGTCAAGGAGGTGACTCGTGCAGAATGCAGATGGCTCATACGTAGGGAAGTGGATCCTGTTCTGTGGGCCTTGCCTGGAGCAGTACTCTCCGGTACTGACCAGAGTTTGCCACTTCACACTGAAGCCACGAAGACGCCACAGGAGAGGTGAGACTTGCACAAGTCTGGCCTGATCCGATCCACCTGCTTTGAAGGTCTTGCGGCATGTTTGCTGAATACAAAGATGTTACCGCTAATGGCAGCAGCCCAAAGTCTCCACGTGGAGCAAGGATATGTGACTCCAGCGATGGGTGTTGAGCCTGATCAGTGCGGCGCTCTTCGTGGATAGATCGTCCTGGTGACGGGCAGTGGCCATATGAGGATTCTTCACGTTTAAGCCTATTCATTCTCGACCCTGGTCAACTTGAGGTAGATCCCATGCTATCTTGCTCCGAAAGATCAGGAAGATGAGCAGAGACCGCGGTTCTCAATTCGCTCGCTTGTACAAACGCTAGCTGTTGTACTCATCCAGGGACTCGCTGTGGCTCGTGCATTGAGATCTGCTCGAGCACGCTACATCTTTTGCTACGGACCTCGTGTCAATTTTCTGAGACTTTGAGATTCTTCGCCGAGCTCACCTTAGTCTCCGCCGAGTCCGTACATGTTGATTGCTAGAGACAAATGGACGCTATGAGAAACGGGCAGTATCGAGCGAAATCCAGGGCGACTTTGGCGGGGTAGTCCTTCTCGCGGTTCTTGATGCCAAGAGGAGGGTTCGTTGATACGACTCGCTTCAGTATACCCTAGCTGATGTCCTTCCTCAGGATCCTGCGGTGACTCGAGCGCTGCCTCTTGGTTGAAGGTATCGCAGTACCTGCAACAGTGCTCGGACGAAGATTCTGAGATATAGAGCATCTCTCTCCGGGTTATGATACCTTGCGCGTGGTCTCTGGAAGTCCCCGTGCGAGGTACAAGAGGAGCTCAGAAGCGGACGTATGCCATGCCAGAACGAACACTCGCTTCCGTAGAACCCGGCTTGTGTCTTCCCTCGGGGCCCTGCTGTGGCTGATACCAGTGTCGCCATTTGGATCAGACATTCCATGTTACATTGCTGGATTCAAGGCCAAATCTTCAGTCCCCATCCTGCGCTATCAGTCACTTGCACATATCCGATCCTTCGATGGCAGATAAATACCGTCACTCGCAGATCTGGCAGCAGCAGCAGCCCTCTTTCTGTGGCATTACATTCTACACCAAAGCATTTGCCCTGCTACTTCTACGATTCGTTCGTACAGCAAAAGCCAGTTATTGGACCAAAAGACCCGAGATCGAGGAAGATGGCCTGCTACGACCAATCCATTTGCATGCGCTACTTTTGCCTTCACGCACAAGTACCCAAGAACGAAGATTTGAGAGAACATGGCAAGCCAGAGAATCCTGCCGAAAGAGCGCCGAAAGTACAGCTTGATATCCATTGCACACCCTCATCCTCCTTTGATCCATGAGTTCACCCCTACATCTTTTGGCCACAAGAACCAAAAACTGATCAAGTCGGCTGAGGACGGAAGATTCCCAGTGGGTTCTCTGTCGGTCAATCTCGCACATCAAACTTGCTGTCGCAATGCGGCAGAGTGAAACTAATAAAGCGCATGGGAAGTAAGAGCCAACATCCACCCGAACTGGTCATGGAAGCGGACGAGTAGGCCTGTGTGTTGCATCTCAAAAGGTAGACGAAGTGAAGCTTCCGCAGGTCCACTACTCCAGATCAAGACGCAGTTCAGCAGGTGCTCCGGCATCAATGTGGCGGGTAGATAAATTGTCAGATGTGGGGATGATGGCTCTGATGAAAGTGGGAAGTGTTGTTCCACAGTATCAGACAATATGCTATCATTTCTGATCGTTTCTATGACTCCAATTGTGTATCAAACAAGCAGGCGACTGCCATCATCTTACCCTTGATCAGAGCGCCTTCATGATAGTCTCACCCGCTCAAGGTTTTCCCCTTGCATCCAATCAGAGCTGCCCAACCAGTCTTGTGTCTTAATCGCGCTCACTTGGCGAGAGTCTTCCTCGTACGCTTCACGATCGGCTTCAGAGTCTCCTTCTCATCATAGTATTGCGAGCCACCAATTGCTTGAGCAAGGCTACGATGCTCCGTGCTCCTCAAATGTTCCTCTACAACGTCTTCTTGTGCGTCTTCCTCCTCGTCCTCAAAGTATCGGTCCGTGAATCCTACTCCCTGCTTCCGAGTGCGTGTCTCCCGCGCATTGGTCTCTTCCACTGCGGTGAAGGTGCCTTTGTCGACGTCGGCGGCTTGTTGAGGCAGGAGTGTTTCCTCTTGGTCTGTCTGGGAATCCGTCTCGTGGTCGCTGGGAGAATCGTCTATGTCTAGTATGATCAGACCTCGCTCCTCGTTCATAACTTGCTCTGTATTTCCTTCGTCTTCGTCCTGGTCGTATGCCGAAGTATCATCAAGAGTCCGCGCGGAGTCATTTCCATCGTACTGCTCATCATCAGTGGCTGTCATGTCTCCATCGAGCTCGCTATGCTCCGGTGCTGATCGGTAGTTCTCATCATGATCAAAGTCCTCAGCTTCGGAGCCGTGATGCACGAGACATTTCGCATCTAACGCAGCCCACTGCGGGTTGGTGAGAGCCAGGTACCCACGCACAGCGTCTAGTGACATCTCAGCCACTCCCCAAGGAAGATCCTTGTACGAAGAAACAGTATCAAAAGCGAGCTCAATCTGCTTCAGGATTCCAGTGGGTTCCGCTTCAGAGGCATGGTATGCAGGAAGGCTATCGGCATGATAAAGACGAAGCCACTCTTTCAGATTGTTCCAGTTGGCTTGGTTCGGCTTGAGGTCGATGCTGATGGTGGAGTCTGACTTGAGGACTGTACTGGTTTCGTGCGCAGCGGCGCGGAAGGAGCGAACGCCGAATGCCTTTGGCCTGCTGTGTCCCTTCTCTGGTTTTTCGCCTTCGTGAAGACGAGGGTAGAGCACTGCTGACTCGCTGGCGAATGGCTCGTGCCTATACCACACCCGTCCTGACATGCAGACGACCTTGACAGAAGTGTTTCGAAAGCCGCGCGCTCGCTGCCACCAATGTAGGGAGGCTTCCATATCGAAGTCCGTGACGTCAAGCTTGAAGCTGTTGACTTGGTAGAAGGTCGGCAATGCGAAGTTGCGGGTCTTCTTCGAGAGCCGAAGGAGTGTGAGCTCGTTGCGAGGTGGAGGGAGGGTGAGATCCTCGATGTCGTTGTCGTCGCTGCGAAGGCTCATGCGGCCCGCGATGACAGTGACAGAATCGTGGAGCTGCAGGGTGTACGCGCAGATACGCTTGAGGATAGTATCTGGAAGGAGTAAAAGGTCTGGGAGCTGACTGTTGAGCTCGGCCTGTGACTAGTCAGCATTACGGGATAAGAATATCTAAGTATACGAATACTGACTGCAGTCTCCGCTATCATCAACGAGGAGTTCCTGGGAAGAGGTGCATGCGCGTATGAGATCGCCTTGCGCTTCGGAACGGAGTAAGGCGTGTCGTCGTCCTCGCGCTTGCGCTTGCTAGCCGTGCTGAAGAATGAGAACATAGTTGCGGCGACAGTGACTGACAGCGATTGTGCGTGTAGGTTTGCTGCCATCTGTTGTATGGTGTGGAAGAAAGGGATGATGAGTCGAGGAAGATGTTCAGATATTCGGGGAAGGCGGCAATTTTAAGTTTCGCTTAGCTTCCGAAGAGTGAATTGGACGCACGTCTAGGGCAAGTGATGCTGCGTTTCCGCCTGAGGCACAAATTGCGGCGAAGTTTGTGGACCGCTCAGCACAGACCTGGAAAACGCTCGTTACATACTGAATAGCCTGACGACCCATACTACGCTGCGCTTTACGGACTGCGCTTGCACAGATGTCACGAACCCAGCGCTGAAGAAGGATATCATCGTGATGCTCTTCTCGGACTTGGAAGGATTCGCGACTAATCGTGCTGCTCAGGTTCGTGGAATCGGCACTGGCGAACGTCGATACCATCAACGTGCATCACTCTCTCAAGGCCACAGCGAGTGTGCTTCTTCAGGCCAGCCAAATTTACTTACAGCGTTTTATGGAAAGAACAAATGAAGCTGGATTGGCTCCAGACTTTCTCGTGACCATTATCAAGCATCGGATTCGAAAACAACAGATGGAGCCGAGGCCATTGTTGGGTGTAATCAAGGACATGATCAAAGATCGACCGTCTGATCGAAATGGAAAGACGAGCGGTACAAGGTTGAGCCAAGTAAGAACCCGGGATGTGGCTGTAGTGTTATTGTCAAGATATCCGACTTGAAATGAGGCCAACTTTCAGGGTTGTTTGCTGTGAGGATTGTGAGTGGATACAGATGAGACATCGTTCAACGAAGGATGCGACCGTACAGTGTAAGACTCTTTGTCTTCACCTATGCCTCGTTCTTTCTCTTGGTGGGAACACACTGAATGAGGTCATTATATTCGACCTGGCTCGTCGCAGCATCAAGGTGGAAGCCAGCATATTCCAGCGTCTCTGGACGTCAGATTGCATTCTCAGCGCTTTGCCTTGTATGTGACGTCTCCAAAAGTCTTAAGCTGCTCCTCTGATATACCACCGGGTGGTCAGAGCACGTTGGAAGCATCTCGATCTTCTTGCACAGCCCGGCACGATCAATGTGTATTACTGCACTCCAGCGGTATGGTCTGAGGTGTCTTCCCTGAGTCGACGCTTTCTCCACCTGGCAGTAGTGTCTTCCGTGACGAATCTTTGCCCGCACGCCGTCCGGTACGACCACATGCCCGTCAGCTATGGCCTCGTGTTGATGACACTGGTCTATAGGGTCGAACAGGGGCCAGTTGACGTGGATTGTGAACCTCGCTGTCAAGAGGAAATGGTCAGGGATCTCGGGATGCAGTTCCTTGTTGACCAACTCGAGGGTCTGTAGGAGAGAATCGTTGGGATGAGTAGCGGCCCAGAGGGCCGCCAACGGACTGTCTGCTGGAAACGGGAGAAGAACCTCACGGAAGACAGAGGAAGCCTTGCATGGAGCGTCGAAGGCCGACTGTGCGTAGAGATAAATCGAGGTCAGCCTAGATATCTGATCATAGATTTTCAGTCGGAGCTCGGTGGCGATGGTCTGGAGCGTGGGAACGCTATGGTTTCCGGTGTTAAGATGGAGTAGCTAAGTGAGTGTAGAACAACTCATGCTATGCGTTTCGTGCGGCGGAATGCCAAGACTTGCTTGTGAGCTTGGGCAGTCCCATGCGAGTATACCGATGTTCGATCGGAGACTGTCTGCAATGGTATGACCACGTATGTAGTAAATGGGAAAAAGAATCTACTTGCAAGGGCTACAACAATTGTTCCAGATCCCCATGGCCTGTGTCGCATGTCAATGAGAAATGGAAAGACCTCGAAGAGACAGCTCTGCAGAGTGTTTGCTCTCTGTACGAAGTGGGGAGACGCGCGAGCCATGCTACTTGACCATCAGGCCGTAAAGTATTCGCAAAGTTGATTGATGAACTGATCGGACAGAGATCATACCTCCATGGTATCTCAGGAGGTCATCATACACTCCACGAACCATTGTCCAAGCTTACTAGACACGACCGTTCAATAACGAAAATCAAAAGCGATTCAGCATTCCTTTCCTTTTGCTCGAGCATTTCGATGTTGCCAAATATCTCTAGGACACCGCTGCCGATATTCTGCAAGGGAATGCAACAATCATACGCATCGCTCGATATCCCAAGCTTTCTGGCCTATTCTCGAGCGCCAAATACTTGACCCTGCCCGCCCTCCAGATGGTCAGAGAACAAACGGTGGAATCTGCAAGGCAGAACCGAAACACCAAGGAAGATCACCTCAAGCCTATCCTGCTGAAGGATAGTACGCTCTCCCATCGCGATCCTGAACAGATCCACCATCTCCTGGCAGCCTTGCTCGATCACTTTGATGCCAGAGCGATCGCAGCACAGCATGTTGGCTCGCTCGTGCGGAACTAGGTTCCGGTGCTGACCTTGGAGCACGAAGGCTTTCAATTTGAGCACACTTCCTTCGAGTCGTATGACCGCAGTCGCTTGGCCGTAATGCACTCCTGTATGATGAAGCCTGCCAGCATTGTACTCGAAGCGATGGTATATTGTCAGATGGCGAATCAAAGGCAGGATGTCTCCCATGTGGCCAAACGGATTCCTGAGAGGGTAGGGGATGGTGATGAATTCTTGCGTGCCGTAGTACATCGGCTTGGCTTCGGCGTAGATCTGATTGCAGGTGAAGAGTAGACCAGGCTCGCCGGCCTTCTTGCGCAAATTGGCCCTCTTCGCGTAGCATTCCTTCTCGCCGTCGTCCCTCCTGCGGAGAATGGTGACTGTGTGCTGGTGGGTGTGATGAGTCGTGGTAGTAAAGCATAGATCGTAGACCCGGTTCCGCAGCTCGGCCGAAAGTTGGAAGAAGCCGCGTCCATTCACCAGCCTGCCATCTCTTCGATCCTTTCGTCCAACAATCTGCTCGACTCCCAGAGGGAGGTTGTGAATCCGAGAGGCAAGCTCCCACAGTACCTGGTCATCCGCTGTGCGCGTGCATTCGACGCACTGTATAGACTCCAGGGCGACGTGGAAGACGTTGTCGATCGAGAAGAAGTCCAGAAGTGTCTCACGAGTCGGACCGCATCCATGCTCCTCGAACCAGTACCTGTAGAAGTGTAGAAGCAGTAGCTCGGAGTGATCCACCTTGCGTACCCCAATGTCTTCCCATCCCAGCTTGTCGAGTTTGTAAAGTATAGTATCCACGTCCTCCTGACTCTTGCTGTAGTAGAGGTCTTGAGCAAGCTGAATGGATACCGGTACTTGTAGTCGGTCATGCAGAGCTCGGGCTTGCTTACAGGTGGGCACCCAATCCGAATACCAGATACCATGGCGATCATTGAAACAGGGCCACTGCAGAAGTCTGTCTACGGGAGCAGGCGATAGGGTGGGAGAAGCCAGTCTGCTCTCTCTCTGGTAGTCGTACCATTCTCTCTTGAGCTTCATGTAAAGCCGAGATTCTGCTGGGTTCTCACGAAAATGCTGCTCGAGCGCATCACGAAGAAGGCGATCTTGCTGTCGGGGACTCCTGTCGGGTAACATCGTCCCTGAGTACACGGACCCGCGCACTAGAGGTAAAGCAGTTGATCTGATAGTAACCGAGGGCGCTGTTGTTGTGCAGGTGGCGTAGTCGGGTGAGAGGAGTGTCAAGTTGTGTTCTTTCGATTGTACAGAAAGTCCCGAAGATCGAGGCCCGATGACAAAGCCAGGACCACTTCACGGGTCGATTCTGATGCTTGGCATTCACTAGCGTGTTTTCCGCCCTTTGCTTCCATCTACCTTCGCCCTAAATTCTTCCACTTGTCGGCCATCCTCGACCCTCCATCCACCTCTCCTCTGGGTCACACGTTGCCACCCAGTACAGCCGGTGGATTACGCCAACGACATACATTCCATTACCAGCCGCGAACCTGTCGTGTGCTTCGTTGAGCCCCTCATCCTCGAGTTCGCCACCATCTAGCCATTTCTTCACTGAATTCGGCGCGAGGTAAGTCGATGTCCAAGTCACTCTCTACACCACGCGACTTCTGACTTCACATACAGAAGTGCAACCAGTCAAGGCATTTTGTATATCGCAGAAGCTATGAGTTCCGTGAGGCCTTCCGCGGATGCGTCGCTGTCGGCTACGGACGACGTCAACGACAGCATGAAGACCGTGACAATCACCTCCGCAGCTGACGAGCCCGCGATGGACAAGGTCACTAAGCTGAAAGACTACAACGACCTGCCAAGAGAGCTGCGCCTTCTCCTCATTCTGGGGCATCTCCTTCGCGGGCAGCAGATACGAAACCTGCCTCGAGCGCGCGCCTTACCACTAGCGACGCATGATCGCGCGGCTACAGAGTCCCGGCGCAACGGCAACATCTACGAGTTCCACACCAATGTGCTCGCAGTCAGCCGTCTCATGGCCTCTGATGCCAGAGAAGTACTGTACAAGGAAAACACCTCCGTGTTGGTCACTATCGAAAGTGCCAACTTCTGGAAGGAGGTGTTGTACAGTTTCGGGGTGTCTCTCGTTTGCGAGGACGCGAAGGCCCTGAGCTTCGATCAGTGGTCAATGAGAGTTGATATCACAGAGCCGCTCGAGCTCTACGACCTTGGATCTACTCGTTCTACCCTGCGGATCTTTGAGGTGGAACGAGGGGCTGTCCTTCTTCTTGCTGAGGATCTGCCACTCTTCTGCCAAGCATTGAGCTTGTACTACCGTGCATCATGCCACGACTTCGACAAAGTCACCCCAACCGGATTTCTACTCGAGCGACCCAAGAACAAGCGGCAGTCGACCAATGTTCGCTTCCCGAAGATGGAGCAGCGAGACAAGGAAGTGACTGCAGAAAAGCAGCGCGCACTCCTCGTACCCTTTCATCGATGGATCCAGCCCGCTCAGACTCTGAACTTCCACGGTCATCACGAGGAGATCATGGCGAGTATCACAGAGCTTCAGCAAATGGTTGCACCCACGACAAGCTACGAAGAGGCAATGGCCTGGGAACTTCTTGATGCGGTTGCGGAGGTCGCAACCATGATTCGGCATCTATTCGAGGAAGGCGCACACGCACACCTCCGTCAACTGGTTCACTTGATCGTCGAGATCTGCGAAGATTTCCTGGAGGAGACTCATCTGGCTCGTGAGAGCCAGTGCCATCACCTTGCTCGCGTGCAATGCATACTTTGCGATATGCTGATGTATAGCTGGCTCTCGCGCCCAGATCTTCGCCGCGGATCAGTGAAGCGGCTCAGTGACGTTTTCGACTTCGACAACATTGCGATTGCTATCGGCGCCCTACCACAGTGGTCACTGAATGATTGGGAGAAGCACCCGTATACGGCGTGGGAGCGGGCCATCCACTTCAGAATCGGCTTGATCACTGCCAATACCGATCTCATGTTGTGCGTACACGTCATGGAGGACTTGGTCAAGGCTTTTCCCGAGAATCACTTCATGGCTCAGGATCCCAGTATGATGCGTCGTTGGCAAACTCGGTTCTGCGGCGAAATCGCCAAGAACGGATTCATTCTCAAGGTGGAAGCGGCGAGAAGGCGGATGCGGAAAGAGCTGAGCTTTTCAAGGCGGGAGATGTACTCCATCGTCATCAAGACCGATGCCGCATACGTCTACGAGAAGCCGGAGTAGATGAAGGGCTGGGTGGACGAGAAGATGGAGAAGCGGATGGCTGCAGAGATCGCATGATAACGAGAGACAGGAACGAGTAAGGTCGTCCCTGATCTGCGACGGATTACTGGCAATGAAGAGTCGGAGTCAGAAGGTATAGTAGAGTCGGCATGGAGTTGGCATGGATGGCAGCAAGCTGTCAGATGTACTGTAGACGTAGCCTCGTAGATTCATGCTCGGTGATATGCGACACACGATACTGCTCCTGTTATTCTCGGCCGTCCACGTCTCGACTCTGCTGTTAAGCTGCTATCAAGTCGTCAGTTTTGTTGAGTAGAGACCTCAGGTGCTGCACTACAAGATCTGCATTCAAAAACAGACCAATAACCAGGAAGGAGGTCATCCATCAAGCAATAGCGACCTCTTTGAGACCAAAGCTGTTGCGGGACGCCTCAATTGCCTCTATTACTTACCGTATGTATCACTATATCAACCCACGACAATTTATCTGCCCATCTGCGTTTCCATCAGCCTGGGCATTGGGCAAAAGGTTACGTTGATCTTTGACTTGCTTTCTGTTAATCTTAAGCACCGGAAATTCCCCAAAACACAGAGGCGTTGTTGTTGAGTGCACTTTCACTCTAGAGGACATTTACTCGAGTCAGAAGATCCAGCCACTTGCCAGTTATACCAAATACAGCGTCGACATGCTGCTGCTGCCACTTCTCTCCACTTCGATCGCACTTTGTGCAGCACTGTCGCCTGTGAATTCTGGTCCACCCACCGCCATTGATCGCTCCTGGCCTAACCTAGACGATACATTTGATGTACAGATGAGAGCCAAAGGCCATACCTTGGGAGTATGCGACGAATACTTCCGGCCCAAGACCCGCCGCGCGGACATGAAGCAACTAGACAGCCCACTGAATATCATGTTTGACCACGTCAAGTCTCTGCTTCAAGCTGCCGAAGGGACGATCGAAGAGACCTCTGCTGCGAGCAAGAACGCAAAACTGGAGTACTTTGCCATCTAGGACACTACGCCTGCGGACGATCTCAGCGACGCGCGGAAAAGATCTGTCCAAGGTAGGTGCCTGTGTGGACGCCGCGCCAACATCACACTGCGCTGACATCTTCACAGGCATATTCCTCAAGATGCGGCTGAAGCTTTTCAGCAAAGCAACCAAGTCTAGGGTGCCACCTGTATTCCTCTGCGGATCGGATTGATTAAAGCCCCTACCGTTGAACTTGCCTATGCCTGCCCTTGGCCGCGTGACGTCGGTTTCTACATTTAAGGATATACAATTGACGATGCGGGAGTACGCAATAAGGGTCCGCGGAGTCGCAAAGCCAGGTATGTGCTCCCGTCTTGTGACACCGTCCTATCATACTCACACCCCAGATGACTTCTTTTAGTTCTACGCCACTGTACCAGGACACAGTCCAGGATTCATCAAGCTTCGGAGAACCGACTTTCCACACAATTTCGCTTTACAGCCGAACCCCGCACGGGGCGGTTGGCACGATCCCTGCTACCAGAGTGGATAACCCGGCTTTGTCACATACATACAGACCAACAACCGAGTCCTGCCTGTGGTCATGATCTGTCCGGCTATCGCCAGCGCCAGAACACAGGAGCGAATCGACACCAGTGCACAGCTCGGTACGACGATACACGAGAAAGGAATTCCGGCTCTCAGCCTGTTTCGCCTTCTTGTGCAGTATACCGACCCAGCACTCAAGGCCGAGAGCGCACGCCATGCGAGGCTTGGAGAGGATTTCAAGACACCGTAAGCTTGCCCACGCTCTGGAATTTCACCAGCTGACACTCTTACGTGGAGGGTTCAAGACCCGTGGCAATTGGGTGACAGACCCGGCGTCCGTGTCAAAGACAGCAGTCGAGGCTCGTCTGTTGTCCAATTTCGATCGATCAATGCTGCAGGTGGGCTTATCACAGCAGACAGCGATACACAATCCCGACAACCATGTGTGGTTTGCTTGGACGTCGTACCTCCAAAGTCACACACATTTTGACTGGTCAGGCGGGGAGGCCGAGGCTCTATACCCGGCTAATGATCCAAGTCTGGGAAGATTGCATCATGATCATGATGTTGAGTTCAATTTTTCATGATGAAATGGATAGAGCGGAGCATATGCTGAAGGAATCCTGCATGTTTCTCACATATTTTGGACTGGAGAGGTGTTTGACGACGGCAAGGCTAAAGTTCAGGTACCAAGATCTGTGCTCATAGAACTTGCCAGACAGAATCGGGCTACACTACGACTGCGTTGATCATCAACTTCGAGCTTGAGTTTATAGGTCATAACCATCGGTAGGTCCCTTGTGCACCACCCATGAGTGCTTCTTCCATGTACACGGCGCCGAGTCAGATCATGGAATTGAACGCCAGCTGAGATTTATGCAACAGATATGCTTAGCATGCGCTGACGACTCTGGACACCACGCTATCATGTCATCCTCTTGCCGATGCATGAAAAGCGTGCTGGTACCACGTGTGGCATGGTGATCCCCAAGTCAGCTCCACAAATAGTGATACCTGTAGAAGCTCATAGCTCTCCCCAACTTGCAAGTCCTACAACTGAGCTGCTTGACTACGTTTACTGCTGGACTGCCATACAACAGTGGTCAAGCGACGATGACTTAACATCCGTTGTCAGTCCCTCCATCATGGTTGGTAGCTCCTCGGGTACAGAACTTCTCGTCTGACAAGACACACATTGACAAGATTCACATTCGAAAGGAAGATTTACTGAGCTCTGAGAGAGTGCTGCGATCATGATATATGTTGACGTCGAGCGAACTCAGGATGTGCTGACCAGCGGGCAAGATATGATTCTCGTAAGGAAAAATGGTCTTCATATTGCAGACGCAATATGCCGGACGCCCGGCCTCGCGTCAGCAGATCCCCGCCGGTGCGCCTCAAGAACCATTATTCCATGAGAGGCATGCCTCTTTGTCCAGATCCGGACGGAAATCCAGATCGATCAAACTCTCAGACATTGGTAGAAGCACATTGCCAGCTTAGAGCGTTCCGCAGTGTACAACTTGTGATCAAGGCATCCTGTTTGTGTCCCGGCAGATGGTTCTGCTGGACAACAGTACAGTCTGAGACTTCGATTGCCTAAGGATGAGACTGATGGTGTTTGTTAGCAGCAGAGCAAGATAGATACCATATCAAGAGCGGTCTTCAGGAAGCAGGATATACTAAATTTCATCAGCTTCGTATAAAACTAGTCCACGTCCAAACCTCAATGAGCCCCCGTAGGTCAAGTCCCGCTCGACTGCCTTCGAATAATCAGCCAGGTCTACAGCCGCTTGATCGTCATCCACCAAACTTGGTGATCTCAGGCTCTACAGCCACTTTCCATTACCAGACGACCTCGGGTCGTCTATTCAGCATCAATAGTCCAAGTCAGCGCTTGATTGCGGAAGACGTGCAGTCGATTTCGCATGCACGTCCGGAAGTGCAAGATACAGTCTCTGAATTGCATGCAGAAGCTGGCGAGACTCTGGAAAGACCCAGTCCAACATCACTTGCCTCACGGTCAAATTCACCTGCACAACAACACTCCCACGAAGTTGAAATATCTTGCACCACTGGAATTCGACCATCGTCACAGCAACTCTCTTCAACTCCGATCCTCGAACTCGACGGCATGTCTTCTGGCAATGGTCTCCCATCTAACGCACCGCATGTCCGCAAGGCGCGCGAGCTCGAGTATATCATCGAGCAGGACCGCGCTGCTGGACGCGAGTACCATTCAGAGACCAATGAGGAGAAGCAAATGTCCATTGACGAGTTCCAGCGTCGCATGGTAGACGCTCAAATTGACGAGGTCAGCCTCATGGGGCTGCGCCGCATTGGCAAAAAGACCAACCAGGACGAGAAAACTCAAGGATCTCCAGAGCCGCAATTCGACGATTCCGACGCGAAAGCTGCTCCTCGTAAGTCAGCTTGACCTTCATGCATGATATCGGAGTCGATTTGACTGGATAGTAGAGTCACCAGAGCGCGAGGAAGTTCATGATGAGGATATCGCGGCCGCTTCTGCTTTGATGCAGATGAGCGCGACATCCTCGAGTCTCACATCGGCACTTGGTTCTGGAGCAGCGCAGACCAAGCCAAGAGTCAACAAAACCGTCAGACGTGATGGTAATGATAATGCAAGACATCAAGCATGATGAAGAAGAGGACGGGCATATCTCTGGGTTGTTCCTGTGTGTTGGCTTCATACCACAGTGCTTTGACTAGAATATGAGTAGTTCATGGGCACATCAGAGGCTGGAATGCAAAATTACCTTGTTCAACTCCCTTCTTTTTCTATCATGAATTGATATGTCGTTGATCGCGACTGATGCGCAATGGCATGGAGGATCTGATGAAGACAAGACGACAATGTTGAAGACAAGAGATACGCAAGTCGAGAGTGTTAATTCCTGTTTTCTAGCCGTAGTTATGCCCCTTTCATCTGCGTAGGGCCTCCAATCGTTCTTCGTACCTGATGGCCTCCAGTCGAAACACCATTCGTCACTCTTCTCACTTCTTCTGCTCGTTCTTGCCACTGCTGCTCATGTCTTCTGTGGCTGTCGCATCGCCCTCGACCTCGTCGTCTTCGGCGGGGATTGTAGGCCGGAATGTGATCTCGGGCGCGGGCTCCTTCTTGACTTCGCCCTTGAAGAGCTTCACCACACTCTTCTTGGCGTCGTTGGCGAGCTGGGAGAAGGACTTGTTTGGGCGCAGCAAAGGCTTCTCTGGCACCTCCTTTCGACTGTTGTGGTAGTCCCCCGAGTCGAGGATGTCCCAGTCTTCCATTCTGCCACTCTTCGCTTTCTCATCTTCTGTTGGCGTGCGGTTCTTCTTCGCGCTCGATGGCGCCTCGCTCGAGGGTTGACGTGCAGCCATGATGTTGTTGTGAGGCGATTGAATATGTTTAGCTACCGTGTTGATGTGGCTTTGGACTTGCTGAGTAGATCTGAGTAGTGGAACGTTCTGCGGAGTAGTGTTTGTGAAGACTTTGTAGAAAGTTGTCGAGGGATAGAAGAGAGGATGTAAAGCGTACCAAGGTGGGAAGTGAATCTGGAGGCAGCTTGCCGAGCCACTAGCGTGTGTCTGGACAATTGCTGATATGTGAAGAGCCCTGCTACCGTTACTTGACAATAGTGGCGGCATTGTCGGACTGGTTGTCTATGTCTGTCAGATCATTCACTCGCGTAGTCATATGGACATTCACTTGATTGCGACCCGAGATCACCTTTTGGTCCCATCGTGCATATCCATGACCTTCAACAGAGCATTTCTGCCCGCACTTGTCAACTTGCACTCTTCCTGGGACGTGTTGCTGTCTGCTTCTGTCACCTCCACCAATATCGCACCTGGCTCTATCGCCATCTTAAGCCAATCGATATGAGCATTCCAGGTTGTACACATCTAAAATGCTCAGCCTTCGCTTGGAACAGCTTTATGGACATTTGACGTCCCGCTTCGTGACGGCGGAAGTGCCACAAGCTGGAAAGTTAAGTGCCGCGATGACGGGGTGAGATCTTCTGCGCTTCTCGTCCCAGGCCTGCTGCCCCGCAAAACGCAACTTGCTTTCAGCATTTGCAGATTACGTCTAATCGGCCTCCTTGTTGTTCTTGAGAGTCGACACAGCTACATTCAGTGTAGAAGGAATGTTGGTCTGCAGGAGTAATGGACTTTTTGATAGCACTCTGGACAGCGAACGAGCCAAGCATGTTTCGTGCTTGCTCTGCTGTCGAAGCAGCACTTCATCTGATCACCTGCCGTTCTGTCAGTCGATGATGTGCTGATGGTGGGCCGTGCTGCTTTGAATCGGTCGTTTCACAATGAGTATTGTGCAGTTCTTGCGGTCTTTGTTTGGGTAAGTGTGACATGATATAGATTTATCTGCTGTGGAGAACAATGCCTCTGTTTACTGAGCTTGAGTTAGAGAAGATACAGCATGATGGAAGACAATTCATGCTCGCATCGCACTACTCTTGTTGCGAGCCTAATGTCAGACATGCCTGCCGTCTCGGCGAGCAAAGACATACGGCTCGAGCTCTTTGGTCAGAGCCCGCTCGCCGCGCAGGACCTCCTCTGGCTGCCTATCGATCCATTGTCTCCCCTCACGCTCGTTCCGACCCTTACGACTGCTGGCCTGCTTCTTGTCGTCGCGGTTCCGCTCTTTCTCCTTCCACATATCATGCTCCATCTTCTTGGGCTCAAGCTCGTCCTGCTTGTTCCCGATCATCATACCAAATTGCGGCATGGGAGCATAGACGGCTTCAAGCGCAGTCTGTTCCTCCCTCGTGAACCTGCCGTGAAGCATGTCCCAGACGTACTGGTGCGCCAGAGCGACGAGGCCCTTCTCATACATGTCGTTGCTTGTATCGTTGCGGTACGGAGAGATGACGTTCCAAGCGGTTTGCATGGCTTGTGGCGTGAGCTTTTCGTGCGTGAGGTCCCACATGAGCGTTCTGAATATCTTGACCTCCGCTTCCACAGGTTGGAGCTGGAGCTCCTTGCATGCGTGCCATACGGCGAGCTTTCCAACGACATCCAGGTCTCTGGCATTGACCTCGAGCTCTTCATTGTCGCGAAGAAATCTGATGGAGTTCAGCACGCGGCGAAAAGCAGCTGGGGATCCAGATCTCAAAGTAATGACCACGTTTTTGGTCGATACAAGTGCAGGCTTTGTCGCAAGGAATGCGAGGGTGGAGAGGCTGTGGGCTACGATCAAGTCGCGAGGAAGAGTGGCCAACATTTGTGGTTGCGTGTCCATGCCGGTCCGCTGGATGTCGAAGGTGACAATCTGTCCAGGAGCCATGTCTTCGAAAATAGGATTGTAGTATGCGTGTAAAGAGTTCTTCTTGCTTGAATGCTGATATGCCCGGCAATTGTCAAAGTCTTCAGCGTCCTGCTTTGCTATGTTGATGTGCGAGGTGGACAAGAAGGATTGCATTAGTTTTGAGGTATTGGTGGTTGAAGTATTGGAGGATTTGCGTTGTTCAGAAGCTGACGCCCAAGTGGCGCCTACGGGCTGCTGCAATTCACCAGCCATTATATGCAAGACTTTATGTGGAGGGCTCTCTGAGTATACTGACAATGACAGATGCGTATATTGTCGTTACAGAGGGTGCTGAGTACGAGGCTCAAGTGACTGGACTCAACTTCTGATGTACAGAAAGTAAGGTGGTAAACAAGTATAGCGGGACCCTGCAGCATGCAATCAAAAGACCCTTGCGCACTACTGCGCGAAGAGGACGACGGCATGAAAAACCTCCAATTGTAGCCAAACTGTCGATTGTTATCAAGGAAGTACTCAAAACAATGATAGAAAGACAATATGGCTAAGATCTTATCTTTCAGAGGCGCCTTGCTCAAATATTTGCTGTTTGCGACACAGCTGAACAATGCATAGACTTCATATGCTATGCTCCACTTACACTGTTTGACTTTGCCTTGGATACGTTCATTCACTTTACGAGGCACAAACATATGCAGAGATTTGACTAGCAAGCATGCTCATTAACAGATATATGGTCTACCAGGAGCCTTGATTTGGTCAGATGTGAAGACTTCCACGGGCTCAAGGTGCTCCAGTGCTGCCAGAAGTACACTTTTGATCCGCATGTGGCTTGATGGCTATTTTGGAACCATTCACTTAAACTCGACTTTTATACTTCAATTACAGTCTCTTCTCTTATACTCTACCCTTCTTTCTCCTCTCTATACACAAACCCCCGCAACACTCAGCACTTCTCGCCTACTACACCACTGTCCACGCAGCCTTAATACTATCCCCTTCTCGAGCCATTATCTTCGGAGATATCTTTGAGTCGTCGTCCATCTCACCTTCAACAGTACCCAAGTTCGCTCTAGAAATGGCGGGAAATATCAACTACGTTCATTACAACGCCGTGGCCCTCGGCACAATCAACGCAGACCCGCCAGCTCCGGAGACGGCCCTCCCATCATGGTCCCACGCCAGACCGACCTACGATCAGCACGGTGCAAGCTTCCCGATCCATCGAGGGCCCACCCACAACGCCACACATCTCGTCCTCGAGATGGACGCTCGCTACGACGAGCGCCTTCAGGCCATCGAGTTCGACTACGGTCGTATCACGGGCGGCGATGTGATCAGCGTCGTCACGCCGCCGTTCCACCATCGCCAGGTCACCCACTTCGTCATGCATGTACGATTCACAGGCGTACAACTCTCGACGATCAACCCTCGCCTCACGCTAAACTTCTGTCAGCAAGTGTTCGCAGGATTGAGGGCCTTGCAATGGAACTGGCGTGTCAGTCTGGACATGGTCATCGAAGACGAAGAGGTACCTTGGGCTGGCTGGCAGGGTGAGCTTCCACCACAGCCGCACTTGCCGCCAAACCCTGCGTTAGTGGGGACAAGTCGAGGGACTGTCATTGCGATGGGGCACAGCAGATGAAAGAACTCGGAAGGACTGTGTAAGTGAAGGCGGGCGCTTCCCTGAAGATATGATGTACTAACAGAGGACAGCACCGTGCAAGCCAATCGGAAGCAAGTATGCTGAAGACAGCAGTGCCACTCGAGACGTGCGGCAGCAAATGGTCCGAAGACATTGTGGACGTCAGAAAAGGTCATGCTGGAATGGACATGCCCACGGAGATGCCCAAGGCCTGATGGACTTTGTTTCACCGGCTGAGAGATTTCACTACCGACCTGGACTTTGGTTGATCGACTCTGATACTAGTACGACATTTATTCTGGTAATGGTAACGGATTATGATTCTATCTTCAGGTTCAACATTGTTTCATTTGAGCTTTTTACCACCGATGCGAATGACCTCGTGTAGGAGTGCACAGCCAGCCATTATGAGCCATGTCGAACGAGACAAAGAACAAACTCCGTCGCTGGCTTGTGTGATAATGGTCTTTGTTCCATCAAGACCTTTCTGTCTTCCATGATCGCCGCAAAAGTGCGTCAATAGAGGTAAGAGGTGTGTCCAAATAGCATCCGCATCCACGCAAAGACTCCCTTGCGCATCGCCCAAATCCTACCACAGCCGAATGATGAAGGTCACCACTTATATCCTCGCAACGCTCTGTGGCGCCGCCCAAGCACTTGACATCCCAACGCAATGTAGCAAGAAGAACGCTGCCATCTCCAATGCGATCGGAAAGTTTTGCCAGAACACTGCACTTGTCGTGCCATCGGACTATTCTCGTGAGGGCATGCAATCGAACAACAACGCGGCAATTATTCGCATCAACGGTAGGTGTAGAGCAACATTGGTCAGATTGAATGCTGCTGACGAATGATGCTAACGAATGACGCTGACAATGGCTGTAGGTAATTGCAATCCCGCACAGTGGGTTCCGCAGCAGTACTGCTTCGCGCAGTTTTATCAGATGTGCGTAAACCATAATTATGGGACCTCTTCGAAGACTTTTGGCAGGAACGGCTGTCAGGTGTGGAGTCTCACTACAGCTTGAGGGACGAGAAGCAGGAGAGACCACGTTCGGAGATATGCATCGTAGATCAACTTGCACACTTCACATTGCTACACAGATGTCGATTCATTTCGCTCAACCACCAGTGGTGCAAATTAGCGGGTGATTGCAAGAAGGTAGTAGCGTCGATCTCGATATACGCGCAGATCTTTGAGTGTCCCAATATGTCGTACGTCTATAGGGGTTCAGAAAGATGTAAATTCATGAGAACAGACCCTATCTTTGTGCAGCTCGGAGCCTGATTGCGAGTACAGACCCAGGACTGGTGTTCGACGTTGCTCATATATGGACCTCAACGTAGACTAGACAACGCGAGGATCTTGCCTGTTCAGCAGACATCGTTAAGACATCACAGCGCTCAACTTCGTAAACTGTTTTCCAAGACAATACGGACCTGTCTCTCATAGTTTCAGGGCGGCTGATGCCACCCAAACCTTCACTCCTGCGCCTTTGATCGACTATCTCTTGGAAGATCACGTTCGCGTGCTGGGACAGTCACTTCATAACTCGACGAACTTCATGGACACTAGCCTCGGATCTTGCGCTGACTCCTCTGGGGTTCTGTGAAACATGGTTACCTCATGAGAAGCCTGTGGGTACGAGAAACGAGGTTATCAGACCTGGACATGAGAGCCTATCAAAGGGAGGGAGGAAGCAGCCGTGGGAAGATGCAAGGGGAAAGTGATGAATTGAGGGGCAACAAGACAAGGAAGACAAGGCGTATGTGAGGAGGAAAGATAGGACAAAGAGAAAAATCTCAGTTGGAGAAGACAGAGATATGTGTCGGGTATGGCAAGAACAAGGAAGAGCGGCTGTAAGCAAGACCAGGCTGAAGCAAAGATGTAGGCGACGTCGAGGGCCTGTCGTTGGCCCAACAAATGCAAGAGATGAAGAGTCGAGAATGACGCTCTTTCAACACGGCAAGAGGAACCAGAGCGAGTAAGGAACTGAGAGGCCTGTCCGTGACCAGAGCCCAACAATATGCAAGACGCAATATCGTTGACTTCTGATTACAAGTTGCTGCCCGGTGGGAATTCTCAGCACCATTGGCTCCGCTGCCTTGTCGTCATGTCCTGACCAAATTGCAAGGTATGCCGCAGTAAGGTGTCCATTGGCTCAGCCGGTTTGTTTGACTGAACCTACCACAGCTGTAACATCATGGAATGACTTGGAAACGTGATCGAAGGCCCATCCCGGTTGGACGAGTCGCCCGCTGTTGGTCTGACGACCCAATGTTGTCCATAGGTTCGGCAATCCAATGTTGCTCGTCAGCAGAAGCTGAGTACAACCTCCCCCCGAAACGCCATCACGTCTAGATCAGGCCTTGTCGGGACGGGATTCTAGACCTGTCAGGCAATGCAGACCTTGGATGATATTCAGAATGCCATTCTTTGTACACCCTGGGCTCAGACCCGGCTTCGAGACGCCACCAGCTATCGCCAAGGCTCATGTTCCATGCTGGAGCGCAGCAGTCCGGAATCCATAACGAAGAGCATTGTTGTGATGGTTGGGGGCGGAACCACTGTTGTGCTCAATGTCCAGGAAGACAATACGAACACCAGTCCAGGCGATCGGTCATCCATCCCTCTCCTTCTGTCTTGCCCGAGTGGCCAGAGGATCTAAGACTGCTTCCAGCTTGCGTCGACTTTCTCCGGCATTCCACTCAGCCATTCCAATGCAGACCATGATGACGGAGAACATAAAGACCGGTATTCGGTAGGCAAAACCCGAGCTCTATCTTCACACGTGCTCGATTGCTGCATATGTGCAGCGCAAGATTTATCCCACGACATGGCCTGACTTCTGGGGCAAGTGGACTCTAGTAATCCTGCTCAACAGCCGTCTGACGATGGGCCAGATAGTGTCGATAAACAAGCCTTTCCAACTCTTCCGAGCAGTCGCACTGTGGTCCAAGAAACCAATCCAGCTATCCACGATCGCGGTGGCAGACCCCGCCATGATACGGCGTCGTCCATTGTCGCATTTCCAGACTGCCAAGCTGAGACCAGACATACCAGACCTGGGCGTGGGAGCCAATGGTTGGTCGCATGAGCAGTGAAGTGGTGAAGGCGGGAAATGACACCTTGTCAGTGTGGAGGAGTCGACGACATTGACTTTGTGTGAGAGTGATGTCCGGAAAGATCGTTCGAGGGGACTGCCTCAGGCTCTATATAATTCACGCGCTCCCTTCTCCAAACGAGCTTGCTCCATCCCTCTAAGATCCTCATACCCCGACAACATCGCTTCTTATCCTAAGAAGAGCCACTATCAGCAACACTCCAGATCTTCTCGACTCGTCCCGTGTCGCCCCCTCCTGCAGCGATGTCTTATTCCCAAGACCGCCTCGTCATAGCAAAATGCAACCTCGAGCGCATTCGTGAAGATTTGAGCAGGACGCACGACGACATAAAAGACACGACGGCACTTCTCCGAGAACTGGAGAGACAGAACGACGAGTACCAGACGTATGCAGCAAAGTTTTCACGATTGGGACCGCTCCTACGAAGCCGCATCAGCAGGCTCAATGCTAATCTCGCCACTCAGCAACGTTGGTTAGAAGAGCTTCGGAGCTCTGTGAATAAGCTTCGAAACGCTCAAGACATCGTAGAAAAGGAGGTCGAGCGCTTGGAAAATCTGCTGAGTGAGGAGGGTCCTCATTGGCGACAAAAGGAGCGCGAACGAGCAGAAGAGGCTCGTAAGCGTGAACAAGCAGAAGAAGCTCACAAGAATGAGCGAGCAGAAGAGGCTCGTAAGCAGGAGCGAGCAGAGGAGGCTCGTAAGGCACGAGATCAGGAAAGCGAGCGAAAGAGGGCAGAGTTTCATCGCCGGCTGCGTCTGCAATGGGATGCTTGGAGCTCTTGCACGGATATCCCTCGCAACCAGGTCATCGCATGGGGCGAGGCCACCGACATCGCGTTTGCAGGGTACGCCGATATGATCATCTTCCCGGACCCACCTGTGAGACCATGTTCTAACGTAACATGCCTCGCTACAGCCAATGACCGCGCATTGGAGGCTTGTGGTTGTAGCATCCGAGCTGCTTTCCAGGAACTGTGTGCGGCCGGTCAGCTCATCGATCCCAAGAAGGAGCGCTTGCGGTGGCATCCGGACAAGTTCTCTGTATGTGATGCAGGCAGGAAGGAAGAGTTCCAGAAGAAGGCGAAGGAGGTCTTCGTGGTGTTGAATCAGATGTAGGAAAGTGATCGAGTGTGACGGCAGTAGCCAAAGTAGGCCGATGGAGGTCGATGCAGCGTCTGTCTCTCAGACTAATCAGCCTACATGGTGCTGAACATGTCTTGCTGGCTACATTTACAGCGCGTAGCTAGCATACCAGAATGTAGCGAACTTTTGAGGCACGGAATACAGACATCTCAATGTGTACTTGCCTCGCAGGGGACGAGAATCCAGCCCAGGCCTATGTCATTATTGGATCAACGGCACTGTCTCCAGCATAATATCAAGCCGTACACGACACACACAATATCTCCAGCGATCACTCTTAGCCCTCCAAGTGTACCGTCAGACAAAAGCCGAGGTTGGCCAAGCGCAACGAGCAGGGCTGGTATGGAAGCATCAAAACATAAGATTCCCGAATTCCAGCTGCTGCAATGAATCTACATCGAGACCTTGCAAAAGCTGTACTTAAGAGATCATAGGCGCAGAAGTGAGGACTCGAGAAAGCCTGATGTGGGACTGTACGTTTGTTGCCATTCCTGGACCGCACGCTGATCTCATCTGCATTCCTTCTCGGCTCAACTCATGCTACCATTACGTGCTGATTGACCTTGCCCTCGCCCACAGACCTACACGTCTCGCATTCAACGCTCGTGGCGTGTAGACAGAGGTGTAGAAAGGTGACTTGTCCCATAGCAAAGAGCCCTGACAGCGTGCCCGGCTGCACAGCGGGCAAAACATAGATAAAAATCAAAAATAGAACCACAAAAAGATAACTTGGAGCGACTGAGACTCGAACCCAGGTCTTCAGGAATCACCAGCATCGGGATGCTATGCATCGAGATGCGTGATCACACCCCCCCGCCACGAGGCGCCTTGCGGCGTCGAGGAGCCACCCCCGAGATGCATAGGTGCCTGACGTGCTACCACTACACCACCGCTCCTGATTGGATGGAAGGAAGTGAGTGAAGTTTGCATATATACATTTGTCTTGCCAGTGTGGTCAGCGGGGCGGAGATGGGCTTGTGAGGCTTGTACGATGCTGCGAGAGTACATCCATGGCTCTACGGCATCGAGGCATCGCAACTACCAATGACAGCAGCGAACATCTCTGGGAAACTGATGCTCGCACACACCTGTTCTCTTGTTCTATCGCCCTCCTCAAAGACTCATACCGACCACATATCCTGCTATTGCCCGAGATGCCGCAATGATACTCTGTCACCGCCCACCTGAAGGTCGACTGGTGGTCTCTTGCTCGCCCGTCGCCTACCGTTGAGATCGCCAGGGAGACTCTCCTCTTCGACAGACCCTATGGCGTCTCAGTGACCTGAACGTACTGAAATGTGGTGGTTCGGGCTCTGCTATCTGCTCAATGCTTAGTGGATCATTGGCTCGAATTCATCACTTCACTGGTCGGACTACGTGCACAATATCCAACGACGGCAGACGACGAGTGTCTCGCAAGCGCCGTCTATCTTCTAGGATCAATTGGGGGAGAGAAAGATCAGGAAACTTCTAGGCTGCTCATATTCCCTATGAGAAGGCCACTGCGCAAGGAAGTGTTACGAGAAGCCATGGACTCAATGCAATGGAAGAAATAACCTCTGGCCATGTCAGCACCAGGCGACTAGAATCCGTAGGATTTCAAGCGTGAAAGACAACCTGCACTCTTCGTTGGCGTTGTGATGACAGGAGTCTTGTACCGGGCTCGATTCTCCACTGGCGTGTGTTGAGAGAATCCGCTGGAGTATCATCTCTCAAGATCAGCATCGACGCGACGACAAAGACCACATATGTCGCAGGCTTGCTCCAGAGTGGCTTCATAACATGAAATAAGAAGACTGCCAGTGAATGGCCTTCCAGGACACGAACATTCGGCATGCATCCTTAGCTGTACCCCAAGATCTGAATACGCTCGGGACGATTGGCGGTGGTAGAAAGGGTGACCGATGAGGACTGCTGCAAATAACCCCCCTTTTGACTCCCTACGCAGCCGGTGTCGTTGCCAACAAGTTGAGACCCATACGAGTTTCCCAGGACCGACGCTATCATAATTGCCAGAACGATCGGACCTGGCTCTTACTAGGGATATCGCAAGGTCTTCGTCCCCGGTGAGGAATGCCGTGGAGCTTTCGCCTCCATGAGCTGAATGACCAGCTTCTCCTGGCACTATTCCTCGGTGAAGCCGCATATTTCTTCGAAGTTTCATGTATGGAAATAGCTGCCAACCTCTCTGACTTGAGAGGCACCCTTCATAACGACCAACCTGGTGTTATCAATGATCTGAAGTATGAGTGGAAGGCATAGCTCAGATGGGATGTGATCAAAACACTTGCTTGGCGACCTTATATCTTGCTTTCGTGGCAAAGTTCGACCTATCAACAGTCCCTACTCCACCACATTGATGATTATCCTTTGGAAAAGAAGGGATGAGGAGAGAAACCTAAACACCCGTGGACTGGTCTGTAGCCTGTTTGAGAACGTTATGCGTCTTTTGATTGACATTATTCCAGCCGCTTCTCCCTCTTTCGGCTTCTCAACGCTCTTCCGCCGATGATAGTGGTACCTCTCTCAGCTTCCAGCTCCTTCTCTGGCTCTCTTCCCGGCTCCCTCTCCGGCTGCCTTTCCGGCTCCTTCTCCGGCTCCTCTGGCTCCTCTACCTGCCTGCTCTCTTGCTCTTGTTGCATCTTCGCCTGTCTCATTTTCCAAACTTCGCCGCCCTCAGCACGATCCGCCTCCCACTTGTCAACCAATTTGTCCTTGGTACACACACGACATGAGTCTCCGTGGCAGATCAGAACCTGGCGCAAAGCCAGCGCACCACCTGGCATCCCGGCATCGTCAACCCAGCCCTGAATTGGATGTGTTGTGGTCGGGGTTGTCCAGTTCGTCGGCTGCTTCGCATCGAATTGTACACCCGTCTCACCTTTTTTCCTGTTTCCAAATATGTGGAAGTACGGCAGTCCCTTGTAAGGACTTTCTTTCGGGTCGCCGGTAATGCCGTATTCAGCGGTCAAGGCGTGCGCACGTTGGACATCCTCGTCACCATCCTTTGGAGAGGCGCAGTAAGCGCATTGGTCTTTCCAGCAGAGCATGACGTCGCAAGTTGGACCATTTGTGACCGCTATAGAACCGAGGGGTCCGCCGCATCGGTATAGCTTGGACTCTTGGGCAACAAAGCGTAAGCCTTGCCAGGAGGGTAGAATGTACTTGCCGCTTGGGTGCTGAGGTGGGAGTTCGCGCGAGTGGATCATTCGGAGAGGGGGGCCATTCTCACGGATGACTGGAGGCGTTACTGTTAAGTTGGGAGCTGCTGGTTCGCTGGTGGACATCTTCTGCTTTGCGTGAACAACGGTATCGGGCTGGAGACTGTCCAAGTTGCTCGACGGGAGATGCCTTGTACCAAACGAGTTGATATACAGGGTAGCAAACAGCTTTCACCACCGATGTTTGTGGATGCGCTGGAATGGTACTGTCAAAAGCTTTCTAGCCTCTTCTCGATGCGCGATATGGGGGCGCTGATGTTGGAAGAATACGTAACCTCAAAGACCGACCCACTATCGATTTAGCACCATATGTGATATGCCCGTTCTTGTGATAGAAGATTCAACTATTGACTCCGAAGGCCGCTTCTATCCTGGGCACATCGCCGTGTCATTTGGGTACATACCTGTACCATTTGAGCTCTCTCTCAAGTATGTGCTTCTCGACATCTTTTGACGTCTTCTCTTAATTCCACGTGAAACCTTTTTGCGCTTGAATCTCGATCCTCTACCATGTCCTGCTATCGAGTACGTTGTCCCTCGCTTTGCTTGGTATGCACAAAGGGGAAAAGTGTCACTGAGCAAACACACGAGTTCGTGACATTTTGGTCGGAAACACCTCGCTGACACCTGGATTCGTCTTGGTCCCTAGGCGGCACATATACCACTTTCAGAAGACGTTTCAGCTTGATTGAGAACTCTGGACTTTTGTACTCACTCCTCGAGGCTGACAGGTACGAGCTCGGTTTGTCGTAACGTGCTTCCATGCTGTTTCAACGGCTTCCAGTGTCGAAAGACATGGTGTCGCTCTATTTGTATGACATGAAATGGGAGCCATCACTTTCTGCTAACATTGCCCTGCTTGTCGTTGAGTGCTTTTCTGCCTCATATGCCCCAGGTCAATCACCGCCACTGCCTTTTCCAATGGGACTCCTCTTTTCTCCCAATCGCCAGTGATCTTGCCCTTCTCGCGAACTATTCTTCGTCTTCTCTTGCTCTCTCGCGCAGGTATTCATCCTCCTTGGCACGCGCAGCGATGGCATTTGCGCGAAGGTCGACGATCTTCTGCGCCGTCTCGCCGACGAACGCAGCGCCCAACTCTTGCTCCCACTCGTAGGTTCGGCGAATGGTCGCTTCAAGCTCGGGTCGCTGGGCAAGATAGTACTCTCGAACATGTCGGATCTGGGCTGCCAGTCCCGGGATCATCTCCTGCTCTTCGACCTTGGACCTCTGTTGGGGCTTGGGGCGCTCTCCAGGGACGCTACCCGTTGTCTCTCGTTTCCTCGAAGGAACTTCCTGACGATACGAGGCTGCTTGGGAGTCAAAAGATGTTTTGCTGATGGTTGAGGCTACACCCTGAATATGGCTGCACTTTCTATGTCTCCTCGCGCACTCGCTACAGCGGACTTGAGAAGGTGTAGAGGGAGCTCGGGTGGTTATGTGTGCCTGAACAGTTCTTTCACCTGCAGTCGGTATACGCGCAGTGATGTTGCCAGATTCGTCATCCTCATCATCTGCATCGACTTCAGCTAGATTGCCCTCGTCTCCGCCGACATGCTTGCGCCATCTTGAAGCTGCGCGAGTAGGCCTGTTGCTCATCATTGGCAGGCCAAAGGTATCAGGTGAGAATGGAGAAACCCTGGGGCTTGACCTGGGTCTCTTCGCGAGGGAAGGCTTACTCGCCTGGCCGGCCAACGACTTGCGCTCCATGAAGTGTTCGCCGTTCCCAGCATCAGGCACCGAAGAGGAGAGCAGCTGATTCGTCGTGCTCGTCGCGGAGAAGGGTGTTTCGAATGCAGATAGAGGAGCAAGGAAAGAGGTAGACGGCTGAGCGGCCACGATCGATGTGGAAGTAGAGGTGGCAGCACCCAGCATAGGTCTTCCGATTGAGGCTCGCATAGGTGCAGCCGCATCAGAAGGTCGCGAGTGCACGTATGGCACAATCTTCGGTGCAAGCGCAACTGGTGGAGTGCCGGCAGTGCGATCGGCGGCCGCGCTCTGAATGTCTTGAAGGAGACGGTTGAGGTGCGCCAGTTCCGCTGTGCTGTATGTACTCTTGTCAATGTCGTACCACATCTTGGACTTCGAAGGCTTCCAGCGCTGGGCGAACTACTCTCGGGTCAGCATGGATGCATGGCAATAGGTTTCGTGGAAGGAAGACCTCGTCTTCGAAGCTTTGCGCACTATAGGTGCGGCCCTGTTGCTGGAATATGTTGCCGTAGATGCGGTACATGATGGTGCGCACTTCGTCATTGCTGAGCTTGAAGCGCGTCTTGAGGAGGAAAAGGGTGGCGCGCTGCTCGAGGGTCCACGTAGCGGAAGGCATACTGTCTGACAGTCGAAGTGTACAAGAAGAAGGAGAAGTGCAGACAATCTCGAGACAGGTTGGCTTTGGTGCGGAGGATATGTAAGTGTTCAAAGTCGAGTGGAAGTCTGGTCTTAATAAAGGCACAGGAGGAGTGACGTGCCATAATTTTGGGCTAGCGTGTCACTAGCGCCGTGTCTCGTGAAAGTCCCTTCCGCTGCTTCGGACTCGGGTTATGGTCGCTCAAGAGCCGCTGTCAAGAGGACACTGTCGAGGACTGTCGATTACTCATGATATATATGTATGTGGATGAAGTATAAAAGCTTCGGAGCAGGACGGTCGCGATTTGGCTACGTTGCGAGGCCATCTTCGAATGCCTGGAAAGAATGCTGTCGACCTTGCATCAACGCATAGCCATGGGGATCTTGCCATTGTGGAGTCCATGTGGGTCGTTGCACAGGAAGTTTTTGCGGAGATGCGTCTTGTATGTGCAGGTTCCCTTTCTGCATAGTCGACGCTAGTATCACAAGATCAGTCCAGTGAATAAAACATGCCTGGATAATGAGGAGCGTTTTGTACGGAAAATAGCTGTCGACGTGCTGGTTCGTCCTTCTTTGTGCAACCATTGTTCTTATCCATGCGTTTGTCTCTGGCGCTATTTGTTGTAAGGAAAGGACTTCAGCAACTCTGAATCGCGTCGTTTGGCAAGAGCGGCCTCCGCATTTGTGTGCGAGAGAAGACGTAGGCTCGTCCGAACGTTGATCTGACGTAGGAAGGGTTTACCTGACAGGACCGAGGCTGTAAACAGAAGCAACACCAGGCCAAAGCCTGAGAGCTTCCGTAGGCAAATTCACGAGGCAAAAGATGGCCGCAATTAATGTGCCAGCTGTTGTTATGCAAGCTACGAGAAGCCTTGAGCGTATCTCGAGGGTAGAGGGTCATTCCGGAGCTGCACTACCTAGTTCATGGTAGTGAGTGACCAGCTATTTACTTGGCTTACGACTCTCCGGAAGTCGGCTTACGTTAACTGCTGTCCCTCGAGTCTCTGATGCACTACATCGCTGCTTGATGGCCATTGCCTCTCGTAGTGGCCAGATGCTCCGATAGCTTCCAAGGAGGCGGCAGTTATTTGTATGGGTCAGTCGGTGGCGTAGATCTCCTACTCCATGACTGCTGCACGAGCATGTGGTTTTAGCATCTCTACTCCAAGATGGTAATCGGCTCTGAGGGTGTTTTGATTCATGCCTTCTAGTCTGACGGGCTGTCAAGCACATTATCTGATGGAAGCTTAGATCATTGATGTGTATGTTCATTTTGCCAAAAGTAGTTCCACAGTGCTTCCAGGTTGAGGCGAGCTTTATACCGTGGAGACTTCGACTCCATCATCAAGTCCTGTTGCTCTTTCTGTTCCAGCCCTATCTTCATAACAACTCGCGGCTGGCGAGAAAGGGGAACAAGGAGGAGTAGCAGTACCAGTGGTAGAGATATGTCCCAACTGACGTTCGACGTGACCGCGCAAGACTGAGTAATATGGAGGTAGGGACCAATTCAGAAAGTCATCAGTAGAGCACATAACGTGCATATTCCTCTTCGGCAAGACATGATGAATGGCCATCTTGGGAGGGTTCGACCTCCATGGCCGACCTAACAAGACTGCCCGCTCTCCACGCGAGGAACAAAGCTCTTCCCAGGTCGTGACACGCTTCTTGTATGCGGCGACCTGCAGAGAGGAACATGACAGTGACTGATGGTGGTTAAGGGGTTCTCTGCGGGTGACGATTAGCCTGTGTACACCGTGAACAGTCGTCGCACCACGATTCGCCAGAGGATCAGGGTTTCCAGCAATCGACTTCGACAGAGATGACGACGCTTTCGCATCGTGGGTTATCGTTAAATTGCTTGAGTAGAAGAGAATCAGATATGAAGTCCAGGTTGCCAGAGCGAACAGTTTCCGGAGCGGTCGGTTCTTCCCCAGCCAAGCTGCCGCTGTCACGAGCCAGAGCAGTACTTCGACGAACACCCCTTAGCTTCCGCTCCCGTTCACCCTCTCAGAGCTCAGCGCAGTCCTTCACTCACGATTCGTTCCTCAGGCAAGCTCGAGAGACATTTGTTAGCGCCCGTTGATGCCGGCTCCTCTCAAGATACGAGTTATCCGTCCGCACCCCATTCCAGACCAGCCTTGACTACACTCCGGACGACTTGGGCTCTCCTATACACCATCACGGTCTGCCATCCATGGCGAGTGCTATCAGCAAATACACATTTTGCGGTCGGGTTGTCCTATGATTGGAAAACGAGGTTCAAGCACGTGTCTGCCACCAAAATCACCACAAATCCACCGACCATTGATCGTTTGCGAGGACAGCAAGGGCTGCGCATCTGTCAGAGACAGACCAGTATCTTAGCCTACCAAGACTTTGACGGTATCTGGCGCCGATGCTTCAGGCGCACGTCATTGGTATCCCCAAGCCGCTCCATGGCCTCTTCGTCAGCTTGTAAGGCACGGACGAGGACTTTCTGACAACACAGGACACAAGGACGACGAGAACGTCGAAGTGAGCCATAACTACCCAAATTCCTCGAGCACTTGGCGCCACCGCCGCCCACAGCATTATGGAGTCAAGCCGTACACGTCAACGAACCAGGAATTCGGGCATACCGTCAGCTACAAGCGCGCCAGGGGAAGCCGATGCCAGACAGTCTGTGCTCATTGGCAGCCGCGTTCATACTGCTTCACTGAGGATCAGCCACTCACTGCTGTGAGTTACACACCATTTCATCATACACTGGAACACGCTTGCTCTGGCTTGGGAAAGACGACGAGAATAGAGACGGCACAGATATACGCCGACCGCAGTAATATTGCAACTAGAGACTCCTCTCTGACAATCTTCACGAGGAGACTTGACGGCATGGCAAACAATCACACGAGCTAAGAAGAGTCAGGCCGCGCGTAAGGTCGTTCTACTTGGCGGAGTTTTGAGCGACGCAGCAGCCATGATCCTGATAAGCACACAAACGCCGAAGATTATCTGCGACGCATAACGCGGCCAATCACCGTATGCGTTAAGATGACTTCGGTACCACGCCTCTGGCACTGTAACTTTCCGTAGCATCGTCATGACGAAGTCCGGCAGCTCAATGTTCCTGGCGGCCACTACCTCAAGATTGAACGCATCGAGGAGAGCGACTGGAGCGTTACTGCCAGTCAAACAGTGAGTGAGTGAATTGAGGATGTTGATCAACAATCATGGCTAGCGAGTCAGTAAGCTCTATGCCGAGCGGCACGACTAACATATACACGGATCAGAGGCAACACCTCAACTGTAGGAAAGTCGCGCACACCACTCGCAGCAGACCGGCGGCGACATAACCCATTCGAAGCTTTAGAACGATTGAGCAGCATCGTGATTCTTGGAACATGATGCTACAGACCCTCACAGCACCATACCTTGTACCTGAGCCTGCTGAAGGCAGTGAAAGATCGAAGAATGTCGGAGGTGGTCTTAACTGGGTCCGCGGAGCGATAGAGATTCGTTGACGATAGCTGTCTGGCTAGTCGCGCAAAGATGGAATAGGAGAAGCATCTCCAGAGATCTGTTGCAACTGTGGAAAGGTTCCAAAGTCACCTAATGGTTGAAGTTGCAAGTGGAGGAGACCGATCCTGAAGATGTATTGGAGTGTAGGTAGCAAGCAGGCATGGTCGCAACCGCAATCAATCCTCAGCGTACAAGTCAGTCCTTCCAACGAGGCTTGATGACTGTACTCCAACATTCACAAATCACTACTATCAAGCCGCTGAGGTAACACATCGAATGATAGCCTTGGGGCACACATGATGCTCTGCGACGATCTTTGTGCGGTTCGGCTGATTTCCACCACTACCGCGGCACTCATCACTCTCGTGCCTGCGAGGACAAAGCGCTGACATAAAGGACTCCACCGCCGTGGACTGTGACGAGCAGCAGCACTGGCACCACCCTAAGTACCAGACACGGACGTATCGACAACCCTCCGTTTACAAGAATTGTGATAAAAGGCTACACTACTCTTGGTCAGATGCCAAATTGACGGAGCACAATCCGAACACCAGGCCGTGGCCCGATTCAGCTGATGGAAAGAACCTGATTTGTAGCTGCATAGCGTTCGCGACAAGACAGATCAGATTGGTGGGGCTTGACAAAACTTGATACAGTAGTGATGTGGACTGCGACTTTGGCGTCGCCAGAAAGACGAGGCAGAGCGAAGCTTTGAGGTGTCACGAATATTGCATCGAACCGCCGACTATCAAGCGAGGTCGGCTACGGGCAGGCTCACAGGAGCATGTTGAGAAGATGCTTGCCAATCGTTGCTCGTTTCCATACTCTCCGACATATAGTTGACAATACATCGGCATCTATAGTATGCTAACAAAACTTTGCGAACAAGATCGGACACTGATGGACATCGTCCAGCATCAGGGAGGAGCCAAGCGAGCCCACATCATCATTGATAACATTCTTGTATTGTCAGATTGAGCTTCCCATGGCAGCTTAGGCTTCGATCGTAGAGTCCTCCATCGTGTCGAAGTGCCGTCGTAGTAGGGGGTTCGACTCACCGATACCTTGGACGAGCGTAGATATGAGGTCGTGAGCGCTGTCGTCATGTCGTTACATATTAGCTGGGATCCGGGAGAGGTACTCTGTGACTCGATGGGCCCATCCTAGTTCAGGAAGATGGAAAATCGTTTTGACGTCTCGGGACAGTGCGAAAGCTGTAGCCATCTTTCTTCGCCACACGGCAGTAACATCTGATAAACGATAGACGGCGTATCTGGAGACACTGCTTCGAGATGGAGCACTTCCGTGGCGAAAAGCTCTGTGTAGTACCGAAGTTACTTCTTGTGGCGAGTCCCGTGCTTTAAACCTTCAATAGTCCGTAGAAAAAGAATGCACGACGAGGTTCGTAGCGCTTGATGCAGGCAGCGTTGATCAAGTATTAGCTCGCAGAACCTCAAGACTTCAGATTTCATCTTGTCGAAGGTTGTCTCAGTTGTCGCGCGCTTGATGCGAACGCAACTTTCAGAAACCATATCCTGGAATTGCAGCGAAGAGAGCATTGGAAGGTTCTCCCAAAGGGTGAAGGACGGAACAGGAGTGGAGATGTGCACTATATGAAAGGTCTCGCAGTCGGGAAGTATACTGGATGCTGATAGAGGATTCATCCGTGCTTGTGCACCGCCCACAGTGGTGCGAATGAAGCATTTACCAATCGCCAAGGATTGTAGAAGACGGCGACCTGTTCATTGGGAATGATTGATAACACTTGTTACAAGTAGGCACAGCTCTGTTTGCCTTTCTGGGCCTTCTGGTGATCCTTTCAACCCAGTCGCTCACAAAGGCTGTGGTTGGTCGTATGGATCAGAAAACCCGAATCACGAGAGTGCTTCAGTCCCGGCAGTCCATCGAGCCAGCGCCGACTCCCCGAGTTTCCAGAAGAACAGTGTCCAATCTGTTCACGTGCTTAGAGCACTGCATCTTAGCAAGAATCCGTATTATCCCTGCCAGAGTGCGCGCATCTGATGAGACTTTCCCCAACGGTGTTGTGTACCTTATGTGTCCTTCTTCCATACGCAAATGGCGCTCTGTCGGCTCCTGTTCGTTCATGATTCGATCCCGCCTTTGGAGCCGCGAACCATCCATGAAGGATAGCTGCGCAGGTCCTAGGGTCGGATCAAGCTGTTGCAGCTCAGATCCTCGACTGCGAGAGGGATTTTCGGCTGCTGGGATTGGGCATGGCTGTTGTCGACCTTATGTGGCTCTTCCTGGTCTAAGCAAGGCGAGTATGAAGCAGTTCCCGTCGCTGAGTGATAGCCGCGGCGGTCGCGGCTTCTCTATGGTGTTCGAGATCGCGAATGTGAGGCCAGTGGACTGCACCTTCGTTGCGAGGGGAGTGGCAGATTAAACGTCAAATCCGGCCGAAGTGTACGACAGGGACTTGCGACCTGGCCGCTGTCGTGTGTATCTTCCATCGGTGACTCCTGATAATGCTCGCTGTTTATAAGAACCATGACTTTGCGATTTGTGGCTCGAGATTTTAAAGCAGACACGATGTGCAGACGGCTATGCTTTTCCTTTCCTACTGATCAATAACGCCGAGTTGTTGTGAAAGTCCTTCGGATCATGTCTGTCGATGCGTCTGGATGAGCTGTGAGCAGCGGTACACACACTCACTGTCTCTAGCGAAGAGACACATAGCCATAGGGGATGTGCTTGGTTTTGTTTTGTTGACAACAGACGTCGAAAAGAGGACCTTTATGACTTGCTGAACGACTAGATGTATGGCGTACCGTGGGTGAAGCGATGAACTAGCAGTGCCGCGGTCTGTACGTGCACTCTTATTAGGCGATGAATACGTTGTCGGCCTGGCATTGAGCGTATCTGGTTGGATCGGCTTAGCGGACGCTAGTGTATGTGCGATGGCCTAGGGCAGAGCATGACGAGAAAAGGGGTATGATTCTGGCCTTATGAGACTGCCCGAATGCTGAGTGACTGAGGCACGAACGTCTACATGATCCTTATCATTACTCCTTGGAGCGTAGCTTCTCCGCACATACGACATATTCCTCCTTTGTCATCTCCCCAGTGCTGGTTGCCATCAGGCGCTGCCCAGCACAGCACTAACAAATGCCAGTGTGGTACGGTGTCCACGACTGAGAATCATGGAGTCCGATGCCTGCTCGCGGAGTGGGATCGAGAGCTGCTGGAACCGAAGGAAACACGTACCGTGGTTGGGCGAAGAACCCCAGCGATGAGTACCATCAGGCGAATTGCGCTCGCATTCACCGAGAGGGAAATCAGAAACGTCGCGTGCCTGCCACCCAGACTTCGCAAGGCTCGAACGGCGACACGAAGCATCACTTCGAACAGTTCGAACAAGTAGCCACGGCTGAATGAAGAGCAGTTGCGGACATCAACACGACACTAAAGTGTGCAGAGCAGGGAGGAAATCTAGAGAGACCATCGACACTCCCATGCTACGGCCGAACTTACGACAATTGCTGCGAGAATTGACGGCTATATAAGAGTTTGTACAGATTCAGCATCGAGCAATACACTTTCTGGCCATTGGACAGCCAGGTGAGTCCTGCGACAGCCTTGTGAGCACAAATGAAGCAAGTTAGTCCATGATAGCATCTTGCCAATGACGATCTTTCTAATCACGAGACGGACACCGATCTCCTCAACACCGCTTGCTTTCCAACAACGAGATGAAGACGAACCGTATCGGCCTCTCCAGCTCATTTATGTACAGAGTCTTCCTGCCAAAGATAACGCGTCCAAGGAGATCTGACAGCCATCTGCGATCGCACGCGGGACTGCTGTACGCCTCTTGGCCGTCCACGGCGTACGGAGGTCGAGCATACTCAATGATGACTGGGATACCATATCACGGATCCAATGGCAGCACTCTATGATCGACACTCTAAATGCTGCCTCCGACTTCCATGGAACGACGCCATCTCAGTGCGATACACCGAATATATCACCTACGACGCCAACATCGCTATACCTCGACGCTTGCGGCTGAGTCGTCCGAGTGTCACTACAAGTCGGACAGTCGTCTCGCCTAAGCGAATATCGAGGCATACGTCTCGGGCGGTTCATCGAGGTCGTAGAATGTAGCCAGTGTGGATTGTCTGCATCTGTCCTCCAAGCACTTGAGATACTGATAACTCTACGAAACATTTCTACAAAGCATCGCTACCCTGTCAAATTACAATATGCAAGCACACTCTTGCCACGATATCCCTGTGACATATTCTCCAATCCGTCGGTTTTGACCCTTAGCCACTTGCTGGTAGGCTCCAAGTGACGATGGAGTTGCTCGGAATCGCCCCACTCCAGCTCTCGCCACTGGTGGTATTCAACCGCAGCAGGAGCTCTTCTTGCTTCTTATTCAAGATCACGACGGATCTCGTTCCGTCAGGGTTCAAGCTCGCCACGCTCTGCACGTCCTCGTAGCTGCCAGTGCCACTGAGCACCGTGCTTCCTTTCAGCATGAACTTGCTAAATTGCGCGATGAGATAATATGCGATCGTGAATTCATAATCACTGGAATCATTGACAGTAACAAGACCAAAGCAGTTTGTACAGCCGCCCGAGGAGAGATGTGGACCAGCGTCGGAATCAGTGGACAGCGTCCAAGCGATGACACCTGAAGCCCAGTTCTGCAGAGGTCCGATCGTGAAGTCGGCGGCTTGAGCCCAGTTGGTTGAGTCAGCGCTGATGTCTTGCGGAGGAGTGAAGCATTCCGTCATGTACTGGGAGACATCCGGGTTCGTGTTGTGGAAGTCCGTGAGAACGGTCCAGTCGACGTCGGAAGCATAGCAGTGCCAGGCGACATTGCTGACATAGTCGCTGGCTTTGTCGAGGACTGTCTGAGGGTATTCTGGGTGGTCTCCACGTCGTTAGCAGTTGACGCGGGTGAAGAAGAAGCAGCTAGCATGCATACCGGTGTTGTGATCATAGGCCCAAACAGTTGTGCTCAGTGAAGCGTTCGCCAACGCTGGACCGACGTGATCGTTGATCAATTTGCCTGACTCGTCATCGTAGACATACATCGTTGGGTAACCGTCCACGCTGTTCAAAGGCTCATTCTGGATCGTGATGGCATCGATATTGGCGCCGAGGTCGTTATACGCTTGAATGTATTTGACGAAGTATTGGGCAAATTCCTCGGAGTAATCAGCTTGGTCGGAGCTTTGGTATTGATCTAACAAGTTGTTGTTGCTGCTAGTCAGAAGGTCATTGTTGGTTTTCTGCAAAAGGGTGTCAGTCAATCTCAAAGCTCCAGAGTTCGAGGAAGCCTACCATCCAAGCCGGTGGCGACCACGGAGACCCAAGAATCGTTAGATCCGGATTGGTCATCTTCATAGTGGCGAGCAGCTTCGCCATCGCCTCTCCACTGTCGCCGAGATTAAACCCTGATAGTCCAGTATCGACGTCTCCTCCATTGTCGTCGTATGTGTACGCTGGGTCAGCCGACAGATCCGATGAACCAATCGTGTGGCGCATGAGAGCGAAATTCGCTCCCGAAGAGGTCATGAGGGTTGTCATCAGGTCGTCTAAGAGATCTGAGTTCAAGGAATTCATTGTTGACACTGTTGCATCAGTCACAGCGGCTCCAAAACCGGTGATCTTCTGCTTGTAGCCTGAGGACGTGTCGTCGATGGAGAGATCCCACCCTGTCTGGCCATCTCCTGGGCTGTTGTAAGCCAACACAGGGCCGTCGATGGAAGTCAGATTCTTGGTCAAGTCAGAGGTGGTGCAGACTGCGGAGGCATCGCTGCTCTGGCGGAGTTGGAGGAGAGGAGCGGGCGCTCCAAGAACTGAGAGCACCTGACTCAAGAGGATAGGCAGAGCGAGGCTCGACATGGTGCAAGGACGAGGGTCGAAAGAGATCTAAATTGATCGATGTTTGAAATTGGTACATTCGAGCAACAGTCTGCCATCATTCTTATACTCGTTCACCGACGCACTCGGTACCTTTTAGTATGATGTTGGCTGTCCGTCGATCGACTTCCGCTTCGTATTCTGCAGAGCTGCTCACATGGACGTTGCTGCATATGCTAGTACTGGATACCCAGCAGTACCGATACGATACATCATGTTGTCCGGCTTGACTGTGCATAGGCAAGCGCTGGTACGTTACAGTGCAGCTTCGTCGACCTATCTGGCCAATCGACGTTTGATATCTACTTCCAGACGTCCATGCACTTCCTTTGTGGGAGTCTTTTAGTGTCCGACCACGGGGAGACTCAACGGGATGCCTGTCCTGGCTAGCAGATTGTCCTTGACCAGTGCGAATGGGGTAATATGTGCATGCATTAGGTGATCGGCGTCGAAGGATTTTCGCGTGCAAGGCTGAGGCTGTCGAGTGATCGACAAGGACGGATGCCTTTATGAGAACAGGGAACTGCCCGTGCACCGGGAGTCCCCACACAAAGCCACGCGCAAAGCTTTTTTTGAGAAAGCTTAAAACCCGGCGCTAAATGGTACATTTTCCAGAAATATCGTCGATCGGCTACCTGATGCGATTGAATTTACTCGGGAGAATCAACCGATACACTCTGTATCCTACACAACGCATGCCACGCGTAATCATAGGCTTGCTCTTCTCTCCCAGGATACTTCTGACTTGGCCACATACTCGCTATCCCGGACCACAGTCATATCGGTGACATCGACCAGACGAGGCGGCCCCCTTCCTCGGAGGCTCGTGGATACCAAACAATGTCATCCTGATAAGCGACATGGGTCAACACCACGACGTATACGTATCCGCTGGCCTAGCAGGGCTTGTGCTGTCCTTGAAAACTTGGGGTAAGTACTGCAACGCGCTGATGCTCGCCAAACACCCCGGATGCCCAATTGCTCGGCCCAAAAGATACTGCTACTTCCTACGAGGCACCGAGAGATTCCTCAGCATACTTCTTGATCTCTTGTCGTCATCTTCAGACCGCCGAAGAGTCGAGTATATTACTGGACATTTTTAGCTGAAACTTAGGTATCGCAAGCATCTCAGGCCGACAAGACGTGGGCAATGAGTCGTCAAAGACCAGTAGCCTGCCTTGCCTCCGGTGCATCAACTATCCTTCACTTGCCAGTCATTACCCAACAACGAAACAGCGAGGACATAAAATGAGGTTACTATGAGTGAAGAACGATGGACAAGCGTCCAGGGCACGTATACCCACAAGTCCGCGACACTGAACGCCTCAAGCGAAGTCCCAGTGATTCATGAGCCATCAACAGGGGTAGCCTCATCCATAGACTGTGAAGCAGCAGCTAAGTTTATCTCACGAATTTGGAAGACTACAATGTACGAAAATGATACCTGCTTGCAGCTCGACTCGTCACCTACACATTGACGTTCTCTCCATAGGCTCTGGGTAGTGATCCCATAGGCAATAACTCAAAGCGCACTTTCAGCTGGTGCGGATGCCATGAGCTTCTTTTGGAATAACGGCACTGATTGATGGGCTAGCACACACTGCGACCGTGCTCGAAATCGTAGACCTCGTCCAAGTGTTACAATGTATTCGACGTCACTGGCAAGACGTTGCGTGGTGCGTTCAAACGATGACCGAGGAAAGATCTCTCTATGGAATTTGGCGTAACCTCCTGTGACGCGTGTCCTGCACTTTTATGCACAATTCGACTCGCATCTATCTCGGTGCCGGCATGCGAGACCCGGAAGCAGCGCTCATCGCTGTGCCTGTGCCATGGATCCGTCCCCTCTACGCTGCGGTCATTTCTTGTGTAAGCCGTATTGTTGCCAAGAACAACATCACAACGAGGACTGTCTCCAAGATCTAGCAGCTTTGAAATGCAGTACCTGTCTCAGTGTCTAATGTCAGTGACCATGTAAGGGACAGTAAATGAGGATGCGAACGGCAGAGAAGATACTAAGCCATGTCGCTTCCTGTGTCTAGGCTCGGCTTGTACTCACAAAGCGAAAAGGTCAAGAACAGGCTATGCGACATATGGATACCAAAGATGGTATATATTTGTTCACTTGTCAGGCGTCTGCTCCTATCTGCTATAGTTTTCAAGCCTGGCCGAATTCATTATGCAATGTCGTGACTTGTATGAGAGTGAGCAGCATTTGTTTCAATGGCATCGCGCGATGATGCGCTTGACGCAGGTCCCGGAAATGATCAGCGAGATGGCCAGACGCTGACTGCCTCCATTCTCCAATCACTTCTTGTCGACATCATTTCTGCTGCGTCGGCTACAAGTCAAGTGCAGGGCATGATACAGATCGGTTTTTAGTTCGAACAAAGAGGTGCGAAGATGAGATCGAATTGGGGGAGACAGCAATGCCAGATACTTTATTCGTCAACGTCATCATATATCTAGCTCATCTGTCTCCATGTTGAGGTACTTGTTGTACTTCTCAATGATTATCTCAGCCTCTTCGCCATCCTTGATCTGCTCGCCGTTGTCCTCGTCATACTCTGCCTGACGCTGATCGAGCTCGCGCATTGCTTTCTCCAAGTCTCTCTGACGCTGCGGGATCGCGTCGAGCTCGGCCTGCATCTTGTTCCTGTTCTCTGCCCACTGCTTACCCAGAAAACGACGGTGCTTGGAGTGTGCAACCTGGAACTTGGTCTCACTCTGGAGAGTGGCGAGATCGAGTCCGTGCTCTTCTTCGCGGCGTGCACGCTCTTTGGCGTTGTACGAAGCAGCTTTGCCGTGAGCGCGGCCACGAATGGACTTGGGACGAGCCGGGGCGTTGGACGCTGTTGGATGTTAGCGCTGGTGGTATGAGATCCAGTGGCGCAGAACTCACTTTGGATGTTCAGGAAGTCGAGTCTTGAGCCACCTTCCTTCTCGACAGCTGCGGTACCAGGAAAATCTCCGACATACTGATCGGTGTCAAGGAATTTGCGGTTCGCGCGACGAATATGATAAGCTTTCTCGAGTCAGTAGAGATCGCGTGATGACCCAGGGTAGGCTGACCAGGAGGTGATGACAAGGGCGAGGCGTCAGCTTGCTCGTGATGAGACGTCTCGGCGATAACGGCAGCGGTAGTGTCGTCTTCAATGGCGCTGAACGACCATGCTGGGCTCTCAGGCGACTCAAACTCGCTGCGGCTTCGCTTGGACATGCTGACAGTGGTCTGCTATAGAGTGATAGGATGAGTGTATATGCTAAGTAATCCACGTATGTAGACTTACGCTGAGGTGATGCTATAGAGGTGCGTAGTGGTTTGCTGAGCCGTTGTGTACTTTGCCGTGGAGGTTGCTATTTGCCTGTTGATTGGAGGTGTGTGGAGGCAGTTGGGGAGAAAAAGAAAGGAATGGCAGGAAGTGGTGGATGGTACGTCTGCAGCGAGCATGCTAGGATCGGCTTGGTCCGCCAGTGAGGAGCAAGTGCTTGTCAAGCTGTCTAGCAGAAGGCTTTGATGACCTTAAGGCTTTGACGACCTTAAAGGCCGTCAATTGTTGATTGCCACGGGGACTTCTGGGAAACACAAGTATCATTTCTCTGCTGGGAGGAGTAATAAATTGTAGCTAGCAGAAGGTCATTGGCTTCTTGTCGCCCAAGCACTCTTCGACTGCCACTGAGCTGTCAAGTCCAGGACAGAGTATACCGCTTCAGGATCAATGCTGCCCAACTCACAGTACTTGTGAGATGGCGTGGGTATTCGAGACAATGGCACTATATACAGAAAGCTACAACAATGTGTTATCTGTTCATCAGGTGAAGGGTCAGCATTGCGACTTCACCCTGTTATCACATATACGCCTGGCTATAGCCAGCATTCACTCATCCGGACTACGCCAAGTTCAGCACAGACCACCGCAAGCTCCATCACATCAAGTGCTACACTGCCACTCAGCTCTGTTCCTCTCCACACATGAAATCGATCAGAGATCTGCATACAAGATCTGACAGCACTCCGCTCTCGTCTCCATACTTACCGTAGGCCCTCAACGAACACAAACGCGATCACGCGCTAGTGTTGGCCATATTCGTCTTCGTCCTCATGTCTCACCAAGCAACAGCCGGCAGGCACTTCTGGACTGTGTCGCAGCGTCACCTCATCCATGTTGCCATGTCCGAGCACAATCTAAGCAAAGAAGAGCTAGAAATGGTCTGCAGACAGGCAATGAGCGACGAATTCAACGACCTCGACCTCCTGACTGGCACGCGCATCCGCGACAAGTGGGGCTCGCGCTTCCAGGTAACAAGGTCCAAGATGTGGCATGACGAGATCGATCCGATGGTCCTCACCTGGACGCAACACCTCGAGCGCGAGTATGCGCGTTCCCGCGTTCTGGCTGCCATGGCCGCGACTAGAGTGTCAAGTCATGGACGAGGCCGCTTGGTTGAGCGTCCCTCGTACGAGACGTTTCGGAAGCCTGGACCGCCTGCTCGTCTCTCGCAAGGAGCGCTTGCTCACGCATTCCCGTCAGCGGCTGCACACACCATGGCGAATATTTCTCTTCCGTCTCAACTCCCTCCATTGACTCAGTCGGTGTCTTCTGCGTCACAGCATCACACTGCAGCATCACGTCGTCGGCCAACAGCGCAGCGCAAAGTGGAATTGAAGCGAAAGCGAGGTGCTCCAGTTGCTACTACTTACCACGCTGGAACTCCCGAACCATCGAAGAAAGCACGAACTGAAACGACTGCGCAAGATTCCACCATTGTACCCACTGCGAGCGAGCAGACTCATCACCTGCACGGCTTCAGCTCAGATATGGCGATGACTGGTGGCGAGATATCTGAGGGGCCATTGCGAGATCAGCGTGCGACTCAAGATGCTGAGAGACGACGTAAATCTATCTCTTCCGAGCTGATCCTGTCTTATTGGCGTCAGCGCGATGATGTTGAGGCCCAATATCGCAACATTTCCATCGAGCAAGACGAGGATGTACAAGCTAGCGTGAAAGACGAGACGGGCCATTGGAAGCCTTCGTGGCGGCAGCAGCTACTAGATGAGATGCGAAATATCGACGGACTCATCAAGCTGGCCAGGGAAAATATCGAGGATGTTGGTTCGGAGTCAGAGGAATTTTGAGAACTGTGAGGAGGCTTGGGACGCCCGGACTCTGTGGAGTTGGAGACGACTTACGCAGTGAGCATTATGAGGCCGGCACGACAAAAGGGAACACGCATATATAGGCATTGGGTTGCGCCCAACTGTCACGGTGAGCTGCAGAGGGCGCTGGATAGTGCATGCTCTGCGACTGACACGCTTATCTACCTTACAAGAATCACCATATCACCATCGTAGCTTTCGGTCTGACTAAGGCTATGCTCAATGCTCTGAAACTGTAGCTTAGATCATGATTGTTCAGCGACGACTTTGCTTTTTCGTATCACATTCCCGTAATGTTATGCTGTAGAAGAGCTTACTCTCCCGTTCGCCAGGCAAGAAATTATGACTGAGTCACTTTCAAGTCGTGCAGTGACTTAATCGTCGTACATGCACTCCTGTTCTGGGCCAGATGCTGTGACCTGCATCGCTCTGGATTTGGGATATCGAGATCCTTGAGCCTCATCAGTCGTTGAGCTTGACCAATCAGTCAGATTCTTAGCTCCTTGGGAGCGCCTCACACGCCTTGTGCGCTTGAGAGAATGAACCCGTGCATTTGCTAGCCGTGTACATTGTCGTGTATCTGCTCGTTTGACACACTTTCGGCATCATCGCCACCTGAACAACGTTAACGATAATGTTGAGTTGGACGGGAACCCTGTGCAACCGTCAAAGGAAAGGAAGTGTTTGGAGTATTGCACTTGTTTTGTCTCAGCCCAAAGAGTTACATTGCCCGTTGATGTTTGTCATGAGACACCCACAGTGATCTCTCTATACCGAGAGTGCTCGATATATGCATTCCACAAAGCGGCATTATCATCACGCCATTGATGTCGCATATCCAATGCGTTATGAGACACCGCCAACGTCCCTTTGTTCTTCTGTCCGACATATATCATGGCTTACACGATAGAGCAGCTTTTCACTCCGAGCAACAGCTCGATTGTACATCTGCATAGCCAACCCATAGCCAACCAAGTATATCGAGCCCAAAAAACCTCACGCGATGATAGCCGTCCACACATGTTGCCCGTGTCATGAGCGTATACCGTGGAGGACATCGTTCGATCGAAATGGAGTATACACAAAGCCTTTGTTTTCCTCAATTCCTGGGCCAGCTGCCTTCGCTCCATAGAGAAAGCTCGGTGCTTATTTCCGCGAGAGAGTGCGCCGAAGCAACGCGCCCACTGGAAAAATAGGTGCGCAGCTACCGCTAGCTCGGATCCACAATGTACCCGCAATTCACGTGCTCAAGGAGCCATTTTTCTCGCGCGTCCCCCACTCGCAATACTAAACAATACCACGTCACAATCGAACAACACTCTTGCACTCCTTGACCTCCAAGTTGCACAGACCGTCCATTTGTTCCACCATCTCCTCGACGCACCCCTTCAGATCAACGAGACCCGCCAACGCACGCTTCGTGCCCCAAGGAGACGTCGACAGAACTTCCATTATGTCGGCCCGACATAACTGGACTGCGACTGAGCGACACATCGTCCACATTGGACGCACAGTCTTCTTTCTGACCTGGGTTGAGATCGCTACGCTATACACCCACATCAACGGCGGGGTCTTCCAGCCAAATGCCTACCGCCTGCGAGATGAACACACACAGCGCGAGCTGCCAACTCGATTCAAGATGTGGCAGAACGAGATACATCCTCGAGCTCCTACACTTGTTCAGGCTGCTGAGCAATTTTGTATGCGAGGCGTAGTCCAAGCGGCCATGACTGCGCTGGGCATCCAGGCTCGCCAAGCTGCTCCGACTGAAGCCGAAGATGTTACCATTCGTCCTGCGCGTACGACTGCCCCAACAACTTGTGCTCGACCGAGCTCAGCTTCCCGTACAAGCCCCATGCATGCCTCTCGTCATCGCACAATGCAGCCAACAGCCGAGACTCCACAATTTGAGGGGACAAACATGCCACGAAAAATACTCCATGTGTCGGCCATTCGATGCGGTGACTGCGCCAGGAGGGAGAAGAAATATTTTCACGAGGGCTATGGTGATCCTGCCTTTACTCCGACTCCGGTTGACACCAGGTCAAGTCATATTGACAATTCCAGTACCCCTGCCATAGCTCTCCTCAAGCCTGCGCCGAAGCGCAAGAGGGCAGAGTCAACTCGCGATGATGAGGAACAGGACGTTGACACAAGCTCGACGATAACGACCACGGCATCGGAGCCCCGGTCAGAGCGCACACGAATCGACGAAGAGCCTGAGATGACGCCAGGAGTGCCATGGCCCATTCAAGGCGTGCACAGCTACGCAGAGACGTTGCAGATTCACAAGCAACATTACTCACGAAATCCACCCCGGCGCGGGACTTTAGCCGGCGAGAATGCTCGTATTTTTGGGACTGCCGTAGCTGATCTGCTTCCTTTGTCCACCCTGGCAGAGCTCCAGGAGTACCGCAGTGCTCGAAATGCACGCGAGCCAATCCCAAAGAATCTCGATCACTGGCAAGAATTTGATGAGCTTGAGGATCAGCTCCGCGATACTTTCCGAATCGATGAGAGAAACGACCCATTGACTCTGAGTAGAGCGGTATCACCATGGGAGCAGGTTCGTGCGAGACTAGTACAGGATATGTTCGCACTACAGAAGAAGATTCTGCTCACGAGATCAGGGAAAGTGGACACGTGAGAGAGGGAGAGATGCTAGATGAAGCGTTACGAGCATGGTCTCAGTGACTGGAAGACCAGAGAGCATCAGGGTGACGCCACCTGGGTATTCATCTCACAGGCGTTGACGAAGGAATCGCGAAACAGCGCGCTGAGAGTTCGGCACCATGGATGCCTGCCATCACCGAACCATGGAGGGTGAGATGAGTGATTGATCCTGTACTAGAGTGACAAGCTGGAAGATCAAACGGGCAAGACCTTCTTGTCCGAGCAGAAGTTTGGTGAGCAGCATGCAAGAGAGCCAAGAGAGAAAGCACGAAGGGATCGCCAAGGAGATGCTAGACGTGGCCTGGTCACGCGAGAGATGGGTTCTTCAAGCTCACAAGCGAAGGCAATGGGGACGGTGACGAGGATGGATACACTGCCCTGGCCTTCGCTGACGTCAACGACTACGTGGAGGAGTGGCTGGCCTTTGCTTATGTTGTGGACTAGGAGACAACCATGAGAAGTGGCTTGCTACTGGATATACGCAACGAATTTGAATGATGCGGCACGGCTTGCACGAAAGCTTGCGCAAACGGCATCGGAGAACATGGATAATGAGTGAAACAAATGAGTCTGTTTTCCACGTAGTAGAATCCAATTTCTACTTATTGTGCTCGTTTGCTCTGTCCTGAGTGAGGGACCACAAGTAGGCGTTCACATTCTCACTCAACATAGTCTTACATCGACATTGCCTCTATGCCCATTATGAGATAAAATCCCATGCATAATGATATATACGTCAGACTTCTTGTTTTGTGCTGTTGCCCATGGGACAATCCCGTTGTTCCAGCCCGAAGCAGGGATGCAACAACGCACGACATCGATAAAGCACGACTCAAGCGAGCGCTACAATTCGAACGGGGTGAAGTTATTATACCAAGACCAGGCAGAATTTAGTACCAGGCAGAAACTCGGTTCAGGCGGGAATTCGAGCATCCACAATTCACGTGCCCAGACGCTAAGGGACCCCGACAACACATATCGCCCTCACGTCACCTGAACGTCCCTCAAGATTGCGCCTTGACTTTGCGACTTTGATAAGCCACAACAAGTACAACACTCTGCTACCGAAAGTCGCAAATTGTTGACCCCTCACTATCACCACCCTTGCTCGTCCTTCATCTGTGCCAGAATACAGTTGAAGCTACCTTTCCACTTCGCGGCATCCGGGACCATCATTCTTGCTGCTCACAGCCGTTTGAGTCCTCGACAGCGACCACATCCTCGGCTTCTCCGACAAACCAACCGTGTGACGCTCGTCTTCGTTCTTCAGGGCTGAATATCTGCAGAGCAAGCATCACAGTCATGATGTCTGGATGCAGAGCCCGGAGAGGTAGCATCAAGCACCAGTGGACACCACGTCAACGCCATATCAACTTCGGCGTTTTTGAAGACCACAATCTAGGTCGAGATGACGCGGCACGAGTATTTGCCCACCTCGAAGGCACCGACTGGCTTCCTGGACACCCACCCGACGGCATTCGTCTGGCCGACGAGTACAAGCAAAGAGCAAACAAGCTGAGGGCGGCGGCATCGTGGAAGAAACACGTTCTGATCGATCGCCCCACTGCCGCTCAGACTCAATACCGCCGACAAGTGCAGGCCGATGTCCTGCAAGGAATGGCGAGTCTGGCCATCCAGAGCCAGAATGCTAATGCCCCCACACTGGTTACGCTCGCGGCTTTTGGCATCACACCAACTCCAGCTGGGATATTGCCAGCTCTGCCACCCTTTGCCGCTCCGGCTAATTCAGTGCCGGCAGCCATCAACAATACGACGCTCCCAGCTACTTCTTCCGCCAAGCGTCGTCAGGGAACGATTTCATCAGCAGACGAGGACAACACAACCCAGCCTACCAGCATACCCGTTGCCAATCGTCGCAAGAGCCAGCCCAAGAATAGCTCTCGATGCGCAGCCTGCGTGAAGGGGCACCGGGGTGGCTGCAACCATCTTGCAGATCAAGCAGCTGCTGCGACCACCGATGACACGTCTATAAAGGCTCCCATGCAGAATGCACCTCCTTCAATGACAAGCAACCGCCCATCACGTAAAAGAGGCCGGCGTGTCGACTACGAAGAGCAAGATGTGACAGATGACGATGGCGATGGAGAGACCTTTGCGAAGCTGAGCGAGGGTCACCGCAGCAAACGCCTAAAGAGGGAGATGGCCATGGACCACGATGCTGCATTCACGATCGACATGTCGACGTCTCATCGAACCCTACTTTCTGGCTTTGCTTCTCTCACCAATTCGACGGGAGGTTTGGCGAGCAAGAAGCGCAAGGCTACAGATGAGAGTCCCCTCGACTACATGATGCCAGCGCGCAAGACGCCCGCCACACGCAATCAAGTATCGCGCGAGCCAAACGACCGTACGCTCTCGGAGTCTGACTCCGAAGGCGAGATTGTTGTCACTAAGCGCGCTCAAAAGAACGGCCACAAGAAGCAAGGAAGTCATCGAGGGAATCTTGGGCACAATGATAGCGCCCAAGCTGATGCCTCTGATGAGTGGTCAGACGCTCGAGAAAACCATGACGGCCGCGATGATCCTGCTCGCAAGGATCTACTCTGGGGCCTCGAACCAGAGGGACCTTTTGTTCCTGCACCGAGGCCCGCGACGACGTACGGCTTCAATCCTGCTACCGGTGGCCTCTGTATCTACGCATACGACGCACAGCCACAACTGTCGCCGCCTGGCGGGGTTTCCTCCCATCCCACCACCAGCAATGAGGCCAAGGCTGAGGCTCTCGCAACTGATGGGACGTCCTCCGGTACTGTGCCGAGCACTGTTCCGACCAGGGTGGGGAATCGGGAGCAGGAAGTCCTGCAAGGGCATACCGTCGACGGCGTCACTGGTCCTGTCAGATCGAGCTCTGGAGCGACGGAAGATCTGCTCGCAATACTCTCTGCTCTCGATCGTCCACTGACTGAGGATGAGGCTTCTACACTGCGATCTGTGCTGAACATGGGCCAAGATCAAGGGATTAAAGAGTCCTATGGCGAGCATTGAGTCTCAAGGTCCAATGCTGACAGAGCAGACGTTGTTCCGCAGTACTGAAGTATGAGCGTTGCTGCTGTACTCCGTAAGTCGAACAGCAGCAAGCCCGCGACGGTCGCGGCCCAGGCAAGCGCCCTGCCACAGACACCCGACCGCGGATCCGATCTCCCGGGGAGGAGAGAGCAAGTCTCTTGGTCATAAGTGGGAAGGCGAAGGAATAGATCGACGTGGAGGACCAGAGGACGAGGAGTTCAGCACTCACCGAGTTGACATGAAAAGTCGTTAGAACGGCATAAGTTGGAAGGATCGTCGTGGCTCAAGATACTTGGGTTAGGAGTGGCTATCAGGCCAGAGCCCGAGGTATCTGGGAGAGCCGGCTGTCGATGTGATCGGTCAAACGAGAGTGCCGACATTAAGATCGTGTACTATTTTATGCGTATAGAGTGTCTGAGTGCGGGGTTGGAAATGTTCTGGGATCAGGTTCAAGAGTAGCGTGTAGAAATACGAGTGCCATTCATACCTTCGAAGCGCTTGCTCTTGTTAATGGCTCGATTTTCTGTCCCAAACTCTCGGTCATCCTTTTTGCTCAGAGAAAAGCTGCATACCTCAATATGAGCTCATGACGCAGAGAGCTCAGAGTTCTTGGCTCGACACGGGCATCTCGTATTTGGTTCAGGATGAACCAGAATGGCTTACAGCAACGCTCTGAGCTTCATGTAAAGTAATGGGATACCACCATGTTCCGACTTAGATATCTTCTCCATTCTACCGCCGATTATAAACGCTGTCAATTACACTCCAACCAGAACATCACAATAGTGGGAGTCTCTAGGAATCGTCGAGGACCGGTGTAGAATTTTGACGACCGTATGTATCTCACATCGCGGCCTATTAGTGTATACTCTATTGGTATGTCGCGTTGCTGAACCGTTTCCAGTGAAATCACGTGGCATTTCCATGCATTCATTACCCATAAGCTTACCGGGAGGCGACATCTATAACGAACCATGACTAAAGCAATATATGGAATCTGAAAGCTACTTGGCATCCACGATCAAACAGAAGGCAAGCTTCAGGTGGATACGTGTGATATTACGGATATCCGATGAGGGTTCGTGAACGTTCGGACACACGACAAGGAAATGTGCTCCATTAGCCACTGCTGATATGGACTGAGAGCTGGAGTGTCTTCCCATAACAGGGCAACATATGGACCAGCCATCTTGATGGCTTGGAAGACCAGACGGGAGTCTCGTAGAGATCGTGGAGTATGCCAAAAGATAGCTATGCAATGTCAAACCGAACGAATGGGCAGCCTCCGCGCGCGAGTTGGGTTGATGATGTTTCTGCCTATCAGGCGGACCGGGGAGCGATTCATCGTGATTCTGTCAATTCAGTAAGCGTAATACTTGGCGACCCGCCCAAGTGAATCCGAGTAAGGCGGTAATGTCGCTATCGAGCCAGGGAAACCGAACTCTTGCTCGACGGACTGTTCATCACGAGGCTGCGCACACGGAGGTCGATATACGTGCCTTTCTTTTCCAACAGAGCAACAAACAGGTATACATACTGGGAACGACAGAGGCGAGAGCTAGTGGGTGCACTGCGGGTGCATACTTCGAGTCATGTATGGAAGATCTCCTGGTTGCCAAGCAAAACATGAGCGCACAGGCCAAGCATATACAGCACATTGTCTTCTTCCTACTTTCAGCTTCTTCGCTACACATTCACCTCGCGCTACAGTCTCCACGCGAACAAAGAACGACAACAACAAGAAACTCGCGCAGCCTGCTCGAACATTCGCCTGGCGAAGAGTCCATCATCCGCTGTCAGATAAGAGCTCTCCAGATCATACTCGACTACTCACCAGTCTCGGCATCAGACGCGCTCTCCATAACATATCCGATCCTCGTCGATTATACTCCTGCCTACTCGCAAGCATGTTTCTCTCCTCCCATCATTGGACGATGGAGCAACGTCACACCCTACACATCGCCGCGTCGGAATTCTGTCTTGCCTGGCGCGATATTGCTCAACTGTTTCGATACCGCTTCCCTGACACCTTCCATCGCGGCAAGATTGCCATCCTGGAGCGACCACTACACGACCTGTACGAGAACTGGCTGACTCAAGCGACCCTCCACATCATGGATGCAGACACGCCATCGTGGTTTCGACCAGTATTTGGCCCAAGATACGAAAAGGCCGACCAGATTGATCGAACTCGTGCGAGGCGACAGATCGAGTTGGCAGTAATGGACTTGGGGCTTTTACGCCCAACATACAAGGAGGAAGTGCCGGCGTCACCGCTCCAAGAACTTCAGACCACTCAACAGACCTCCTTCTCGACCGCAAACGCAACTCCCCTCTGGCAGCAACCTCCGCTGGGCGTCGAAGACATGCACCCTGTCGCTCAGCAAACTCACTTTGCCACTGGCATATCTCGAACTGCGCTTGACCTCCCACTTCTGCATACCGACCAAGCTGCTCAGACATCTGAATCGCCACCCACCACTGTAGCTGAGTCTGGAGACGTTGCGGACGAGCCAGATCCCGATCTTACAGGCACTCTCGGAAGACCGACTGTCAGCCCACTTTCGCCCAAAGCTGAAGCGCCAGCTACTACGACGTTGAGTCGCCCAAAGCGCACGCGTGGTGCAGGACAGACGACCACAGCTCGCCACCATTGCCAACACGAAGGCTGTGCGAAGAATTACTCGACATACTACAATCTGGACAGACACGTACGCAATGATCACGCCAGTGACCTGGCCAAGCAGTCAAAGATCAACGCTGGCTCCGACGAAGACACTACTGCCATCCCTGGCGCAGGACGAAAGGCTGTGAAGTGGGCGCTGGGAGGAACTTCTGGTCATCCCGCACAGAATGTCGGACAAGATGAAATGGAAAGTGTTAAGCAAGCGAGCGAACAGGGTGCCGGGGAGGGCGATGGAGAAAAGACACGGCAGTCGGGCAGGCTCAGGGCCAAGAAAGTGGTGGCTGAGTAGCTCACACCAAATACAGATTCAGGCCCTACAATTGCTCACAATACTCGCAAACCTCAATGAAATATAGGACCATCCAGGCCATTGGAACGACTCTGCAACCGTCTTGCGGAACGGTATCCGGTGAGCACTCAAGCATTCATGGCGGCTGCCCTGACCTCGAAATGAACTCTTACTCTCCTCCTATCGGTGATATGGTATCTTTCTACCATCCTCGACGAACCTTTGTCAAGCGCCTTCACGCTGATTGAAGATAGGACAGGCCACCTGTCAAGATGTCATTCTCTCAAGCACGGCGAGATCAGTCGATCTGGAGCCCATCTGGGCTTTCTTGGGAGACGTCCCATGTATCCGCAAGACCAAAAAGTATAACCCTTTCTCCAAGCCACTACAGCCGTCATGTAAGATATGGAATATGGTGGCCACCCGGAGCAAAATCATCGACTTTTCATACCATAGCGCCGAGCCAAGTCAGCGTCACGCTCTTAGTATGGAGAGAGGTAGAACACTGCTGAGTCTTGAAGGGTAGACTGCCACAGCATCGAAATTCTGCGTAATACGCATGCTTGGTCTCCACGTGCATGAACGCTTTGACGCGGCGCAACATATGACTCTAGGGCAAAGGAGAACTCGCGAGAACCTTCTAGTTCAAACAAGTGACTTGTATGGTTCATATATGTACATGAGTGCTGCGCCCCCGGTTGTCCGAAAAGACATCGAAACTCACAACAGCTTCCAGCATGCCTTCAAAGAGGACACCCGAGAGCACGGAGATCCCCAAAAATGCCATAAGTGTATTGTCGTCCACAAGCCCTCCAGCGCACAGGAGAGTCACACGTTCTGTTGCAAAGAAGGGAGCGCTGGTCGCCAATACTCCTATCATCCTCAGAAGTCCTCTTGACATCAACGAGATGCCACCAGATAGCATCTTCAGGGCGGATCCAATCACGAACAGGCCTGTAAGGCGGATGCTCGATCCTCAGGGTCTTCGCTCGAATTCATGGCCAGTCTTCGACGCCTGGACGAGCAGTGCACTCCGTGGCAGGCAAGAAGACGAGGGAGTCAAGGATCGAGTTGTTATGGTAGAGAGTGGCAGAGGAGGGCGTCGAATGAGTGGAAAGGTGCCAGAGGGTGGATGGGAGAAAATGGCTCACGACCAAATGTCAAGCAAGCAGAGGAAGGACGGTGGGAGCAACCTCAATACCGTCCCAGGCGACGCGAGAAGACGAGCAATATCGTCGCCAAGAGCAGATCTGCGCCGGCGAAAAAGTTTCATTGGATAATACAAGGTCTGAGCCTCAGCAAGACAACGATCGTCCCTACTGTTGGTCTATCAATGGTGTGGTGATCAGCTATAGGTATTTCATGGGTTATAGCGCTTGACGGATGATCTGGTTGAGCATCAAGGTTGCTTGATCATGATGCCGTGGATACATCTTTGGGTCATGCATTCTCCCTTTCTGCTGCCCTGCCACTACAATACATAGATAACAAAGCATCTTGACAAGCTGTTCGATGACTTGCCCCAAAATCGATGTTCCACAAAGTTCCCATGCCGACCTTTTGAACTTACAGTTATTGAATTACCTTGTCGAGGTCCAATTGTTCTTCTCTGTTAGTTTGCCATTATCCAACTGCCAGCAAACGCTTCTAGAGATCTGTCAAGAGGTGTTACAGTGCCACTGGTTGAAGGTGTGCGGACGGCATCGAATTGCCTCTAGGGTGAGCTAGATTTGTAGGACATTTCATGTGACGTCAGGATCACAGCAGTAGAAAGACCACGTTCGATTTCCAGTGCAGCGCTGTGCTATCCATATTGCTCTACTCGAGTGATCTGAATCCCAGTTGTACCGCGACCAATTTGGAACAAGCATTTAAGACGCACACTCGAGCGTTTGATATCAGAAGCCTTCAGGATCCCACAATCCTAGGGAAAGGTGAATGCGCGGAAGGAAAGAAGAACACCAGCAAGCAAAGGTTCGCGGCCATCCACGGTGTAGAACCCTTTATGAACAACAGCTTTCGACGGGACGAAGTCAACGCGCCAGAGTCTGCTGGACAGAGTCGACGTATTCAAAGATACATGCGACCAGCACCGTAATAGCTACAGGGTTTGCAAAATACTCGTGTCTTCCGATGTTCCGATCATCGTGGCGGTATCCCACTCCTGATATGAGTTGCCATCGTTCTTCATGCCGGCTGTGATGCGTGACTTTAGGCTTGCCTGCTATGAGAAACGGTCTCCCTGCACTTCACTTTGAACAAGGACGTCGACATGTTTAAATGGCATCTTCCATAACTCGATGATTCACTGCATTCGTCTTTGTGGTTGAAAACATGAACCTGCTGGAAGGTATCATGACGGCCATAGACGAAGGCAAACTTTCGGTCTTGAGCCCTTTGTACGGTCTGCCTATATAAAGTCAGACAGCTGCTCTACCGACAATGATGGCATTCCTGGCCACACTTTGCAGCATGCCACCCAAGAAGGCTACAGATCCGCCACGAGAGGGATCAGGCAGCAGATGGACGGCGGAAGAACGACATCTGATCCACATCGCGTTCCTCGAGTTTCTATTGACCCATGATCAAGTCGGAGCCATCTTCCAAGAAGCATATCCAAGCAGGCTCAACCCTTCCAACAACTCCACGAACAACACCCCAGGCCTGCGATGTCGAGATGAGTGGACCCAAGCTCGGAAACAAGCCGACCCGAAACAGAAGAAACCTGGAGCACTTGTATCGCGCTCTTCGATGTGGGAGAACGAGATATTTGGGCCAGTTTACACCCCTGAGCAAGAACAAACGCGGCGCATGACCAGAATCAAGATCAACAATGCTATGACCGATCATGGATGGCCTGTCCATGCCGCTGCTCCAGCAATACAACATCTCAACTCTCAAGACGTCACACCAGCAGGCGCTACACAGGGAGCAGGAGAGGTACCGACGCCGCCAAACGTATCCACGGCAGTACACCCTCCTACTCCCGCCACCAACACGGCCCCTCATGATCCAGATCCAGTGATCAATGGCTCTTCTCCTGAGACCGAGGTAGGACTCAGCGCTGAAGGTGCAGCCGACATCTTGGTAAGCATACGTGACAGAGAGAACCGAAGATCGAACAGCGACAAACCATCGTCTTTGGAACAGCTTGATGAAGATATCGGGAGAGGGCCGCCGGAGCCAGACGATGACTCTCCACCTGCGAAATAACTCTAGGCATATCGACGGGAAGGAATCGGGAAACGGTGAGGCAAACTCAGAGTAACGGTTGGAGAATTGCATGAATCGTTCATGCATGCATGAGAATCCTCCATGACATGTTTCTGTCAAGTAGCTTGGAAATCTCGCCCGGTTATGCTCTCCTGCACCTCAAGCCGAAAATGTGGTAGGTGGCTCCTTCACCTCATCATGTTCGCAGGCCTTTGAATTCATACCTTTCGTCTTCAGAGTTCTGTTTGTCTTCGAGTATGCTTATCTTCCCACGAAAGGCGCGATCCACGAGCAAATCTCCTGACCACGGTAGATCGCGCCAAGTCTTAGCGTAGATTTAGGGAAGGTAGGTCTGCATTGCTGCGGTCAAGAGTATCTCTTCTGTTGTAATCTGCGCAATTGATGCTTTCACAGTCCGCAGATGTATCAAGTATAGTCCGAGCGAGCCAAGCGAGCTGGAGCCATGATATTAGCTTCCTCTTAGGAGAGAGTATCTGTAACCGCTGGCAATAGCTATTCACAGCTTCTGGTTCTAGGGATATAGTATTTCTGATGGTCAAGGTGGTCGGAGAATGCGAACCACTACAATATTTCGGGAACTCGAGAAGCCTATTGTACATGGCAGAACTGCTTGCTGCATAGCTTGTGTCTTCTGGAGGAGCAACGTTAGATGCTCGACACGACAGAAGAGATATAGTCTTCAGGGAGAGCTTAGTAAGCTTCACGATGCATGATCATCCGATGGTGAGCCAAGACAGACACTACGGCTGAGTACCAGAGGATATCACAACGGTGATCCAGGGTAGCGACGAGAATGCCACTCTCATGCCATGACCGTCGGACTCGTGCCCGTCATATGGAGCGTAGGGCATCGATAAGTCGCAGTCTGCACTCGATGCATGCACCGACTTCCTTCCGAGACCCTGACAGCCGTCTGCATTCCAGTGTGTTCAGTCCTCCCTTCCACGTTCGACACGGAATTGTAAGAGTTAAATTCGGATCGTAGATGACGTTCGAGGGTGATGATACCTTGAATATCTCTGACCTGACTCAAATGATCGTTCTCGCGGGATGTTGTTGAGCTCGCTGAGTATGGCATGCACCACTGTAGCAATCGTACGCGCACGCCCCGCGACATAAAAGGCAGTCGATGGGTCCGTAGTGCTGATTACTACGTTAGCAGCATGTTGCGCTGAGCTATGTTCGCCATCAGACTCAATTGCGTTCCCACCAGAATCAACGGCAGGTGACCGTGCCCCAAGGCACAGGTCTAGTGTTGTCTCCCATACATGGCATCTTTCGCACTGCGTAAGTAGCCTCGGTAATGCTCGTGTGGTCCGCTTGAGGGGAAGACCAAATATACTGACTTTGTCGCCGATGAGAATGTGCATGAGGCGCTCATCGGTGGAAGCATGCTGTCGAGGAAGCTCCAGGAGACGATACATCGAGCGCCGCCTATATAGTGGGCTTTGACCAGGCGATGGGGTGGAGCCCGTATGCTTAAGCAATAGTCACCGCCGGTAGTAGCTCACGAATTGACAGAGGTTTGGGTGATCCGTCTTGTCTGATACTGGAACGATGCCAAAGACTCTGTACGAACATGTCGACCTCGCAGAACATTGGATTCTTTCAAGATGATGCAAGCGTTGGCGGGGACCTCGAAACGACAAGACGCGCTTTATGATATCATGTATCATCGGAGACTTATGAAATGTCTCGGACCCTCAGTTTCCGGATTTGCATGTGACTGGAGACGCGTGGCCCACCTATGCAGCTGACTCAGCATGCCTGAATGCCTGCTGTCTCCAACACAGCTCGTCACCCAGTGAAAACTTCGACAGCAGCGATCACCAGCACTTCTCCCGCACTATCTCTCCGACAACTCGAGTCCCACCACTCTCCACACCATCAACAACCTCTTTCTAGGTTTGCTCCCTGAACATCGGAGCTTCGACCTCCATCGCGTACTACATTGAACACGTGCACTAGAAACCACAAACCATGGCTCGAAAGGGGCGCGCCTCGAAGAAGCGCCGCCTCGAATCTTCATCAGAGATCAGCACGATCAATTCCAGCGCGCTAAGTATGATGCGGCTGCCAGTGTCAAGCGAGAAAAGGACGAGATAGAGCGCTTCATATCTCGTGGCGAATATGTCAGCAGCACAACCGATCAATATATGCTTCGTCTGCCACAAGAACTTGTGGATCGAATCTTCCAAGAAGCTGTCGCCATACCCATCAAGACGTCTCTCGATGTCCTTCACCTGCTTCAGCTTCGTGTTGCGTATTTTGCTCTTTCCAATATACAGCAGGAACAGCTGCTCGATGCGTCCGTAATCGTGGAAACGTGCTTGAGGAAAAGCAGTTCCACTCGGCTGTGGACAGTCGGAGAACACAAGAGCGCCCAAATTTACTCATGCCGCTCCTCACTTCTCTGGTTGACATCACACATTCGTGCTTACTACATCCGCGCGGATTTTCAGGGAGGCTGGGACAGAGAGTACGAGGAGTACGAGTATGCTCGCGTGTATCACTGGTTCAGGGAGTATGTCAAGTCCAGCTCTCCTTCGAAGCAAACATCAACAGGAAAACGCACACTGTCGACGCAGCGTCAGGATATGATCTATGAGGTTCTGGCGTGCATGTCTCGAAACGATATCAGTAAGTCCGATTTGTCCCCCAGGAGAACACTCACAATTGACCGCGTACCAGGCAATGAGAACTTTGAGGCTGTAAGTGAGAAGGTGCGACAGCGTGGTTGGCGAAGGCAATGTAATGTATCGGTCAGGGGTTGGTCAGGTCACACAGCTTGGCATCTGTACTGAAGGGCAGCCTCTGCTCGCGAAGCCATCTCAAGTACACCACATTCGAGTCAGTCAGCGCTTTGGGTTGGCAAATAGTAGCAATTGCGCAGTTTGTCGACCGCGATCAGCAACGCGCACACAGTATCGCACATCACGATTTCTCCGGAGCATCTTATGTCTCCAGCTCTTCGTCCGGCAGTGATACCCTCTACCATTGCGACCATACTCGCCGTTCTCCACTCTATGTTGTACGCCATTGTTGATCCTTTTCATCGACGCGGAACCATCTTGCATTTCCCACCAGCCTCAAAGAAGGCTGCTCTACCGAGGCACGAACGACCATAGGAGGGCCGGAGCTTCATGGAAACAAGGCACTGCTCAAGTCTTCGCCTAGATCACTCGAGATAGTGACTTCATCTACATTGTCATTTCAAACAATTCCACCTTGCGATTGTGCATATTTCTGATATAAGCTTTCTCTCCAGCTTTCAGGTCCAAGGCTCTCTCAGCTTGTACGCAGCCACAGGGGGACGAGCCACATCCCCAGGACCACCCCCGCTCGCGGAAAGATCTAATTTCGAATCAAGGATGGAATCCGAGGTTGTCATACGAAAGCGTCGTCTTGCCGACCCGATGATGTTGTAATGCTTCGCGGCGAAAGCCGTGAAGGCCCTGCCCAGGTTGTGGTGACGCCGTACTGTGGCCGAATGAATCTCCCTCAAGTATGCATAGTATTCAATGGTCCGCATAGGCAATCCTACATGGTCTGTGAGTCAGGACTGTGCCTTATAGATTCACAGTCTTTGCATCGACCAACACCGTCTTCGTTGTTGGTCCTCCCTAATTCTGTCTCGCTCGAACATCGCCATCCTTACAGTCATTCACTGCCAGTCGCCATTTCTCCGAACCGCATCGTTCCGTGGGAGGGTCTGGACCATGCTCTTGACCTTGTCACTTGCCCGCCAGGCTCGATGAAGGAGTTTGGGCAGTTTCTAGCGCTGCGCAATTTTACCATCTGCTCTTCCACAGAATCGAGAAACTCACTCTGTCGGACTGCTGAATTGAATCCAGTCCAGCGTTTCCTTCTATCGCCACGACACACTCGCGACCGTCTTGTCCTGCCGAGTCACCTTGGACTTGATGCGCCACTAGGTCTGATCGGCCATTGGTAGGATAGACATGGTGATATGAGACTCGCCGACGGACGTTACTGGCGAGATCGCTGGCTCGATAGGACCACTGGTGGAGAGCACGACTGCCGCTGGAATCGAAGTTTGCACTGGTGCTGGGAACAGCAAGAGTCTCAATAACAAACGCGAATACATTTGTTCCTGGAGCCTTTGATTTGGGTGGCCCATGCTGGCCCTGATTGGTGCTGGGGGGCGGTGTGACTGTGTAAAGCTAGCAGACGTCTCAATCATGGCGCCTTTCTATATATGAGTCGACCTGGATCACTGAGAGGTGCTTGGAGAGTGAGCCGTACATGACCGTAGTAGCATTGAGAACTCGGGGCGATGTGACCTCGAACTGAGTACTTCTACGATGTCAGAGTCTCCGACCAGTTCGACTCCGGTCTTTGACTCATGCAAGCACATAGCATTCTGCACTCTCGGGTCGGGCCACGTAGTGGACGATGGATTTCACAATATCATTGTCTCTCCTGGATTGTTGGCCCAAACTACCGTATCTGGCCTCGACGACAAAGGAATGCTTCCCGTTCACATTCCGACGAACATGATCACAATAGACTTGTACGTTCCGCGATACTTAGCTCCTGTGCGGCACTAAATAAGTCGCTTCTTCGTCGATATGCAGTCTATAGGCTCCTTGGGGCTTGACGACAGACGTCGAGGTGGATGACGTGTAGGTCCCAGCAGGGTTTGCTTAGTTATTCTTGGAGGTTGCCATCATGGTAACGGGCATTCTGGCTACGAGGCGATTGGGCTAAGACAAAAACTTGAAATGGGTCGTACCGCGAAAGTATGCTGGCGCCATGCCTCAACACAGTAGGTCTTGATTCGAAAACAGAACAGGCTGCTGCAGATAGCATGCCATTGAGCTTCAGCTGGAGCGACTCCCACAGATTGGAGCTTTCGTTCTTGTCATACTACATAAGTCAACTCCAGGCATCGGGCGCGACTCTCCGTCAGCATACTTCGAATCCGTGCGTCCCCGAGAGGCTCGCATCTAAGCTACATCCTTCCCCAGACCTCCTTTCGAATTTATTTGTTGTGGCGTCGAGCTCGCTGGGTCATGCGGCACTCCCGTCAGTCGCGTCCGCCTTCATCTCCAAGCTGTAATGACTTCATTTGTGTATTATCTTTCCCTTTCACTGTCATATTGATTGTCTCCTGATGAGTGCAATCATGCTTCCCCCTAAGCGACTGAATTCCGGCTTTTTGAGACTCCTCGCCTCTTGTGTGGCAACGCTGGGGCATCAATGGAGAAGAGGGGATGATGACCTGTGTTGCTGAAGCTTCTGGACGCTCAGGATCGTGAATTGTCGTCTTTGATGCCACCCGAGGTCCGAAGATTCCAGTAGTCTGACGTCGCATGGGTATATAGCCAACAACACATTGGTCTGGTCGTGCATCAACGCTGATAGCTAGGGTCGAGCTGCGGTGGATATTCATATCATCCGCCGAAGCAATCGCAAAAGTGCGGGCAGTTGAAACTTTTGGCCGGCTCTGCTGCCGCATCCGATTGTACTGCTTCTTTGGTACCGATTTAAACGGGATAGAAGTTTGGAATTGTTGATAAATCTTGCACAGTGGCCACCTCTGAGAAACCTCGAAAGACGTGATGCGACGGCGGCAGATCATTGTTCTTTTAGGACTTCACCTGCACTTTGCTTGTGAAACTACTTGCAGTCCTGATTCGACCGCCCATGGGGTCGCTACCAGCCCTCCAGACAGGCGAGAAGAGGCACGAAAATCATCGGATGGAGCGTGAGCGCTTTCATTCAGTCTCGATCGGTACACGAGAGAACTTGGGCAACATACACGCTTCTTTCGGGACGTTGTTCCTGGGTGGCGAGCACGCTGTGCTGTGTCGGATGCATGATAGCGCTCTCCTTGTGTGTGTCTGGTCAAGCTCCGCACGATGGAGCTGATAATGCTGCTTCCGACGCTGGCAAGGTGCACTGGCGGCTCTGCCTGCCATCTCTCCGCTTGATGTTCGTCAGCCCTTACCTGTGGGTGTATGCTCGGGCACGATGCCCTCGGGTAGCTTCGTTCGTCGGTGAACGTGCGGCAGTGCTTCAGATTACTGGTACCGCGGCATCTGCAGCCACCATGGCGATGGAGGATGTGGACTGCGCGAGGGATCGTGGGACACCAGTATCAATGAACCAGAAGCTGGTGAGTCGGTTCAAAAGGAGTATACTCTGTGACAGTCTTTGCCTCGAGTCACAAGCTTCAGCTCCAGGGCCGAGACACGCGGCACGGCGCTGTGTTCGACTCCCACGAGGACAACTTCGTTACGATGGCCAAAAACTGCAAATGCGATGTTATAAGCGATAGTTCATTTCCCATCACCTATAGCCACGCAGAAAAAGACAAAAGATCATCTGCCGCCCGGTAGTGGGAAATCATAAGCTGTGCTTACACGGGCTATGCCACTTGAGTCAATCGACCCATATACGGATCGGGCTGCCACCCCCTGACCGTAACCCCCTGTCTGCCTGCCAGTGCCATGCCGTCGCCAATGCCATTGCCGCAAAGAAAACAAGAACGCCGAAAAGATACCTACCGTAGGGGTGAGCCACTAAGGCGAAAAGCGGTGTTTATACTGGAGGTTGCCGCTAACCTCCGCTTCTAATTGGTGAGTAGAAATTATCCATTATAGTATGTAAAGATATGAATAGAGCCGCAGGGTCTGATTGGCTGGGATGGTGGGCGTGAGTGAAGAGACGGGCTGGGACGTAAGGGCAAAGGCGGATTTCTCGCTGTCTGGCATCTTTCAAGCCAATACTACACCATTGGAACGATTCCTTCGTGAAAGACTCGATTGATACGCCGACTACTTACTCCATTGATACGATAATGCTCTTGTATCCTCCTCGCCGGGTCGTGGCGGTACGTCCGTTCGAGACCAGTCTCTGCAGCCAATGCTACGCATGGGGCATCAGACTTTCTTTACTGCAGCTCACACTGCCACCTCGCCTTCTGACACATCTCCTATTATGTTAATGTCACCAGCAGAACAGTTGGATATCCAGAAGCCACATCGGACAAGACACCAGCCCTTCAGCATTTGTCCAGGCTTCTGCCGCGCGACCTGCAGGATATCAGCAACCATAAGGATCATCGAACGCACGCGAGCAACTCTACACGATCAGACCATGCCTCAGCGCGCGATTCGCGTTGATAAAGAGAAACGGATCATATTCTTGCGCGACGGACAGCTCGCTCCATCACGTCCACGATTGCTCCAACGGCAACGCCAGCAGAGCAGCTCGCTACGAATACCACTCATCCATCAGCTCGTAGAGCATCAGCACTCCTCTAGACCTCTATGCTGCGACAAACAGACAGTCGAGGAGCATCAACACCATCGTACGCACTTGAGCACATCCATGCGTTCGACACTACACCCCGTGGTGCTAATACGGAGGAAAGGAAGCGCAGTGTGTCACACCGGCGCGACGAGGGTATGGACACCGAGCATCGGCCTGAGAACACAGAATTGAAAGAGCAGTGAAAATGACATTGGCCGTACTGTTCGCAGCGATACACCTCTTGGCTCCGCCGGATAGGCGAGGAGGGGCAAACCGGAACAGTTGTTCAAGTGGCATGAGCAGGATGGACTACCATTGCCAACAGGCACGTCGGAAACCACACGACCTAGCCATATGTCGGAACACTTCCATCCTGTCCCGCAGTCGGAATCAGCGATGACCTGTACGGATCATGACAGAACGTGCAGCATAGCACAATCTACGAGCGCTACTTTCTCGAGGCCTGTAAAGCATCGAACTACCGTATATTGGTTCTGGGAAGGTCGTACCATCACACAGAAAGAGTCGGCAGCCGCGTCGCTCGTCGCCAGCATCATAAGAGCAAGTGCACGCTCTAGACCATCTCCCGGGATCGTCACCTCGTCAACATCCTGATTCAAGAGCAAGCCGACTGGAAGACATTCGCCTCAGATCAAAATCTGTCAAATAGGTTCCGAGTTGCGGCCGTAGTCGCCGGACGAGCGTTTGTCTATACAAGGCTATGCCTGCTGCCCTCAATGCGCCTGAACAGATGGACGGTTTCGGAAGAGCATCACGAAGTTCAACGTAAACGAACACGCCATTCCTCGCACGTTGCTGCGCCGTTCCAGGTCTGCCGTCACTTCGCTAAGGGGAGAACAAAACTGCTCAATCGTTGTCTGAGGGAAAGATCTTCAAGGCTATGATAAGGCAGCCGAGGTGCAAGGAAGCGTACGAGACATTTGAGCAGTTACGCAACAGAAGACACGGACCAAGGAACTCACAAATGAATCGCGCGCCTATGAGCAGCCATGGAAAAGTATCAGCCCGGCTCGTTGATCATAGTCTACTGCTGTCTAACGCCAAGGAATGCTGGGGATGTCTCTTGATCCTCGGACTTGGGGACCTTCGTCTCCAACGTCGAATGAACATGTTCCACCACTGCCATACAACATTATGCACATGAAGAACTACGAGTGATCGTGGACGACCACCCTGGAGTCGCTTGTGCTCCCTGTACCGTTTGCTGTCCGAACAAGATTGCGAGTCAACGTCGCGGACCTACACGGCGGCCGACTCATGACAACCCAATCATATACGGATCACAAACCCGATGAATCCATCTTCGACCTCAGAATTCCCTGCACCACCTTCGGTAAGCTATGAAGAAGTCAGCTGATCCCTACCATCCGATATCTATTAGCTGCAGTACCATGGTCCGCCGCCAGGAGATCAGATTAGCAGGATGCCATGGTCCGAGACTGGCACCCACGTTCCAGTCACTACCATGCAAGCTGCCGAGGACGAAATCTTGATGGAACGATGTCGAGTCAAATACGGATCCTTGAGAGATTCGTCATGACGTGTCTATCGATCTGACAGAGAAGAATTGGCACTCCGCCCTGATCCCCATGAAAAAGCTTCGAGAAAAGCCTTTTATATACTGGCTGTCTGGACAGATGGTTCACGTGAGGTTGTGAGATGTCTTCTGGTATGGTGAGTTATTGGAATTCGTGTTAGGAGAACTCTTTCGATCTCTCCAGTAGGCGTTGACAAGAGCGTCATAGCCTGAAGCGCAGTGTCCTGGTCCGTCGCTCCATATATGAGACGTCAAGCTCTTGTCACTAAGGATAGTCATTATTCTCTGCTATACACTCTCTGCATAACGCCGCAGTAGATTCCTCCGTGTCCCAGTTCTGTCGATCTATGCATAAGATGCGGAGCTGTAATTGCTGGGCACAGCGGTTGTTCTCTGCTCTGTATACCCTGTGTAACACTACGATGGCCTTCTCCGTATTGTAGTCTGTCGATCTATACATCAGACGCCGAGCCGTTGTTGCTGGGAATGGTCGTCTCTCTCTGCTGTATACTCTCTGTCTGGCGTCACGGTAGACCTCGCCGTTTCCCGGTCAGTATACATATACGTAGAAGAGTTGGGTGCGACTGGGCGTGGGAATCGATCGACAGGAGTGTGCTTGCAGTATGGGATAACTCCATTTTATGGTGAAATTGATAAGAATCTATGCCTAAGAAACAATTTGGATCTCCCAAGTGTATCTAGACAAGAGCGTTACGGTCCATAATGTCTTGTCATAGCCACCCGATGTACAGAGGAAATGTCTAGCTTTGACTGCTCGATCTGAACTCTACTCTCTGCTGCCAGCTCTCACCATGACGCCACGAGAGACCTTACCGTATCATGGTTAGTATAGCTATGCGCAGCAGGAGTGAGAGCAGCTATCACAGTGGGGGAATAGATTAGGGACAGGTCTCCGAGAGTGAGAATAGGGCAGACGAGTCTTCGACATGGAGATTATCTGGTCAATGTTCTCTGCTTCTAGGTCTATTTACGGCGCTACGACAGACCTCGCCATACCCTATCCACTATGAAAATCCGTAGAAGGAGTGGCGCGGCTATCGCATGGAGGGGATGTATCAGTGGATGATATCGGACGGTATAGTCTCTCAGTCACTATTCTCTGAGTCCATGTCTGTCTACGATGCCTCGACATACCTCGCTGTACCATAGCCAGTGTGAGCATAGGAGGAGACAATGGTAGGGCTATTGAGTTTGGGGATATACCGATGGAGAATGTCGTGCGGGAGGGTTGGGTGAACGGGGTACCGGCGTAATCGGCCTTTTCAGCCTCAGTTTTGCTATCTGATATGGCGCAGGAGCCATCTCTCCTCACGCTCGCCGAGTAAGTTCCACCACTCGGGACCTACGCCATCCTCTGCAAGCACAAGATCGAGAAGCGTGTTCTTCTCACCGAGCACACGTTCCTCCCACACGGCGTCCAACGCTTTCCCGAGTCCCGTCTTCACTAGTCGCAGATTGAGCAGATCGTCGCTCGATAGAGACGACGAGAGCTGCGGCAGCAAGACTTGCCAGATCAGCTCTATCCCGCGCAGCCGCTTGAGATCGAAGGCTTGACAGTAGCCTTTGCAGCGTACTGCCTCCATCACATCGTGCCTCACTGTACGAACGACAGGACTCTGAACGCCGCAGAGCTCCGGAACGATCGAAAGCTCACGGATGTCGATATCATGCAACTTTGCTGCTGTGAGAAGATCTGCCATGGTCACGCCCCTGCGGTTGCGGACTGGGATGCGGAGGATCTGGCCGGGAATGCGGATCTGTACAGCGCATACTGGCGGGTTGGTGATGTACATCTCGAGGCAGCTTGATTGATGATGTAGGCGAGAGACGTCGATCTTCAGGTGCATCTTTCCCATATCCGTGCCGCGGGGATGCTGGGAGTTTTCGCGGCGGAGACTGCAAAGGAGCGGGTTCGGGACGACAGGGACAAAAGCACCGCCCGCGATGCTAAACGTCTGTAGATAGTACCCGAAAAGCCCTCTGCCGTCTTCTTGGCTCATGATGGTGATATCCTGGTAGTAGCCTCGCGAGAAGTCACCGAACCATCGCTGCAAGGGCTGTGCTGCCGGGTACGGGACTGCTTGGAGCTTGGAAGAGCCTTCGTACGTGCCAAGGAAGTCTTTGCTGATGCGGCGGAACAGGAGGATGTCTGTGCCCGTAGTGCCAAGGAGGATTGTCTCGAGGAGTTCGGCTGTGCCAAAAACTTGCTCCATGGGAGTCGGCATGATGTTGGTGATGATGTTGTGAGGGAAGAGATTGGAAACGCCGACGTAAAGTCAGCAGAAAGGCGCCAAGAACTCTGTAAAATCAACCATGACATCACAAAAGTCATGAAGAGGCAACATTCACTTTCCAAACAATCATATCCTCTCCTTCATGCCGCCAGAGATCAGTAGTACTATCGTACGACGCATGGTTCAGTGAATGGGTGTTGAAGCAAGACGCTACCGCGGAAGGATGGCCGGAGATGCTTCCCTCAAGGTAGAGAGCGTCTCACTGTGGGCGAAATATAACATACTAATCTAGACAATATCTGGACACAAGTAGATAGCACAAGGAAGACATCCAAACGTTCCCAGAACAGCGTTTATCATTCACGGCCGACAATTTACCACGCCTCACCCGGCAGGGCCATGATTCCGGCGGGAGACACCAGTCCGTGGGACCTCTTCGAAGACCATCTTGTGTCTCTGCTAATCCTCCGTGTTTGACATTGCTAACCTTCCTCAGATGAAAGCAGAGGACTTGACAGTAGAGCAATCTGACCTGATACGCTCGTAGCGCTCCTCGGTCATGCGGCTCTGCTTACTGCTGTCTCCACTACCTCCAGTCCCCATCGAGAATGATGAGATTTGGCGCTCATGCGGGACGTATTCGCCGTAATACTCTCCTGGGCGAGCCTTGCTGGCCTTGCGGCGAAGCATGCCGTCAGACAGGTGCCGAATGCTCGATCGAGTGATCCAGGTCGGCAAAGCGCCGCTTGTGGACGTTGGAGCGCGAGCACGAGCGCTCAAATTGGTGTCATCCGACAAGTTCGTGAATTCGTGATCGCTGCTCCGCTGAAGATGTGTTCGGAACGGCCTCGAGAGCGATCGCTGCAGTGATTTGGCCGGCTTCGCTGCAATATCCCCGGCATCATATTCATCTACAGACGCAAAGGCATCGCGTATCTTGCCGATGTAGCCGGAAGACTTTGGCGGCTCGCTGAATTCATTGTCTTTGCTCTCTGGTCCTATCTCAGAAGCCTGTCCATCGTGACTCCAATAGAGCGTCTTCGCAGTGTGCTGATGGCGCGGTGGAGCTGGTGGGGAGAGGTCGAGATCCGATATGTCTGTCTTGACAGAATCGATCGTTGGGTCACCGACGGTGGCAGGTTTATTTTTGCGGACTGGTACCTTGGACTTGAAGGGCAATGGTGGAGGGGGCGTCTCTGATAGTGCTGGCGAGACTGAGAGCGTAGGTGAGACGGTGCGGGCTCTCGATGCCGCTGTTGACGAGGCGTAGCGGAAGACATGGGGATCTGGTATTGGGCCTGTCGACTTGTGGGTGAGAGGCGCAATCTGATGGCCGCGCGGAAGTGGAATGCTGCGATGAGGAGTTGGGCGTGGCTGATTGAGCATTCGACGAAAGCGCTCATTCTCCAGCTCTAAAGAACGAATGCGCTCCCTACACTCGGCACTGGCGCCCTTGAGGTCGAGTATGTCGACACGCTGTTCCTCAACCTGACTACGGACTTTATGTACTGTAGCAAGTCAGTGTGATATTCTTATCCAGTAAACGGACGATTTACGCTCGCCGTCAAGCTGGACTGCCTGCTCGCGATGGTGCGTCAACGTAATGTTGAGGAAGCGGTTGCTCTTCTGATGCGCCCTCACGGTGCGGTCGTGGGAGCGCTGGAGGTCATTGTACTTCTTCTCGTTCTCACGCACTGGTCGACAGTCAGTAATCAACAAGTGCTCGATTTCGGGTCGCACACCCTCTGCAGCCTGCTCTTGTACTCGCGTAACGAGCTCGCCCCTCTCAGACGAGGTTCGCTTGCCCTGTTCCTCTTTCTTCGTTATCGAACGCTCGCGGCGGACCATCTCAAATGCCGTCATCTTATGTCTCTCTCGTTCTGCTTCATATCCTCGATACGACGTTCCAGATCCTGCTCATTGGCCTGGAGTACACGTTCGCGATCGTCGAAACCAGTGGCTTGTTCTTGTAGGCGTGCCGTCATGCCATCACTGACGGCAGATGCGGCGGAGTGTGGAGAGACCATTGTCAAGCTGCTTGCTGGTGAAGAAGTTTGTTTGCTATTGGTACTGAGTATAGCCAACTCGTGCCAGCCTCTGCGCAGTGGTGCAGTGAAGCCTTGTGGTTATCGATCAAGAATCGGGGAAATGCGAAAGTTCAAGTTGTGGTTGTTTAGGTGGTGGATTCAGCAGAAGCATATGTCGGGAGAAGCAAAGCGGGGATGAATCAGCAAACTCAAATTTGGGCAGCGAAGTGAGTATCGGCCTGATCTCCTTCAGGTGTCAATTCCGACCTCCTATCTACCCTGCTCCCTGCACTCAAGAACCCTGATGTGGTATGTATACTGCTCGGTCTTTCTCGGGGGTCCATGAACCAGGTTGAGATGAAGACATTTCTTGTACGTTTTGGTACAGAACAGTCCGGGAAGTCAGAGCACTGCATATATGATAACTTTTGCTTGTTTGCTGAGAGACTGTCATTGAATGCTGTACTGACCTTGATAGCATCAAAGTTCCCTCATTGAACGCCTGACTCTCACAGAAGCTCCCGTGTACGATCGCCATCAGGCCCTCTTCCGCCATGTTGTGTTTGCAGCGTGCCGGAAGTGATCAATTCATGTAATCTGTGCCATCAAAGCATTTCGTCGACCAAACGTTTGACTTGCGCAATAGTCGACCTACCTTGTTCCCTAGGTGGCACAAAGCGTTTTTTCAGCTCTCTGAAATCGACGATGGGGACGCTCCACAGGACGATGCTCAAGCGTTACAGCAAGGGTGAGGGCCAATCCCGTACTCCAGTGGCAATCTCGAAGAACAGAGCCCATCACAATCTCAATTCCTCGAAGAAATTGTCCTGACTTGATTATCCTATTCGATAGCCCATCACACCCAAGTGGGTCGTATTCAGGCATAAACTCTGCCAAAAAGGACATCTCTGGTCTTCTCTCGCCCCAAGACCCTGGAGAACCCACTTCTTTCCAACTTCAACCTCATCAGCTCCTCGCCGCTTGCCGTCCAAAGCAAAACATTCGTTTCCCTTGCCTCCTTGCTCACCTTCCTCAGTATTTCAACAGCACTTTCTCCATCCTCATCTGCACTTCGACACATAATCAGAACCCTCAACTTCCTGGCGCTCTTCATGATTTCGGAGTCCAAGACGCTTTCCACGCGGGCATTATCCGTACCCCCACGGTCATTCGAGATTTGTACATAACTTCTCTGGACCAGTCTCAGACCCGACTTCGCGGATCCTTCGACCGAGGTGCTGACGTCGATGGTGACGTCGACGGTCACGACATCGAAGAATGCGTCTTGAGCAATACCGCGGAGGCGAGGGGTAGGCGCAAGAGCGACTTCGTTTGTGTGTCGAGCGGAGAGATCTGTCAGACCCGCAAAGACGTGGGTGTAGATCTGGAGCAGAAGCTCGGAGGGCAGGCAAAGTAAGTCTGGCATGGTGTGAGTCGTGTCTTTCCAAAAATCTGAGCGGTAAGGCAGCGGGCCTGTAAAGACTCAGCGCCGTCTTATACTAGGTTGCCGTACCATATTGATACGGAAGACTTGCCCGGAACGAACGCAGCAGAGTGAGATTTTGGTTTAATTGAGTGGGCTGAGAAAGGCGGGTACTTGCAGCCGAGCTGACAGCTTACGTGCAGCCAAGCAGTTCAGCTCACCACTACGCGGAGGAGGATCAATAAGCTTCTCACACATAAGCGAGCGCATGGAGAAAACATAAGCACACCGGTAATGTTCCTGCTAGGTAAAGTGGTGAGAAGATCGGTCGATTGACGTGGTTCTATAGTATTGCAGACATGGCAACACGTCAAATTGTATTCAAATCATGAGGCCTGACACATTCTTACCCCAGGAGATATCGATACACGACCAACAGAGCCAAAGAGAACAGTGAATGCGTGCGGCATAAACCACCAGAGCTGTATTGTAAGAAGCAGTGAGGCCTAGATGAAGTCTGTTTGTGGGCAGGGAGTGCTTCTCGGAAGGTCGCCACCAAGCAGCTCTATCATTGCCCAGCTAAGGACCTAGAGATGTGTGAAAAGTGAGGACGGGTGGCACGCCGGCTTCGAATGATACTGTTGCCATTCGTACTATGAAGACTACTGCCAGTCTTGCAGTTCTGATATCATGCTGCGGACCTAATGCAGTCGAGCGAGCGCTCGTCCCTCCTTATACGAAGCTCACACTGCCGAAGTACGGCGTAATGTGGAAGTTGACCTCGTCAGGCACACTCCAAGCGCCGTAGACCTGGACCATTGTCTCCTCATCATATGTCGTGCGGAAGAAGTTCATGCGCCAGGTTGTACCTTGACCCTGGAAGAAGTCAGCATATGCGCAACACATAAATATACATGAGAAACATACCTGGCCATCGGCGACGTTGAATAGAGCAAGTGGGATGTGGACCTTCGAGTACCACACCTCCAGATCAGCATCACGCATCTCGAGGCCCATACGAGCACCGAGCATGTACGCCGGCGTGTTCTTGAGGGCGGCGACAGAAGTCTCCGCTGTGATACCGACGCTGAGCGGAGCATCGATGAAGAAGTGCTCGAATACCGCACCATCCGCGCGGACTAAGCTGGGGTTGTAGACAAAGGCGTTGTACGTGACATTGTTCGGAGCGACCTCGAACTCCAGATACGTGGCCGGGTCCTCGGTGTAGCGAGAGATGAAGGCTTCCATAACGGTGAAATTGTAGATCTCGTCGTTGGTCGTGAGGAAAGGATTGAAGTAGTACGATGACTGGCCGGTAGCGGTAAAGTCGAGATGGAGCAGGGTGTCATCGTAGCACGCGGCAATGTATGTCAGTGGAAAGGCCGAGGAGTCAGGAACGGCGGTATTGAAGCTGATGTTGGCGACATGGGAGGAGTCGCAGGAGGGAATCGCGAGGCTGCGACTCTGGTCAGTCTACGTAAGTGCGACTAGCGAGAAGACGGATGTGTACCTGGGAACATCAAGGCCATAGGCGCCGAAGCCGTGTGAGATCATGAAGATCCAAACGGCGACAATGTTCATTCGCGCGACGCCAGGATTGTGAGCGCGCATGGTGGTGTTGAGAATGAGGAACAGCGTACTGAGGACCCTCCAATGGCGAACAAAGGTGCTCTCTTCGAAGGTTATGCGCTGTTCGGTAAGCATGAGTGTTGTGATATGGTGGTGTGTGGCGAAGCAAGAGGGGAAAATAGCAACTCAGCTGAAAGTGAGAGACATGTCAGCACATGCACGCCTCAGGCAGCAGCAACAGGCGAGATCCGTCTCTCTTCACATGCCAACCTACAGCCGATCGTAGCGCTAGAATGGGTCACATGTACCCTCGACGCCCACAAACATTCTGGGTGAACAGTGCTGCTCGGAGCGGATTTTCGAGGGCAGCATATGCTTCATAATAGTCGCTAACGATAGCAGATATCGGGAACCGAATAAAGAGTCTCATGATGCCAAACAAGCTACATGCCAGGCACCTGCAGACCTCTCCCATGCAAATTGTCTATCCAGATGCCTCCGACCTACTGCTTGCTGATCCGAGCCTCCTAGCAGCATCAACCCTCCCGGAAATTCCAATGGCGAACCATAACGCAGCTGCTCGACGCCTGTCAAGAGATATGTCTCTTGCTTCTTGATGAAATCTCGAGTTCTCAAACATAGCCGACAGCGCAAACCCACTATCCGGATGTGAGCAGTCATATCGTTCGGTCGACGGCTGAGCTTTACGTCAACCAAAATGTAACTCGCGGCTCTTGAGTCAAGCGACACGGGCGGAAAAAATGCATCTAAATGAGAGTCTTGGAGAACCTGGAAGCGGAAGACAAGTCGGATAGAGATTCAGTGTTGCCCATATAAGGCGACTGCAGGAGGGCTTGCGTTATGTGCGCCATGTTGGCAGGTGCCTCCCAAGAAAGTGCTTTTGCCGCTATAAGATCCGAAAACGCAAGTAGTCCTTCGACCTCTTCTGCACTCTGACAAGACTGAGGATTGCACAAGCACTTGCCTCTCAGTGATTCGAGCCGAGCGCTGTACCGTGTATGATTAGCTATCATACGATCACATCAACTCCACCATCGTATCTTGACTCAGCCGCGAATTCGCGGAAACGAGACAAGTGCGACCTTTGCCTTCGATGCTCCACCATCTGGGGCAGACTTCCTCAAACCGACGGGCCCACCGAGACGCAGAAGATGTCGCTCGGCAGTACCACGCGACAAGCTTGCCGCCGATGATTTCTCACACAGATGATAGCAGGGCTGAATCGGATTAGATCCAGGGCGGGCAACCCCTGGCCAGGTATGTGCCACTTTGGCATGTCTAGAAAGCAGATGATCAAGCAGAGTCCCACACGAGGCTCCATGATGGTGAGCCTTGCATTTGGCTCGTTATGGGGAAATTGAACTGTAAGCAAAAAGAGTCAGTCACTTGCTAATTTCCACCAGAGTGCTCTCACCTTCAGTATCAGGTCATCATCTCGAGGTGTCATTTTCGCCAGCTACGAGTGCTGGAGGCGGTACCGACAGAGCTGGAGCGTTCCACGAACGAGGAAGCAATGGAAGGACTTGCGCGCATCCAATGCTGGCGAGCACACACCGATGATTGATGTGGCTTTGGACAGCGGTCCCTTGCCTCAGTTGGTGCATGCACACATGACTCACTGCCCGTGGCTCGCGGGCAGATGGCCAGATACAACGACAAGTCTCGGAATTGCGGCTGCTCTGCATGTCATACTGGGAAGGCTGTCAGTGTACTCATGCTCAGCAGGCGTCTTGAGTCGCGCTGCTCATTGAATGTCAGGTCTGGACGAAGGACAATCCATTTCTCCTATAGAAGCAGAACTCACGTGTAGTTGTCTTCAGGTGAGACTCCTCCCGCCACATCATCAATCGTCACCAATCGAGGATGGTCAGAGTTTTGCGTCGAGTGCGAAGGAATTGCTTCGGTCCATCCTAGTATAAGCCTCACGACAGTGCTGAGCAGGTACTTTCAGGAAGATGAGCAAGATCACAAATCACAGATCGCGCAGGTATATGTTTCAGCAGATCAGGGCCACAAACGTTGAGGGCGAAAAGGGTAGGAAGAGGACTGAGTGCTGGCGGACGGGCTCGACAGCGCAGTGAGCTCCAGCGCAGTGAGCTCCAACACTCCAAGAAGTCGGCGCGGAAACCATAAAGATGGCAACGACTTGTTTTGCCCATCGATCACTGCGTACGTCGTCTATAGCGCCTACTTGGACGTCCCAGCATTGTATGTGTTGGAACAATATGAATCTCCAAACGTCTCACGATCGACCTATCTTTCTTCTGCTACGATGGGCTATCGTTAAATTCGTGCAGGTCCTTCCAAGACTGCTTATTCTAAGTCGGGATTCATCAAGATGCCCATTTCTCCAATGCTTCGCTTCTACGCTTTGGACTTAGCAGACTTCTGCTTGGCACAAAAGTTTTTCTATGACTTCCCATATGGCTCGCGTGAAACTCGGCTCTCCTTCTAGGGTAGCGACTGTGACCAGCGGCGTCGGCGCTCAATGTATGGCTGTTGTTGAGCTGTAGATGCAGCATCGATGTCAGATCTGATCGGCCGTCCAGCACGGGAAGATATGGTGTTTTCGATACACAGAATCCATACAGACTAATTTCTTAGCATTGAGACCAATAGTTATGCATCTTTGAGTCCCTGGAGAGTGTGGCCCATCAAGCTGTATCGGACACTGCTAAAATGCTGGAATGTGTTCTTGTTCGAATGCAGGCACACCTTACTGATGCCTCAATAGTATTGATCTATGATCTAATAAGCTCGTATATGGCCATCATGGCTCCATGAGCCATCAAGATGCTGGCAGATTAGCGTAAGCCTACTTTCACATGTGTCTCTGCTTACGCTAGGCTCGAGCTAGCCACTTCAGTACAGGCGGCAAGCAGCCCGGCGCACACAAAATATGTTCAAGACGCAGCACTTCATAAATCTTTCGCTTGATAGTGTTCTCTAGCCGCATCACGTCGATTGTGATTCCGAAAATACATTGCTTTGACATGAGAAGTACACAACAAGCTCCTCGAGTTACGATCCCTCGCCCTGACCCGCTATAGATTGCATCGCACCAGCACACGCAGTCTCAGCAATCTGAAAGTCTTGTTCGCCGCCGCGAGTACGCTTTACACATCTTTCTCCTTCAGTTTGCCACCGACGACAAGCAGCTGTGTCTAGCAATCAGCATGTCAGACTATAACCGACCGGTCCCCAGTCCTCCGCCTCCTCCTGCAGGCTCAGGCAAAGTCGTCGTCGGAGGTCAGACGCGCACAGCTAGCAGCACAAACATTGTCACCGGTATGAATGAGGCAAAGCGCAGGCGTATCGAGGCAGCTCGCAAGATCTCGTCATTCCCTACGGATGACGGCCATGCCGGCGGTAGTTCTACTGCTACTGCAACCCCAGACGAGGACGAGGATGGAAATGTCGAAGCGAGAAACACGAGTGAGGAGCAGGATGGTCCCACGATTGTGGTGACTAGTCCCGCTGGACGAGAAGTCATTGTCATCTCCGATGACGATGAGCCAATTGCTAAACAATCTGCTAAACCGTCCAACCTCCGAGCGCTGGGTAAGGCACCCGTCCTGGGTCGTCGGCCTCTTCCTACCAACTTTCCTCCGTCTGTTATCAACGCACCAGCGCCCCAGCCCCCGGCCAACATCCCTGCGCCTGTCAGTCCGGCGTATGGGCCTTCTCCACGACCTATGATGGCTCCTCTGCAATCTGTCACTTCACCGCCAGCACCCAGGACTCCACGAGCGATTAGAGACTTCCTTACTCATCCACCACGCTGGCAGAACCCCGGCTTCCGTCTTCCACCTACCGCTCCTCCTGTCGCCCTCATAGCCCGATATCTGTCACTGCAGGATATCATCAACCTCCGTCGAGTCTACGGTCGTCATACAGCTCAGGCTATCTCCAACCACGTCCCTACTCAGCAGCGCATGTTCCAGTCCAGTAACGGCTTACCCAGCCCGGCTGTGTCTGATCAGATCACCAGCACCTGGGCAGGCAGGGGGGGCGAAGTCAAACATCGTATTGTCTTCAAAGCCGGCGTCGAGACACTAGTTCAGCTGAATCCCCTCCTCTTCTCCGGCCGCAATTGCATCCTCGATGGTGTACAGTTCTACCCCAACGAGGCTGCCGCCTGCTTTGAGGTGCGCTGGGACACCCACCGGAACATGGAGTTCTTCCACGACAGATACTCGGCCCTTCGCAACGCTCTCGTGACGCAGCCACCCACCACCCATCTCAGTCTCTGCGTGCGAGGCCAACGTCCAGGCGGACCAACATTCTTTGCTGAGACCAATCTGTTCAACGCATCTGGAGTCAATTTTGGGCAGATTTTGCGTGAGACCGTTGATCAAGTGGTTAGGAACGCCTCAAACGGGGCTAGCAGGAGTCAAGAGATCACCTTTGAGCTACGCTTTCCCCAGGATCTGATTGTGAGAATGGGTAGTCGCACCGAGCTGATCGATGGATATCTGCCAGACGATGAAATGGAGATGTTCTAGGGAAGCTCCGGCCGGCAAGGAAACCTTGTGGGCGAACCAGGTTCCTGTCAGGGGTACCCAAGAGGCTACATGACCGTGCAAATTATAAGACTTACCAGAGGCCATGGGTATTGTAAATGCATCCGACGATCGTCCTCTTGCTGCCAATAAGTAGCAACGAACCGTCACTCTTTCAGTAACATCTAGATCCCCGGTTCTCCATTCGACAGTCCAATATGTTCTTCTCAAGCAATCACGTTGTTCTCGTGTGGTCGCAAGCTGACAGACGATTGCCATACCTGTGTGCTCCTATTTTTCTTGTTCATGTCCTCGATCATAATCTCCAAATTGATGTTGCACCCGGCTTACCCTCAATCAAGGTCCGGTACATATGACCTTGGCAATGCTCTCGCGGCCTGGTCATACAGTCGCTCTTCTCTTCACACAACTGCTCCATAGATAACCCTGCGCAAAACGATGGCGATTGGGGCCCATAGTCTCAGCCGCCTCGATAAAACGTCTCTCGTCATGCTGAACTTTTACCACAGTTCATCACTGCCATCATGAACGTCACCAATCTTATGGAACACTTCTTGTCGATTCCACAAAGATTGGTTGGATCAATGCTGTCATCTCACCCAGATAAGTCTGTGTCAGCCCTCATATCTTTTCCAGTATTGCCACAAAACAAACAAATGCTTACCACACAAGCCGGTGACGAAGTACAGGACAATGATCTGGGACGTATCCTCAGTCAGTATCTTCTTTAGCCGCTTTCGCTCGTGCGAGAAGACGAGTACTGGTCGCAGGAACTGCCAATCTCTGCCAACCTGTCCGGGGAGTCTGGATTTGTATTGTTGTTCGGTTCTTGAGGAACATGAAGTGGTGACCGACTCGCGAGCTTTACGAGGCAGCGCGATGGGACGGCCTTCAGATCGCTTGTAAAGCCCACCATCATCTGACCTACCTTGCCCGCGTGTGGCTCGAAAGGAAGAGAGAAAGGTAGAGCATGGGAACTATTCGCTTTATACCACAGCTTGGATCAAGCCACACCAAACAAGATGCTTCAAGATCCATACGTCTCCTTGGAATGTACTTGCAAGAGTGACTTGGAGTGTTTCCTTGAGGTCTCTGCTGGCAAATCCTGTGTGCCACTATCCGCGACAATTGTAGTCCGTGCGGTAGCATAACAAACACGCCTTGACCGAGCCCACGGCGCACGCGCGCAGGTAGATATCTCATCTTTCGGAAGGTCGATCGACCCTGCTATAAGCATTCTGTCACTCACAGGAAAATGCCATGTCGCAGCGGACTTTCGACTCTGATCCGCCTGATCACTCCAAGCCTATGAAGGAGTTATCGTGTGTAAACACTTGCGTTACTTCCCAGCCACCCGTCCATATCAACTGCGATATCATTATACATGCCTGGTTGGGGTCGAAGTCAAGCATTCCCGAGCATACGAGCAGAAGATGAAGCTTGCCCATACACCTGAAGTGCGACAGAGGTGTCGGGGAGCGACACGGGACGAGGCAGGACATGCCTTATAGCGCATCGAGTTGTGCTTCTTCTCGGGTCATACGGGTCGCATGATAGACTGGGGATGGATGGGATCAAGACATACTTGAGTTCCCTTGACCTTCCCTGTCAGCGCTGTCGGCGGCAATGACGAAGTTCTGTTCATTTACTCTTACCGTTCCGTCCCCAAAAACAGATGTGTGATCTCCATCTTCTGCAGTGGTAACCGTCCTTTGGGCCGCATTCTCGCAATGGTCGCTTCGTTTAGGTGCACCACGGGCTACCGGGACATACTTCACATACTCGAGGCACTTGAGCAAAAGCATAGCGATGAGCAGTCCAAATTCTGCGTCCTGAATTAGTTTTATGGGACAAGATATCGAGAAAGGAAGCCTGAGCGGATCCTGTACTGTCTAGGGAGCCAGAAATGTCTACAAGAGAGGTACATAGCCATAGTACTGGACGGCAAGGACGCGACTCACGGCGCATAATTTGCCAATGTTCCTGAATGCCTCTTACCCCAGTAACACCTATCTCTCAGGTCCTGATCAAGCCAAGAAAGGGTCGGGAAATAACCAGTGTCCCAAGCTCCTGGCGTTTGCGTGCTGTGGACAAAGCGAAACAAGCCCGCCGTGACGACGCCCTCATACAGCCAAGGTCTGAGGACCCCGAAACCCCAAAAACCGGCACAACTAATATCGGAGAGATGTCGCCACTCCACATTTTGGCGATCTTGTGCTGTAGATAGTGTAGACCAGAAATCCGCCGCCACAGCCTTCCCCTCGGAGTCGGTCCACGTAAGAGAAGATACTTCAATCAGCACCGCAGTATGCAAAGAATACTTCTCGGCTGATCGACAAGCCACGAACGTTGCAGACTTGGACTATTCTGTGGCTGATGGCGATTCCCTGTTGGATGTGTACCTGGAAGTCATGACGGATGAGGCGCACATTGGTCCCCATGCTCTCGTCAAATCATCCGCGGCAGCATCATAGCCGAGAATTTATGGAGGACATGGTCCTGCAGTCATGTTTGCTGATCATTGGGATGCCGAAAACGGTGAAGACAAGCGCTCAAGTCAAACGAGCCGGCCTTGCAACTGCTATATGCCTGCGAAAGACCAGTCGGTGCAAAGCGGCATTGCCAGAGATCTCGCGAGCGAGGAGACTGCCGTTCAGCGCAGAGGCGTGGGGCAAAAAATTGCCGGTGGGCTGCTCGTCGATGTCCTTTTGGTGCCGACTGTCGGTATAGACTTGAGATTCGTCTTCTCCGTCCGACTCGTACGAAACGAACTGCCGTAAGGGATTGCCGTCGTACGGTGTGTAGACAGCCACCCTGGTGAGCTCCGGCGCAAGAGGCTCAAGGCCGTCGATCTCACCTCCAGCAGTGCCAAGATGCAGGGTGAAAGCGTAGTATGGTGGGTCCCACACCCCGATCTCTTCGTCGGCGCTGATCTCTTCATCAATAGTCTCGTGGAAGTGCATCCTCAGAGGCGGACTGAGCATCTCGCCAGCCTGGTTGTAATTCTCTGGGTCAGCGATGAAGTCTTGCATGGGCCGCGGCGAAGATGGGTGATGCTGTTGACGATGCAAGACTCCAGCGGCATCGACGAACCAGAACTCTTCGTCCTCCGTCCCAATGTCGTAGCCTTGGTTTCTATCATCTGTCTCGTTCTCGTCAAGACCCATCTCGATCACCTCGCCGTTGCCTTTGTCCTCCACACTCTCGTCGGTAATTTCCCCTTCATCTTCGCGTCTCTTGTCTAGACCAACCAAGCCAGCAGCAAGGGCGATCTCTCTAACTTGTCTGGCTTCTGCAGTCTCGACGCGCATTCGACGGTGGCGGGCGCGTTCCTCGTCGCTCAAAGACGACGAACTGACTTCTGGTCGAACGTGTGATGGGGCATCCATGTCGTCGCTGCCCTCAATGTGCATCGCTTCGTGGTTCGTCTTTCTTGCTGGAAGTGCGCAGTGATGGTCTGCGAGGCTGTTTGTTGATACCGAATTGCTGAGTGCTCGAGTCTGAGACTTGCTATCAGGCGATGGCCGCAAGTTTTTGGAGTGCCCAGTGTCGAGGCGGTGGACACGATAATTTAGTGTTGAGCGGGTGCAACTAATGGTGCAAAGGCGAGGTGTGAAGAGGTTTTCGATAGTTACCTCGAGTTTGAGTGTAAGTGACGGCAAAAAGTGGACCCCTGGAATCTGGCCCTGACTACGGACTGTTGAGTGACGAGCAGAAGCACTATACAGACTCCATGCCCAATCATTGGCGCGACAGTGTCCACGATCTCGCCGCTGCACCACATCACGAGCATTATTATAGCTCATCCGAGGAGTTCATTGCGTGAAAAGCAGAGTATATTCCTTACATCTAGCAGCTTGGTCCAGTCGTACGAGATCTGTATGATTCAAAGCATTAGTCGATTATGCACTGGGTCCTGAACTCAACAGGAAATGGCACAATAGACCTTTTCAGGCTCTCACTGCACGTCTCGACGTTCGTCGAGCATGTCATCCTTCAAACAGGTTCCGTTGCCCTATGGGGCTGGATGAGTATATGGATCTTGGCGGAATACGCTGCAGAGTATAACAGTACCTGATCATGTAGTGAGAATCGTCTTCCCAGGGACAGGAAGCATCGTTCATGTACTGCTGTCTCAGCGCAAAGCAAACCATGCACTCAACGCTCAAGGTCGCTGTTTTGGAAGCGACTGCTTGCTTTGATGTTCTGATATTGCAGTATCTTTGACTATTCTTCTCTTGATTCTCGAAACTGGTTGGCACGCGTCTGTCTCGCATTGATAGCTCACACTCATGTTTGCGAATTCTCTATCCAGACCGGCAACCCATAACGCTTGGAGGCTTTATGATTAGTCTGCTAAGGCTGTCGGGACAGCAGCGCTGACATTCCGAGTGAATACCAATATGGTTGTTAGACTTGGCTAGTGTTCAAGATACTTGTGGAAGTATGTAAATTGTATACCCCTTAGGCACCGCCTTGGCTCGCAACACTACAAATCCCGATTTGAGCCACAGCCTGCGGTAGGTGCCCGTACCCAAGGACTGCCAATTCTTGATAATGCGGCCAGTCAACGATTCTATCCTGGCCATCTTCATCCTTCCATATCTGACCCGCCATGTACAGCTTTCCAACTGGGTGCAGACCGCGTGCATTATGGTGGTAACACACACAGCACGTTTCCTCCTTGAACTCGGGGAGGCTGTTGATGATGTCACAACAGAGCTTCGAGATGTCAATGAGGAGCTCGAGAATGTGCACCCATAGATGTTGGTCGTGGTACTGGATATGAAGGGTCAGTGCCTTCCAACATGACCAATACAAGACACGACATCGGACAGACTCACCATGCCGTAGACACCAGCCACAACGTTGCGCACGGTTGGCACGTACATTGCCACCGGTGCAAGCATATCTTTAATCACCATGCGCGTACGGGTGACCGCAGGAGCCTTGAGCAGAGATAGCCGGGTGGGAGTGGAGTCTAGAAGTCTTTTCAGCGTCATGAGCCTCGATATCTGACTGCCTAAGAGCATACCGGCTAGCAGAAGACTGCCGAGGTACGTATGCACGCTGTTGAGCACATCGAGTTGCGCTTGACGACTGAGAAGGGCGTTCGATCGCATATCAGCAATCGACATCTCGAAGAGCGAGACCGAGGTCTTGAGGTGCGTGAGGTTGGTAGGCGGCGCTTGTGCGATTGCCTTCTGGTATCGAGCCAGCGCATCGGGTTGAGACTGAGCGAGCGCCATATCGATTAAGTTGCTCGTTGGTGGAGGAAGAGGACATACAGCGAAGAAAAGATTTGGACAGATGAGAGGAGGGATCGGAGTTCGGAAAGCGCGTAGGACGGAAAGGAAATTTGTTGTTCCGGCGTCAGTGAAAGTCGCATGGCTTGGCATACCTGTCGAGCATCCGGGAGGAGAGGTCATATTGGCCCTTACGTGATATATCTGGCGAGCTTCCTATGCCGATGGGAGTGCCACCAGATTGCGCGGCAATGGGGTTGTCAGATACTTCATCCATCTTGTTTGCTAGGCAGCAGTTCGGAGAGTATTGCACGTAATAGAACGTGGCTGATCTTCCGACACGCTTGTCGGCTAGTCCAGCAATCGGCGGAAGACTGAGAACAGTGGGGGTGAGTGCCATGACACCACAACACGGAAGCTTCGAGAGCAGCAAGCTGAATATAATGAACTAATGAGAATTCTGTATATAAATCATACCAAGACCGCTCGAAACTTATTTTCTCCAAGACATCGAAGCCGAACCAATTATAAGACAAATATGCCTGGATGACAACGAGACTCGAACGAAGTGGCGCCGCTCGTACTACTCGCCCTAAATATCCATATACGCTCTCAAGAATTCAGTCTGTTGCTCGCTCCAGTGTGATGATTCACGGATAAGTCGAAGATTAATGGCAAAGCAGCAACAGTGTGATCTTTTCTCCTCCTCGCTGCTCGTCGCATGTATCGTGCGTCTCATGAACAAAGAAGCATCACAGGCACAAAGCTTTTGTCCACGCCCGAGATGTCAAAGGCCCGAAGAAGTCCCTTGTGCAATTCACAATAGCATTCAGTGCGACGAGGGAGGCGTTCTGCCTTCACCTGCAACGACGCAGTCATATACATCTTGATCTTGCAAGAATCCAACAGATCCAGGATTTCGAACCACACAGCCATCTACGCATTCTCTTAACAACGCCAAAAGCATACCAACACTTTGTCTGTTTGCGATCTATGTTGCGCAGCTTTCTCATCGACTATTCTCTGGACTGTCGACAGCAGGACCGTCCACATAGTTCAAGATGACTACCTCACGAACACGAATCAGTAGCGAGAATTTTCAGGGCCCTGATCGGGCGGAGCATGCGCTTCCAACAAGAAGATTTCGTGAAAGCCAGTCTCCGCCTCGACTCATTGAAGCTACACGCGCCGTCTTCGTCAATGACGAACGTATCACACTGGTCACTGTGATCGATGTGGGTGGTACTCACTCGTCGTCCCATTACAACCAGGACATCAAAGCTGGATTTTATCTTCAAATGATCGACGGCACTCACAAGATATTTGGTATGCTACTTGGCAAGATCGTTGATAAGACCAACTGTGACCGGGCTGGGTCCCCGCTCTGGGTCAAAGATCTCCTCAACGCTTCTGCAGCAGACTTGGCAGCTGATGATATCAATACGCACGCTCCCATGGATGCTTCCGTCAACGAACAGCAGAGGTGTTTCATGCAGCTCTTCGACGACAAAGGTAATGTCAGAGGGAGAGTGTCACATCACAAAGAAGAGCTGGAGGTTGGAGATTCCATCCACTATATCAGCAACTTTGAGATGTTCGATGAAGCCCGAGGCAAAGGGCTTGCACAAGTTTGCCTTACGTTCTATCTCGAGCTTCTTTCGAAGCTGCTACCCAGAGCTAATATTGGACCTGTCATTCTCTCGCCAGCTCCGTTAATTGCCTCGACAGCCACGGTGCTGACTAGAAGCGGTCGAGTCAAAGACTACTACAAGGTTGTCAGCAAGATCGTTCGCAGCTACGAGAAGAACGGAGGCTTTAAAGTATGGCGATATGGCGACGAAGATGTAGAAGAAAGCATCACAATGATGGGACGACTGCTGACAGATGTGCGAGCGTCTCACCGACCGCGACTATTGCCTTTGACTGCTCGAGCGATAGCTGATCCAGAAGGCGATGCCATCAACCTCGACGACTACTTGAATGACATGCCAACATTTCGACCGGATGGTGCCATGCTGGCGGCAAGCAAGCGCATGCACACAAGCGGCTGATCCTCAACACGATCGCAGATGTCTCACGCGCCATGATCTGGTCTTCATCAAGCCAGGCAAGCACTATGTCCAACGCGAGCGATAATCCGCACTGACCGCGATATATCATTGATCTGAGGCGGAGTCTGCGTGGGTTCCTCAGTCCTTCAAGGCGGAAGACCGCCTGCCACCGCAAGCACGCACAACCAGGGTGAGAACGCCTTTAGCTTATGACTATGTCAAGACGCCGACCTAACGTCCTCGCCTTGCTTGCATAGACCGTACGCTCCAGCCAGGCCACTTGTACGTTACACCGTTGCGTGATCATCTCCAGGATGTCGCTACAGTGGTTGAATGTATGTTTACCAGCGTAGACTCTTTGCGATAGGTAATCAACACGCCTGTAACTACCATGAACCAAATCATTGGCCGTCGTATCTTTGGAAGTCTTGAAAAGGCCTGACATTCCTCTCGTTATATTGACGCCGTGGTTTCCGCCCATTCTACTCTGCCAAATCGGCCGTGAGAAGTTTGTGGCCTCGAGCACAGCTTTCACTTGGCCACTCCTCCCTAGAGTTCCCTGTGATGCGAAATTATTGTCCACCTCGCTTGGTGAGATGTCTTTGTCCTCGATGGAAAAGAAAGCTATCTCGTCGGGAGCATATACGGGCGACATTCCTTCTGCTCACAGCTGCTCCGGCGGAAACGTCCGCTGAAGTGTGTGTCTTCTGCTGATTACTGATATATAACAGACGGAAGGAAATGGCTGCGTCAGTGTTTAGTAGCGCTTGGAATCATGGCAGGATTCTTTGGATTCATTCTACCTCTCTGCAACGCGGACTTCCAGGAATCTAGTGTGCAATCTCCATTTCGGACCTCCTGTTTATGTTACTACCACGATCAGTCGTGGCTCGCTCTGTTTGTAGTTCTAGCATCACTCATTATGTCAGCAACCATTTGTAAACATCATTAGTAGCTTTGTTGCCAGCTTGGACCGAGTGCCAAAGTCCAGCTCTCTGCAGATCGGTTGTATTTCCAGGAGCAGAACGCTGTAGGGTGTCGTGATTCCAGTCGAATGTCAAATTCGTCTAACACCGTAGAGCTTGTAGCTACTTCTTTAGCCAAGGGACTGCAAGAGACCCTTCGTCTGTGTACGACACAGACTCGAAGTCTTCTGTATCTTGTTGGTACGATGTGACTGTCCAACATCTGCTACTCTTTTGTGTAGGCCTGGAAAGAGAGACATAGCTGTCCAAGTAAGGCATTGGCCAGATAGAACGCTCAGGGTCCTCACGTAGGAATGTGGCGTCGATATACTTTGTTGCCCAGAGGTATATATCGTAGTCTTGATGTCTGATCTACGTTTCGCGGCGTACGTCACCTCCGCGCCAGCGACAGGGCAGTAATTTTGCCGCTGTACAAACAATTCAACATTTGAATCGGAACGAGCAGACAGTGTAGGCATCTCGCCACCAGTCCGCAAAGCTAGTATGCCATTTCTTGTAGCCCGGAACGTGAACACTAGCCCGACTTCACGGGCATATACCCTCCAAGGACGTGGAGCTGATAGCGTCTTTGCCAGACAGTCGGCTCAGGCACAAGAAGTCCATTATCGTTCTGCAACTTGCGCTGGACAAACAAAGCCCGTGGGTATTAGCATAAGCACCAACATCGTGGATGACAGGCCGACAGTAGATTTCCTTTCTCAAATGGAAGTTGTCTTTTGGCGCTATGACAATCTTAGTGAAGTGATTGCTAGACGTGAATAGCACGGACCCTCCATCACATGAGGACGAAGCTTCACCTCTAAAAGTGCGAACTTCTTCTTTCTATCCTGTTCTGCACATCATTCGACTATACTACCTCCAAGTCTACATCCACTTCATAGGAGAACCACCCGTACTGCTCAATATCGACGATCTTCACCAACGTCTCTACGCCCTCAATCCGCTCAGGATGTCTTCCTCCTCGAATGTCCAGGTCTACCACCAGCCCGCTACCGGCACCTACAACCATGTCGGCAAGGATATCAACAAGAAAAACCTCCTCGCTCTCTCCTCCTACGCGGCGCGCGAACTGAAAGACTCGAACAAACTCATCATCACTACATCCGCCGTCGACTCGAGCGCCCTCCATCAAATATGCCTCTGGATCAACGGCTACGACCTTGCTAAGCCGAAGGAGGCGCAGTATCTCACGCTCGCCAATGTCTACAAGACAAACGGCGACATTGAGTATCCTGATGTGCTTTACCTGCAGATTGCTGCTCGCTTCTTGGGTGCTGGTCCCCATCTCCGCGGTGAGTTCATCCGCGACGAAATCCGGCAGTATATGCGCACCATACCGCAGTCGCTCGAGGAGGCGAAGATGGTCCACGAAATGATGGGCTACGACGGCGTAAGTGCAATCAATGCTTGATCTTGCAAACAACACAGCAGCTAACGGATCTCCGCAGGGCATGTGCAAGACGTCTCGGAACAACGCCGTCTGGCACAAGGTGTTTGGTCCTGTACCGCCTCAAATGGCTGAGATCGAAAGTTATTGCGCTGGCTTGGGTCATGCAGAGGAGATGCTTGCGGCCGAGCAGAAGTTCCATCGCATGAAGCAGGAGCGAGAGGCCTTCCAGGCTCGCAAGGCAATGGATCAGGAACAGTGAAGCTGTATTTGGTCAGGAGAAGGACGGCGCAGGATGCAAGAATGTATTTCGTGTCACTTTTGACAGCACTGTGTACCGGGTAGAGATCGCATAGTCTCATCGCTGTCGACGTCAGAATGCATTGGTTATGTATTGGGACGACACAGATTAGTTACTGCGCTTTCAAGATAGAAGGGCAGTCTCGAACTTCCCTCATGATGCCATGTACTCATCCCGGTATAGGTTGATAGACTTCAAATTCATATGACTGCCCTCTCTCAGACGCATGTATAACACTTCCATGCAGTGAGTCGTAACAGCTCAAAGTCGTGAAGGAGCACAATCCAAGTGTAATGTATCAGATTCTACATTCCTGTCAGGATCACTCTCGCTCAAACTGAATCAAGAATTACAGCGTGGGAATTGCACAAGTGAGCCATAAGCAGACGGCGAAACCAGTTCGTAAGCTGTCTCCAAGCTGTATTCTCGAGAAAGCCGTATAGCTAGCTTCACCGGCCGGCCTGCTGAGCCTGATCTTCGCACGCCACTGATAAGCGATGCATCTTGCTCTGGAAGTCCAGAAAGGAGCTTGACGCATATCTGTACCCTTTAAGCCCATGGAAGTAAGGGAAGCCCAGCGGAGGATACACCTTGCACCGAGACCGTCTTGCTATGATCACCAGCGCCTGACCTCCGAGTGTCCTATAATTGCATTTTCCCATAACAACAGGACTGAAATTGCAGCTAGGCCGCAAAATGCGAGCGAATCTCACCAGGCCCTTGCTTTGCGGCACCCACGGGCTCGTATGGTCTGTTACGTATCGATGAACAGGAATTGATGTGACCAGTACACGCGCTAGACTTGACATCAACTGCACCGATGATATCGCAATAGCCGATGCATAGCTAGAACGATGGTATGAGTGTCCAGGACCCCGAAGTGGTGAGTCCGATGGCTTTCTAGACCCCAAAAAGGCATTGGGCTGCTTCATTCATGGAGTCAACGACGGTCAACGACATTCCCAGTCTTCTCTCGTCGATCCAAGCGAATGTGGAGATGATGGATCTCTTGTGATCATCCACAAGTATCGTCCTTACCCCTGTGCAGCGCTTGAAAAGTTTGTCAAAAGTCTCCAGATAGACAGTTCTCTGCGCTCATATGCATTCCAAACCGCCTCGGATAACTCCTGGCCCTGTAAAACATCTCGCTGGCATTCGCAAGTACACATAAGCGCATCGAAGGATGCCGGGGTCCGGATTCTCCGTAAGCAATCAACCCTAAAAGTCACTCATTCTTCACATCGTATTTACGCAATACCGATGAAGGTCCTCAGTTCTGGGTCTCAATTCCCATAAGAACCGCCTGTATAGCTCACACAATCTGCGTATCGAGTGATATCAACCCGGACATCATCGGGGAAGACTGAAGGGTGAGAGCGACAAAAGCACCGGTACTCCTTTCGGTGGGAATCACGGTTCCTCAAATCCTGTCTCTGCGAGGCTTCGCTCGCGCATGGGCCTTGGACCTTGACCTCGTAGAAAGTCAAGATGAATTGCACCCAACCTTGAAACCTGGACCATATGCGGATCTACACCGGTCCTCTCCAACCCTCTCCCCCATAGGTCAAACATAGCATGTTCATCGAATACTCAGGAGGGAAATGGGACGTTGACTCTGGTCAGACTGCATGAGAACATTGGAGCTGACTCCATGATCGGTGCTATGGGCATGATGACGGCCTTGACCGAACATCGACAATAGCTTGAGTGAGGTAACCTTTTTGTGGTGCGCTATGCGTAATCCAAAGAGCTTGCTGGCCCTTCTTTGAAGCTTTCTCTCCGGTCTACTAAAGGGCTGGCAATGATCCTGTTGTGTTACAAGATTGTACCGTAGTCTTACCTCCAGCAGGACATACTGCAACGTCCTCGAGACCAGCAGAGGACGCGTGCATGAGGCCCATGATCCTGACTCACATGTACACTGATAATCAGCGATGTGCTGTTGCGTTTCGAGATAGTGAGAATGGCTGTCGCTGGAGAACATCTGAGGTCGAAAGCCTCAAAAATAACGAAACTTGTCGATGCTCATGGCGAGTTCGACGGCATTCGTCAAAGACCATACATCATTGTGAAGTTCCGCCTTGTCTTGCGTTCCTTCCTGTCTGCTCGACTTGCCGATGGGCGAGCGCGGATGGGCCATTCTCACGGCGTAGTGCCTCTGACAATCCTCTCGACTTCTTGATGCTCCAAGCTGTTGGCCGGTGGAGGAAATCTGGCATACCCACATAGATATATATATAGTGACTAGTCAGGATCCTGGATCAGCAGAAGACGCTCATGATGTGCGTACAGCTCGTTGACCCAAGCGCATGTCAACAGCAAAGGACTCTCGAACAAGCTGTCGAGGTCTCGGAAAACCGCGCTATACGCCATGGTCAATCCAAGCAGCGATCTCATGGTGTGAGCTCGAGGATGTTGCTGATTTGTTTAGATGTGGCGTTTGCGCTGGGGAGTGATCGATGTCAGTGCTCCTGAAACAGACATGAATGGACTTATCGACAGCCGCTGAGGATGCGAAACTCGTAAGCTCATGACTTTCAGCATGAATTCAAGAAAGACAAGGTAGTTCACGTGTAAATTCAGGCGGCAGTTCCCGATCATCAAGCAATATCCTAGCATTCCAACCATGTCAAAACTCTCATTCGCTTCCGGCAGCGGAAACGACGGAATGACCACACCTCTCAGCTCTTTGCCGCCTACAAGCAACGACACAAGTACATCGATACCAAGACGAATCTACGAAATGTGCCGGGAAAAAAAATGATCCCAACGACATATCAAGCTGGCAATCGGCTACCCACCCGTCTTCTCATCGCACTTCCGCCCACAATTTGCACCTTTGAGTCGTGCAGCCACCACACTGCAGCCTGTCAACCGCATACTGGAGCACCACCATGCAACACACCTCACACTGTTTGTACAGGCTTCGCTCCAGCACAAATACAACGCTTGATTGCCTTCCACCATCAGGATTCAGGCGAACATGTCTCGAAGCAATCGACAGTCTTGCGACATCTTCGTTCTTGGCGCCACGGATCCGGTATGCAAAGGCAGATCCCTGCGATCATCTTCCGTCGGTAGTCACTGTGGTCCACGAGAATGTCATCATCAAGGCTAAATGTTTTATCTTTGACGCCTTCGGAAAGATCTCAGACAGGGGCAAGAGCATCGGCGCAAGCGGGAAGGAGTTCAGGTTTCGGAGCAATCACCCCCGAGACGACAGTGGTATCGTCATGAACGGCAACAACAAACATCAGGAATGTTCGGATGAGCATGTCAGAGACTCCAACATCGATATGGGCGGAGGCGACAATAACACATTGCCAAAAAATTCCCAAAGCTCGAAATCGGGCAAGGTATTCTCTGATGCGCCAATCATTGGGCTCAGCGATGAGGAAGCAGTATTTGCAGAAGATCTTATCACACGTCTGCAGAAAGTCGTAGTCGAGAGAAGGGTGTCCAGGATCCAGTCGTTAGTCTCGATGGACACTGTGGTAGATGAGGACTTTGGCGAGATGATGCAAGTTGCTACTGTAACACAATTGACACGAGGTGTGCGGGAGAGTATTGATTCAGACGGAGATGAGATGTATCAGACTCAATCTGCATTTGAAGTAGCTTCGGGGCGTGTGTGACACAGACAGAATGATAGACACATCATGTCACGATTCAATAGGGCATAACATTATAGATCAGGGACCGAGGTCGGAAGACAAGAGATCTAAGGTTGGGGAAATGCGGCTGCTATGACTTTATCCGCCAAGTTCCAAGCAATGTCAAACTCGCTGCTTCAATCAGTCATACAGATGGAGCGCCCTGCTCGCAAACCAGATTCCATACTTTATTGCTGCAAATCCTGGGAGGGCTGGGTCAGTCTGACGCCACTCGATATTCAGGTATCCCAAATGTCACATTTCTGACTTGGTTGGTGCCAAAGTGTTCCTCACGTTATGAGATCTTCATCCAGCCTGTTCCATGCATGATTTGGCTCAGCGTCGGATGATTTCCCTGTCGCACAATACCCTCCCAAATCCGTTCCATAAGCTCCTATATTGTAATCTTTTGTTAGTTAATTCATTGTTTCATTCCTGCTTACTGCTCGTCACATGCGGAACTCAAGCCATTGCAGCAACCCTGTATCCAATCTAAATCCACACGCATCCCGTGACAGAGTACACCCGAGTCCCCCATGTCACAATCAATCGAAGACAGAAATCGGAATAACGATAAACATGAGCTATCGTCTGCAGGCGTTTCAGGTGCCACGCTCTGACTTTCTTTAATTCTCCGTGTGCCAATCGCTAATCCCCCGGTGCAAAGCCCACATATCCTCTGGTATATGCTGCACTATTCCTCGTGTATCTCAGCAACTTTGCGGCGAATGTGCTCAGTGACAAGCATGTGCTGCTTCAATCTACCCAGCTTCTCCCACATCTCGCATGTCGCGTCGGCTCTCTTGCATGAAGCCCAGCGATAGTCTGAGCGCTTGTGGCCTCTGACTCTCTTGGCTACAGAGTGGAGCACCGGGCTGACAAAGCTATGATACTCCTCGTCTGAGATTTCAGCGGCACGACGGACTTGTGCAGGAATGAATTTCACTCTGCAGCCGTCATGAGGCAGACCGTTGCCGCGTACCTCTGCGGCATGCACGTAAATCACGTTGCAGAACTCATTATGTGATCGAGAAAGTGGGTTGCTTGGTTCGTCCTTGCATGTCGCTGAGTTGCAGCGAAGTTCGTACAGTCCATATCGGCCAAGGCCGAGAGCATCACTCGTCACACGGACCGTTCTGTACTGTGCATCGGGCCATCGTGTTGATGGATGACCTTGAGTGCGTCGCATGTGCGACAGAATCTCGTCCGTTGCAAGACTGCGCTGATAAGCAACGCGACCACGGCCGCCCGAGTCAAGATCCATGATGCCTCCGAAGAGCCCGTGGGGGTCATCGATCACATCATCGGATCGCGAGGCTGAAAATGCGAATGTATGATCTTCCAAGGCAGTAGAATTGGATGGCAGTCCAACCTGGAGGCCTTATCCTATCTGATGACTTGGATCACTGTCGAATGTACGTCCTTGCAAAGACTCGATCCCAGCTGCCATGATGGAGTTGATGATTGCCGCGTCAGTCGGCGCAAACATTGGTGGAGTAGGAAAAGTGGTGTTGGGAGCGTGTGGAAGCCCAGTACTTTGTTGCGAGGCGGCCATGATTCTGGATCCGAATGCAATGCCCGATTGCGACTGCTGCTCAGCTTGTCGAGTATGGGTGTCATCCGCGATGATGGTATGCAATGTCGTATCTGCGCGACGACGCTTCGATGGAGGGTTGGCGACATCACTGTTGTCATCTTCCCCACGTCGGCGCTTCTTCAAAGTACGTTTGCTTGAGTCAGCTCGAGCTATGTCGACTTGCTGTGCGTCGAAGGGACTTGCATGCATCTCACTTTCGGCACTGCCCTGACCGGGACCGTTTGGGAATGTATCGGACAGCGTGATGGGCGTATTCGTGGCCTTCAAGCTCTCCCGAATGGCCTTCTCGATATCTGCACGCGCGCTAGCTCGGGTGCTTCGTCCACGCGTGGTAGATGCGATGATTTCGCCTTGAGTATCAATTCCCTCCCTTATGCGCGCGCTTCGAGAGCGCGAATTGGTCCTCATCATCCAGCTGCTCATGGCCACGCTTCCTGCTCATGAACTGCTTCTCCACTGACTCCTCCTTGTCGCTGTCCTCCAGGAAATCGGACCTGCGCTTCGTCTGAAGACCTCTGCGCGCCGTCTTCTTCTCGGGGGCCGTCACATCGGCCATCTCGATTGCTACTTCGTCGGCTAGAGTCATTAGTCGCCGCTGAGGAGCACGCTGGAGAGTGGTCTTGGGCTTGTGCGTTTGACGATGCGTGCTGATCTCTTGCTGTGTCAGCGGAGTGAAAAGACCACCGAGGATAGTATGCATGGTGGTTGGTGCACTCCAGGTGATGCCGAGGCGTGGAGCGACGTCAAGGGCGCGCTGCTGTATGGCTCGGAAGGTGGAGATCTCATCTGCAGTGTAGGGTGAGTTGTCAATTCGCGACCCGTCTTTACTGATATATGGACGGTCGATAGTTCGCCACGCCTTGCAGCGACCGTCCTTGTGGCGGCCGACGTGCTCGTCGCGAAGTTTAACAGCCCAACCTCTATGGCCCTCCTGGATCTTGGTGTCAGGGAACAAAGCATGCCAGAGATCGGCGACCTGACCGTCTGTCAGATTGCAGGCGGCCTTCCACACGGTCATCAGCAGGTGAAGCCCGCAGCGCTCGTCGTCTGTCCAGAGGGAAGCCATATCGGCAGTCGAGGTAGTAGTACTGGCTAGAGATGGTGTTCGAAGGCTGCGAAGATGTTCGTCAGTATACGCGCCACCTTCTGCGACTTTGAAGCACTTACGTGTCTGTGAGATAGGGGCGTGAGAGACGACCGTGGTCAGGATGACACCCTGTCGAGTATTTATACAACTTGGGGGCAGTTTGAAAATGGTGCGGTGTGCAGTGGGCAGGTAGAGATGCGATCTTGCGAGCAAGATTTTGTTGTGGTGAGTATAGAGAGGAGACAGGATCTCGAGTTGTTTGATAGCGCGGTTGAGCAGCCAAAACCACTTCCCGCGTAAGCTACACATTCACTCGACTTCCCGAGACTTTAGTAGTGGAGTCAAGTGAATGAGCGCTTTGTGCACTGGACTTGTTACTCGCAGTACGAGTAACGACCACTAAAAGACAATGGTATTGTCAACTCACTCCGTCATGCTCTGCCGATGCTCTCATCTTCGGGGCCGCGACTCTTGGTCGTACTTTTGGTGCTCAAGAGTGTCAGAGTATCGTAAAGTCACAAGGACGATCTCTGGCAAGTAGAACAACTCAGCATATAGCTAATTTATATAGAAGTTCGGAATATCTTGCAACAGCTCTCCGTCGATAAGCACTTTCCCTCTATACCCTTAGCAATGTTTGCTGTATGGGAAGGACCAATTGTCGATACTTACATTGTCCATCGCAATGAGGAGAAGAGTAAGACAAAGCATAACAAAGACTTAGGCGTATAGCAAGATTAAGCAGGAAGGGAGCAAAGCAAAGCGAGTGGCCTTTGCGACCAAGTCTGTTAGGTTGTTTGTTGTAGTCTGTCACAGGCAGCTTTCACCTTGCACACCAAGATGCAGCTTAGCACCTCGTCTACGGCCCGACTGCTTGCTTGAACGCTAAGCTAGCGGCGGATACCGTATCGCGTTCGGAGTCACAGGTAGTTTTGGATGTCGGAAGGCATTCCTTGTAATTCCACTCACGTATATGCAATCTATGTCTTTCCCAGGGACTTCGCTTTCTTGTTTCCAATATAAGGTTACAATCCACCAAGCTTGTGGCGTAGTCCTAAGATCTCTTTGTCCTCCAACGAAAGTGTTATAATGGAATTATGTGGCAACGCCGTCAATTTCTATGGTGCTGCTTTCCTCCCTCGTATTATAGGATCACACACAATGAGGTGCGCAATCCTTCCAGCATTGGATCAATTAGCTGCAATGACTTGCCTAGGGATCTATTGTGGTGTCGATCGCCTGTCTATTCATAATCCTGGCTATTCTTCGTGACATGATGGCTGATTTCGCGAAGAAAGCCGTTCGTCTCCGATGGTGGTCCGACTAAATTATGATTGGGCTCAATATTATGACTACCTCTCGATGGGCAATTCAAGCTCATGCAAGAGAATTTGTTGAAAGCTGCATTGACTTGAGTATATGCATTTACGCTCGAGCAGATCTGCATGGCGCGGTTCGCTATGCAAACTGATAATTAATCATCATGAATGACCACAAAGCCGAATACTTAACTGCCCATCTCTACGTAATTATGGACAGACCTCTTCCCTGCGTCCCAGCCTTGCTTTTACAACCTCCGCACGCCTATGTGGCGACGATTCCTTCTACCTGTGGTCGTTTCCGTTCAGCTCACGCTCACATAACAGACTATACTTCAATCACCTCAATTCTCAGCACAACTTTGCCCCTCAATAACTTATATCTTTGACCGAACGATACATCACTTGAACTATCAGCCGTGTATACGTCAACCACTCGCACTGCCGACGCAATGAAAGAATAGGTAGAGAGATCAATGGATGTCATACTTGAGTGGTCCACTACCGCCCAAAGCTGAAAAGGAAGCGAGGATGCCAATGCACTCTCTGGCATCTGAAGCGCTGCAGAATAAGTCAGGCTTCCCTTGGACACGCCTCTCTGCGAGCTGACACACAGCGCTGACTCTCTCCGCTCTGTACAATACCATTGTGCAATGGTCATGGGCATTGTGAGACGCAGAGTCTGCACAGCATAGCCGTTATGTCCAAGCGGGGGCGGAAGTGTGCCAACAATGTCGGTGGACAGGAGTGCTTGGACAAAGCATTCACTTCTCGTATTGCATGTGAAACGTCGGTATAAAGCTATTGAGCGTACAGACGTTCCCGCGAGTCTATTTTTCATTGCAATTCCCCGAAGTATCTCAGACCCACCCACTTTGGTCGAACCACTCGCGTTCAAACGACTCTCGACATACAGTGCAACCTTACAACACCAGCGACGAGCGAAAACCCTGTCACAGACGGTGCTGACCTTCGATATCTCGACCAGTAACCTATCATTTACACCGAACCAGTCTTCAAGATGGCCGCTCCCACCGACACTCGAAAGTGGTCTGACAACGTATTTCGAGTCCTTCTCATCCTCCACAAAGGCCTTATCAGCCATACGCGAGAGGAGCGACTTGCCCTTCTTCACACTGTCTTCCCTCACATGGCGGGCACAAACCACAGGCGGGCGTGGAATGCATATCGTGGGCGACATATCCCAGGACGTCACCTGCCAAATGCTCGCTGGGCTGTCATTGATCGGATCGATCCAGAAAATACGAGCAACACCACCTACAGTCAAGGAGAGCTCGATCGTTTCGCCTTCTGGGTGGACATCGTGACAGATGCTGCTGCAATACAGCCGACCCCGATCGTATTGCGCTGGCTGAACCCCTGCCCGCAGCCTTTCGTCGGAGGTGTTGCGGCTCAATATGCACCTACACCATACGAGCTCGGCATCCAGGCTACGATATGGGCTCAGATTACTGCTCCACCTACAGCTGCTCCAGCTCAACCGGCACAGGTGCCCGCTCCACCGTTGGCTGCTCTCATCGTTCCAGCACAGGTTCCAACCACGGCATCGTTCACCGCCATATCGCAGGCACAGCCAGCTCTACCAGCATATGTCGAGGAAGAAGATCAAGAGACCAGTGGATATGATGGCTTTGAGGTCTCTCCCCGCAACTCCTCCGAAACAAACATGCTGATAGAGTCCGGACCCGCCGAGGACGATGGCGACGACTCCCTGCAAGACGCTTCTGATATGGACACTGGTTCGGAGCCCGTGCACGACCAGGACGATGGCTCTGACTCAACTGAGAGTGCCAATAACCAGGGCATGATAGAGGACGACAACAGCATCAGCGACAACGACAGCAGCGAGACACTGGCCGACTTCGTATCCCATATCAATCGTGCCAGCGAGACGTATTCGGGGTACACCAGCCTTCGCTGTAGGACCTTCGCTCAATGCCCATCGTGCACTACTCTGTCTGCTCAAAGTGTTCACAGCAGCCCGGAAAGCTTCTGTGGTCGGCCGTTCCTCCATTTCGCCGAGATCGTCGAGGACTTCCCGATCCCTGGTCTGTCCAGTCACCTGCCAATGTCAGATGAGTGTCGCAACTGGCTAGGTGACACGGAGTACTTGAGCTACAAAGCTAGCGGACTCCAGCATCTACAAGTTATGCTGCGTGGCGGACATGTCATCAGATGCACAGTTTGCATGCCGGGCTGCGCGGTCTGCGAAGGCATCGAAGAGTTCGAGGCCGGTAGAGTTGAAGAAGGGGGAGATGCGATGGACGAGACGCAGTAGATATCAGGCTGATGGTCCGCAATTGGGCTCACTACATTGTGAAGCATTGCATATATCATTGATCGGGTTATGAGGTGGTTTAGCCTTGTCGCTGCATGAGCGCTACATGATGGAGAGAACCAAGACTCTTGCGAAGAGATAGGTACTCTAAGTATTTGTATAGATGTGTTATCGCTCAAGCTCAGTGCCTACTACAATTGTCAGCTTCGGGCATACGTGACGACCTTTGATTCAAGTTGATTTCCGTTGTCTTCTTCCAAAGTCTATTTGTGACCGTACTCCAGGTTTATCGCTAACGACCGTACTCCTGGCATCAGAAGACTGCCTACTGAAATCATGCTTCTCTACTCATACTCCAAAGCTGAAATTCCAAGAATTGTCATCCTATTCTTGTTCTACTCACAGAATTTAATGATACACATCGTTATACTGACATATGTGCTTGGAAGAAGCTGGCTGGCTAGAGCAAGCAACTTCGGCGTACAGTTCAGGACTTCGAAAGTACACAAAGCGATCGTGGCGTTGAGGATCGACGATGCATTTGATATGATCCTATACGAGTCGCTACCTTGAAGACGTCTGATGACGGTCTTGAGTAAATGGCTCTTGGGAGCATGCAAGCCGACCGGGCGAACTCCTTGTTCGCAGACATCGTTCGGATATTCAGAAAGCAGATTGCTCGTAAAACTTTCAATAAAACTTCCAAGGGCATCAGTGCCAATATGGTCCCGCAAAGTATACGATGTATGCAGTCAATGGTCATGGCAGTGGACGATTGGTCACAAGACTCAATTCTTTCGTTCTAGCTAGTAAGCATGTAGTATCGTGGATTGCGAATGATTCCTTGAGACATGACATAAGAACGCGTTTCGAAGGATTCTGAGAATTATTCACACATAGAGGAGCAATATACTATTGAGATCCTTTTCTGGAAGCACAACTTTTATCCATTCTGACGCGCTACGCTGAGTGTCTAATTCGGGACGATACCGAATCCATTTACCCTAATACTCGAATTGCCACGATTCCATCCCAAGGTCCCACATTCCTCCCGTGTTCAATCTCAAGATGTTCCAGAACACTATCGACGAGCAGCGTAAGCAGCCGCACGAGCCTCACTACGCTCACGATTGACTTTGAGCTGCTCACGACGCTCAGCCATGCCCTTCATCTCCTCCGAATATCCCAGAGAATCCACGTACTTCTCGATGCCTTCGATCTCTTCCGACTCCATCTTGCCGTTAACCTTCTTGCACATGGTCTCGTTCCTCGCGGCCACAAGGAGACCGGCATCGAATGCGAGCCATTCGTGCAGCATGATGAACTCGTCGCAGCGCAAGGCGGCACCACGAATGTAGTTATAGATGTCGCCGCGAACCTCATCGCCGCGAAGCATGCGAGGAACACCAAGTGCGTGGCAGGTGGCGTAGATCTTGACTATGAGAGGGAGCTCGGGGTCCGTGCCGAGGAGAGAGGCCTTGAAGGCTTCTTGAGAGTGGTCGCCGTTCAAGTCGTACTTCGCAATCCACTTATTCAGGATGATCTTGGCCGCCTCGGGATCGATGGAGTCGTCGGTGATCACAACGGGCTTGCTGCTGCCCTTGATCTTGGAAGAGACGTTGGTGGCAAGGCGCTTGATGTTGGCACGGGAGATACCCCTGCCGATGTGGATCGGGGTGCCAGTAGAGGTATTGTTGACGTAGACATCGATGGGTTGTGTTGCATTCATCCTGGTAGCAGACATGCTGGCGTCGAGGATGGTGCGAAGGGAGTATTGTGTTGACGTGCGGTGATGTAGACAAACAGCTGCGGTGGATCGGGGGAAGGTTGATCTGCAGCTAAAGGACGTTTGAGTTCTACGATATAGCAGAGTTGAAAGTCTGGAAAGGTAGAATTGGTTTATAAAGTAGGCCAGAAGACCAGAATTTTGCAAAATGTATCGGAGCATCGAAAGTGAACGCAATGTTTAGTGAATGCAATGCATTTTCCCGTTTGCGTTCTTTGTTCAGCGACAATGGCATTGTAGCATTCCTATCGTTCACTCGACAGCACGTGCTGACACCGGGGGCAGGCCTACGGATGTTCGCCGGATCATCACAGGTGGTAATATGATTGTTTCTACGCTCGCAGGGAGTATAAAAATTACGACATGATCAGCCCATGCGTCACCGTCGTTATCAAGGGGGCGCTTCGACGGATGATTGCGTAGCTATACTGAATCTACATAGACCAGCGGCACGAGGTTGTTATGACCGTAGAAAGGAGCGTTATAGACTTGACGATAGACTCTGGAGCAGGAGAAGAAACTTGCTTATTTTTCCTGTAGATGAAAGACTTGAGGCTGCTGATATAGCAGCCGTTACCATTTTCTATCTACAAGCATAATCCAAACACTGTCTTTCATACCTTCATGCGTTTCTCGAACAGCCCAGAAGAGGCAGGCCAATTCGACATATATCTCGGCGCATCAAGTGATTATGTAGAGACCGCTGGTCAAAGAGAACAGATGGCAGTCACGACAACACAAGGTAGACAAGGCCTAATACAGCGCCAAGATGGTAAGCTCCCGGCGATCAGACGGCGGTAGTCCGACATGCCAGAACGAATTGAAGACGAGAAAACGTATTGGACCCAATGCATTGGATCTAAGGACGGATAGGGACTGTTCATCATGCCGTTAGCGATGTACTTGGTGTCCGTCGCTGCATCGAGTGGGCTTTGACGCGTAGAGTTTCACGTAGAGATGCAGTCAGTCGACGCCATTGCTGCTGCTTATTGGCTGGCCGACTCTGGAAACTCGTATCGTGATTCGTACGACTTGACAGCATACGCATGTGACACTGTGCGCAAAGCGGCAATGAGAGCCGTGGCTGCTGAACGGGATAGACGCGTAGTGCCTTCGTACGTAAAACCGTGCGCGAGCGATCTTCTCCATATTCGTCGCCCATATCCAACGACCATAATGCACAACCATCCTCAGAGGGCTTCCGATCGATAACGCTCTCCACCAATGTCCCAGAGCTCCTCCCCCTCGAGTTCCCTCCAGTTTGTATGCCCCACCTGCTCATCCTTCGGTAGTTGTCGCAGTGCCCAAACGCATCGACATACCCTCCCATAACCATTATCAGTGCCGTCGTAGCATCTCTGTAACACCTGCATCAAGGCAATTTCCTTGCTCTCTGAGAAGATGGGCATGGAGAATTCGAACCATCCCATACCCACGGACCCTGCACCCCCTAATGCAATAAACAGCTCTGTCAGCTCAATGGACCAGTCATGGATCTCGCCCAGCGTCAGACCGGTAGGATTGTAAATGGCACGCGGCCAAAAGAATTCAAATGTCCGTTGAACTCCAGCGCGACAAGCGGCGGCTGGGAGAAGAGCATGTTGCGCCACGACGCATTAAGGTAGTCGACCTTGCGCGCCATCATGTAGTCCTCGTATTGCCACAATGGCTCCTCGCGCCAGAGATCCTCTTCGTAGTAGAATGGGGCATCCTTGAGCATGGGGCCAATAAACAGTCGGAAGCAAAATTGGTGGTTTTGGTTTCAAAATTGAATATTTTCGGTTGTCGAACGTGACGTCCAGGCTGGCCATGCTGCGTGGGTTCTTGGTCTGGCCGCGCTCCTTGATACCGTGCTCCGTGTTACAGCTGAAGTGCATGGTCGGGTTGGGATCCACTGGGCGAAGCAGGGGAGCGTGGAGGTGTTGGGGCGGGCCATCAGGAAGAAGATACAGCTTCTTTCGCAGGCTGTGGGAGCGGATAAGGAGGTCACGCCAGCGCTTGCAAACACGTTGCTTGGTGAGGAGGTGGCGCATCGGGAGGCAGAGGAGGATTTGCTCCAGAAGCTCATATGTCTAGAGTACATCGTCTCGCAAGATAGAGCTGGTGGTGGCGGCGACTCTGTAGATCATGGCGTTGGTGTTGTAGTGGTCGAATGTGGTGATGGTCAGGTGAGGAATTTCGTATGACAGAATGGACGGGAAGTCTGATAGGCAAGCTTGTGCGAGTCACGAGACTTGGCTTTTCTCGGCACTACTGCTATCACGAGAATCCTGGTGCACAACGGAAGTACGAGTTGGATCATCAGTACGAGCTATTAATTATGGTGAATAGAATCGAATTATGAGGTAGTGAGTCACCGACGGGAATTTGAAAAGTTAGACAAGTGCTATGCAGCACATTTATCGATGGAGAGTGACAGCAACAATGACGGCACCAAAAGTTGCGGCTGGGGAGTGTGGGAATCACTGACGTCTTCCAACCGAGGTGCTCTAGCTGAAACGGATCATGGGCAGGTAAGAAAGGTAGAAAGTGGATGGGAGAGTATAATGCGTCCAAAATACACAACAAGCGGGATTTTGGCAGGTAGCCTCTAGTGCTGAACTTCCACCACGTGCTTATCCTGTCAGTCTCATCGTCATGCTTGCCGACACTCATATATCTGCGCTCTGCCTATCGCATGCATCGACACTGCGCAGTGAGACGGTCGCAGAGGAGTCCTTTGCTATGACGGCTAATCCACAAGCACGTCAAAGTCAGGCCAATTTCCCTCGATCCTGTCCCGCTCATCTGTCTTGTCAACTTCGCTGACGGGTTCACGAACCTGGGCGACGGTAGCCTCGGCCTTCAGCTGTCCCTTGATCTGCCAGTCCTCAGACCGAGAAGTATATGGACTGCGGTACTCGTTTCTGACCTCAATGTGTACATGGAGGCCCCGGTCTGCGGATCGCATCTGCTCTAGGAAGTGCATGTCGATGATCTTCGGCCGAATGGCAGCGGCCATCTTGGCGCTTTCGAAGAGCTTCCGTCGCCCTCCTTTTCCAGACATTAGGGTTGGAAGACCAGTCCGGGTTCGTCGAATGAAGATCAGTCGCTATGGTCCTGATTAGTCATGAGTCTTGCCGCAAGGATGATACGAGGGCTTACTAATTCCTGTGCACCAGCCACTGGTTCATGGGCACGCCAGAGGTATTTGAAGCTTTAGTGTGGCCCTACTTCATAGCTTTATTGCTTGCGAAAGATGACCTTGAAGGGTTCTTGGTCGGAGGAACGCCTGAAGTGTGCACCCATTATGGTCAGTATAGCCAGGTAGGTCGTATGGTTCTTTAACTCACGACTCAGGAACTCGCAAATCTCTTCGTTGAAGCGCAAATTCTTGGGAAGCTAGCGGTACTGAGGCATGAGAGGCGGAAGAAAGGTGAGGGTGCGCAGCTTGGAGGAGGCTTCGAAAGTGGACTTGAAGACCTTGCTCGTTCCTGTGGCGCGCAAGAGGTCACGAACGGTGTTTGGCATCACGAGGAGCTCGAGGGTGCGCTCAAGTAACTTGGCCGTCTTGAAGACACCCTCAGCGCTCTCTGCTAACTTTTCTCCAGGCGGCAAGAGATTCATCAATCTCTTGTCAGTAGCTGCAGGTCCATCTTCGTGATCTGTATGGAATGCCATGGTACTCGAGTATGAGAAGAGGAGTGATGATGAGGGTGTCGAGTTATGCTTAGTTAGAGTAAGCGTGATATGTGATTCATGCCGCGCACGAGCATCACCTGTCACGGAAAAGCATAGACTTTTACTAGCGCAAGATTCTCGTGACTCTTGGCTCGACTCTGGTCACATCTACTTACATTATTATGCAGCTATTCTTCTAATGCGAGGAACACTCGGACACTCTGCCAGACATAATCGACATACCTGTACATATCTTATCACAAGAGCAATCATGCGGGACCCTCTTCCGCCTACAAACGATGATCGCGTTGATTCATCTCCCGGCGACTTCATGAAGTTTGCTCCGATAAGCCAGAAAGCGTGCTTGCGGCTCGTCTGGAGAGACGGCATCCGCCCTGACCATGCACTCAGATCTTCTCCGTGTGGAAGGTTCCAGCGACAAGTAAGGAGCATCGAGAAAGGGGATCAAAAGTACAGTGGAACGATATTAGATAACCTACAGTGCTATCAGCTTCAGAGTTCCAGACATCCTAGGTACTCTATACTACAGGCTTCATTGCAGATGAGATCGGGATCACTCGCAGATCCGCACCCGTATTATACCAAGATATATGAGACAATTATCGATATCTGGATCACCAACACAGAAGACTGAGCTCATCGATGAGCGATGATGGCAACGACACCCTGGCTAAGCACCTTTAGTGAACGACTCTATATTATGCCCCCTATCCTGATCCTGAGAAAGTTACGCCGATGGCGGGTGTGGTCATAGTGGTTGTGCGTAACTTTGGGACGATTCTCGCGCATGATGCTGGCTCAGGCATGGCCGCAAGTGCACACTTACATCAAGAACATTCTCCCATGAACTTCCACTTTTGCCAACACCCTCGACATCACCATGTTGTTCCCCGACACCGAGCTGTCCACCGTCAAGAGTAGCGATCTCATCGACGCGACAACAGAGCTGTGTATCAATCAGCAACTGGTCCTTCAGTCGATCCAGCGCCGCGCCATCCTGTCGTGCATGTGTCGAACTCGGCATTCAACCCATCCCCGTCGAGATCAAGCTCCGCATCTTCTCATTCCTCCGCATCGACTGCCTACCACATCAGCCCAGTCTCACCGACATCGTTGGCCGCATCGACGCCGTCTTGGGCGGATATCCGAGCCTCGAGCTCCGCCAGCTCACCCGCGAAGCCTTCTTCTAGCATCATTACTTCGAGGCAGCTACATGAACTGCATGGGCAAATGGGGAGTTCCGCGCATACGACATGATGGTAGTCCTGAACCACGGCATTCTTGGCACCATCCAACGGCTCGATCTTGGCTTCGCCCTGATAGCTGTGCGTGCAGTCGAGAAACAACGCCGAGAGCGTGCATGTCGTCTGGCGGCTACAGCGAGAAGGGGTGAGATGCTCACCAAGTTCCCTCGCGACCACGAAAAAGCTCGAAAAGTCGCGCGTGCCATGTAGGGACCCCCACACTCTTCCATTATTGCAATATCTAGTGACACTGACGTGTGCTTCTAGGCCGGCACTGCGCCAAGTCATCATCACCGCAGATTATCGGATGATGAACTGCGAGACAGCAAGCGATTGATTGCATGAGGTAATCTTCGTCCACCTCACTGGCACATTGCAGACAGCGGTAGACTGCGTACGTACCATGTTGGAGAAAGCTTGTGGCCCCAAGACGACTTTTTCTGATAAGCGGGAGACTCAGCAAGGGAGTCTTTTGGACCCTCGACTCATCGTACATATCGACTTGCTGGAAGGAACGATTGATGAGGCATGCGCGGGCCTGGTGAAGGCTGCAGAAGATGACGTTTTCACGCTACGCCGCCAAAAGAATGAAGAACAACGGGCAGACACTTGTATGTCTGACTAAATGTCTGAGGGCAGATCAGTGCTTAAAATAGGATTGAGGATCGAGCAAGAAGATAGACAAGATGAGCAATTGATCGTAACGCTGTGCTGCTCATAGGATTTACGACATCAGTCGAGAATGCTTCTGTCAGTCTCTAATGCTATGTATCTGGACGCGCTCATCACCATTGCAATATTGTTGCCATCGCTTTTCTCAAAGTCGCTCAGAATGATTGGACGTATCCAGGAAACATGTGACTGCGCACACGTTGGCATATACACATCTGGTATCTCCGAATGCTCGTTAGTACCAGCAGGTCCTCGTGCCAGACTGCACAGCCTACATACACAACAGCTCTCCCCGACGAAGTTCTCTGAGTCAGTGTATAATAGTACTCTGTGCCATACAATATGTCGTTGGATATCATTTCTGCCCATGCAAAACAGCAGATGGGGTCCTTTTGTCGAGCCACATGCTGGGCTTGTGCATCGGGCACTAGCACGACACCTTTCGATAAACTTCAGACATCCGTCTTGTATATTAGATGAGTCGACAACCTTTATCGGAAAGACTGACCAAGGTCTTGTGCTGTCACATGGATGCTCGGTCAGCCCTAGAGCGTTTGTGACTCACGCGCCTACCAGTCTTTGTAAACGATACAGAGAACTCCTTCCACAGCGGGTGGGCGAATGATCCTAGATCCGGCTTTCAATCTCAACAATGGAGTTTGCGTCTCCCTCATCTTATGGATCATTGGACGTGTGAGTTATGTTAAACACCATTATTCGGCATTTAGCCGTCTTTGGGCGGGTGTTGTGTAAACAGACAAAGGAAAGCCACGCCAGGTACATCTAAATCGGTCGAGACCTTCACCTAGCCTGCTTTGGACATTTGTATTGATTTGCACACTGTGTGCTTTGCAACTGCATCTCTTTCGAATTCTCTCGTCTTTGCCTCGTACTGACATGCCTTCTATCTAGGTCATTCACTACAACGGAATGCATCCTTACATCGACCTCATCACTGTCCACGAATAACCTTGCACGGCGAGGCAGATGATCCGCTATACTGTCGCGCTCTACCGCAATGTGGTGGTCATCTCCCGAGATCTGCCGCTATGTCAGCAGCGAATATCTGTTCAGTGTCTTTTCGTGATCATTAATCGCTTCCTTGTCTACAGACCTCAGGTATGCGTAAGTCTTTTCCGCTTTCAACGTTCGGCGTCTGCCATGCAACTACGCTATATCGACCAGCGGCGAATTGTGGAATGTCAATAGAAGAAACAAAATTTCGGTACAAAGCCGCGAACGTTTATCTTGGAATGGAACAGCTTTCGGATCTGATGGTCTGGTAGACTATATGTAGTCCTGTGCTACACTATCGCGAGCACCGAAAATGCTCGGATCGCGCATCGGGTCGAATGTGACCTAGACATGGTTCTGCCAAAGTCTTATTGTCTCACACTCTAAATGGCTGCGAGACGTTCAGTCCCATTTTCAAGTCCCTTTGAAGGACTGAACTGTTTGAATCCAATCCGATATAGCGAGTGCTCTTTTCTCTCGCTATCCCGCTTGACCACTGATACTGTGTATGTATCTGTAGCCCGGCTCCGAGAGCGAACCTTGCCGCAATGTAAAGTCAGTCAATGGGGACACTCAGAACGCCGCTGCACCTCTTCAGCTACGAACCAAAAGTAGTTCTCTGGACTGTGCACTGCCCAATTGGACGGTACCCGAGCCAAGCGAGTAAAGCCAACGTTGTTGTACGTTCCGCTTGTTGCCTTATCGTACAGAGTGGTTGCCATTCCGTCGTCGGCGCTCTCGCCCGCACTTTGGTCGAGTCTCCAGTTCTGCCGATCCGCTGGCCATCCTTGTACACGCCGGCCATGTGTCGTTCGAGGCACGATCTGTGGCGGATCTGGCGCGGCACCCCGTTTTCCCTTGAGATGTACTAGCTCATCATAGAGTGTGTCAGAGTTCGTGTCCATATCCGTCAGCGTCGTTTCCATACTGTGAATGGGATGCGTGCCAAATGAGTTTGACCCTGTACATATTCGAGTTGCGCCGAGCAAAGTTTGCTGCGCATAGAACTATTCAGTTTCCCTTCTAACGTCCCAAATCATCGGGCTTAGATGTATCCTAGTCTGCTGTCAATGTGAATCCGTAAGTCGATCTGCATGGGTAGGGCCATTCGCTTTCAAGACGGCGATTCGACCTTGTCCGTTTTTGTACTCGAATGTACAAGCATTTTCGTCGACTGGGCGAGTACTCGCTAGCATTATCAACCCAGTAATACCAATGCTGTGTGTTGTCAGTATATGTTCGCTCGACAAACTTGGTGGCTCATCTCTCATACACTATCTTCACTGTCGTCAGTTGTTTGCGCCATCGCTGGGACGTTTGGGTGCAGTGTACGACTCACTAAAATCATTCGCCCGACCTTTCTGAGCTTCATAAGTTGAGAGAGACACCCCAGATCGCCGACTTTTGCAAGTCGTAGGGTTCATAGCTGGGTCGTGAGAACGTTGTAGTTCCAGGTGCTACGGGCCACAGAACAACTTGGGCTTTGTCTCGTCCCGACGAACACGATGTAGAGCATTTTCGATGTTCGTATTCCACTCTGAGTTGTCAGCAAGAGATCAACACTTTCAGAGACGTCGCAATCTACTGAAAGAACCTGTCATAGTCCTCGCGTTCGTCGGCGATGAGGTGTCAGGTTCTTGTCCATCTCGACCAGGCTTTATGCCGAACATATTCATGGCCAGATATCTCACGTCGCCAAACTTGGGATGATTATAAACTTCCGTGGTTTAAAGCTCGTGATTGCCGCATCGTTGAGACCATTGACTTGATGCCACCAGGTCCCCAAGTTGCTTTGCTCGTGTCGATCGTACCAGTGGCTGCAAGAGTAGTCTTCGTCATCGTGAACCAGATCGAACAGCTCCTGAGAGAGACTAGAGCGTGGAATTTACCCACAAGAACTGTGGCTGTTAGCACATTGAGTTTCGTGTTGAGACTTCTCACTGGGTGCAGGTGTGCCAATTTGTAAGGGGAATGTTGCATCTTCAACATTGTAGGGAATGGCGAGAGTTCCAGCAGACAGGCATTCTGCTGTACCCTACGACACGCCAACCCTTTCTACGTCACGGCTCACCCCAAACAATTCGAACTCCTCACATTCGCGCACTACAGAAGAACTGTCACACTACGCACACGCCTCAGCGTCGAAGCCGATGGCTCTGGCGAAATCGGACGTATGGCAGCATATTCGGAGCATGGACAGATCATACCAGCGTAAATTAGGAGCCAGCATGTTACCCACGGCCTGGCGAACCAGGAAGGAATTGGTGGACTCAATGGTGAAGTGTGTACCCTCGTGCATTGCAAAAGGAAATGAGGCGACTGCTATTGAAATATGGTCCATACATGCTACAGCAGCCAGCTGATCTGTCCAAGAGGACTGCCGCAATCCGAGAAAGAGAGTGATGGGAAGAAGCAGGCTTAGCAATGACATAACAGCGAAGGCTGACATGCTACCCCAGGTTTCAGGTATCTACTACGTCAATCCTCACATTAGGAGACTCTATGACTGAGCTGCAGCATCGAGACAGGAAGAACGATACAATGGATGAACATGTTGGATTCGAAGCCAAGGAGATCCAGAAATGCATTGATGTGTATTCCTTTGCACCTCCTGCTTCTCTGGTCAGGTCTGACCTAAGCCAACTGCAAACAATTGACACGTGCAAACTTTTGTCTGATGTCCAGGGTAATCTTGCCATGGATGTGGCTCAAATCTGGCGCCATGAGGGAAACACTAAGGATTGTCTCACTTACGGATTTCCTCGGAGACCGATGACAATCTCGAGAGTACAAAGAGCATCAACAATGTGCCGATCGCTTCTCATTTCCTGATCATCTCTGCTCGTTGTGCTGAGACTATGGTAGAAAGGACGACATGAAGTTCTCAGCGAATCCAAAGCATTTGCCACATGGCGAACAAACTTTGAGACCAACCAAGTGCCAAGCACCCTGCATCCAGAACCACACTCGACCTGCAATTCCCGGTGATCAATACCGTTTATCACCGCCAATATTCAGGATATTCTTTGTTCCTTGTACCGAACGTCATTTCCACCCAACGCCAGGTCGAAGGGTCCACTGCCCTGAAACACTGCAATGTACCGTCTAGCATGACATGCCCTTCGTTCAGAAACAGCCCATGGAAAGCTTTGAACAATTTTCTGTTGCGAACCGCGGGTGTGGCATGGTTGTCGAAGCTCTGGGTCAATCCGACAACCCTAACCGCATTGTCTCAGAAGTCCCTTTCTTTGCCCTGTGGTGGCGGTCTTAAACAATACCGAACGACGGACCTGGCATCCCGCGTTTGCCATCAGGGGCCAAAAACGATCCTGAAAGACAACACTAAAAGTTCATCCTGCTCGTCGTTTTAAAAGGTCGCTTGGAATTCGAGGTTCTGGAAAGGCTTCACAGCAAACATGCGTCTCACACTAGCGATACAGCTCTTTGCGGCAGTGGCTTCCGCTCTGGACTCGGCAGGATGGAGAACACAATCGATCTACCAAGTTGTCACGGACAGATTTGCACGCACCGATGGGTCAACCACCGCATCTTGCAGTTTGGGCAACTACTGTGGAGGCACCTTTCAAGGCCTGATCAAGAAGCTGGATTACATTCAAGGAATGGGATTCACTGCCATTTGGATATCGCCAGTCATCGCCAATATCAACACCCCAACGCCTTATGGTCTTCCATACCACGGCTACTGGCCGCAAGACAACTACGCCATCAACCCCAAATTCGGCACGGCAGCAGATCTGGTGGCACTCTCAGCTGCATTGCATGGTCGTGGAATGTACTTGATGGTCGACGTGGTTCCGAACCACATGGCCTTCAACGGCGCCCCTACCACGATCGACTACACTATCCTCAAACCGTTCAACAAAGCATCGTACTATCATCAGCCGTACTGTGCGATCGACTACGGCAATACGACCAGCGAACAGACCTGCTGGATGGGCGACAAGGTTGTCTCGTTGCCAGATCTGAAGTCTGAGGACGCTGCCGTCCAGTCGATGTGGAATTCCTGGGTCACTGCGTTTGTTGCGAATTACTCGATCGATGGACTCCGCGTCGATAGCGTTGGACAAATGACCAAGAACTTCTTCCCAGGCTTCGTCAAGGCCAGTGGGGTCTACCAGACTGGCGAGGTCCTCAATGGTAATCCGGACACCATTTGCGACTACCAGAAGTACATGCCATCCGTACTCAATTACGCTTATTATTTCTGGATTGTCAACTCTTTCTCCGCTGGAGGTTCGCTAACAACCCTATCGAACAATATTGGGTGGCTCAAGTCGGCCTGCGCAGACGTGACGATCATGCCAACGTTCATTGAGAATCACGACCAGCCGAGATGGCCGTCGTTCGAGAGCGACAACACATTGATTTCAAATGCTATTGCTTTCACGATTATGAGCGACGGCATCCCGCTCATCTACTATGGCCAAGAGCAGGGATTTACTGGTTCTACCGACCCGAACAATAGAGGGCCCATGTGGCCATCTGCTTACGACACGAGCACTGCCCTGTACAAGTTTATCGCCGGTCTAAACACTTTCCGCAACTTCGTTATCTCCAAGGACTCTACATATGCGACGGCCACCGGCAAGACGCTGTACTCTGACGCCAAAACGCTAGTTCGCGCAAAGGGAGCATCTGCTAATCGCGTCATCACGATCTGGACTAACGATGGATCCGGCGCCGGCTCGAGAAAGCTGACTCTTTCCACAAGTCTGACCGGCATCGGTGCCAATGTCGCCATTACCGATGTCGTTTCCTGTGATGTATACACTACGGATGCGTCTGGAAACCTCGTCGTCACGATTCGAGCTGGTATGCCCCTGTCGTTGTATCGCACGAACAATCTGAAGGGATCGAAGGTATGCAGTAGCAGTACCACGACAAGGTCACTCGCGGAGATTTCATTATCGGACACTTTGTCTTCAAGCTTGTCGGGAACGCTCGTCGCTACCACGCTATCCACTTATACGAGTTCTCCTGTGAAGACTGCCAATTCGAACGCCACATCAATCAGCTTGGTCGTGGAAACCGCCTCTTCTGGCATTTCAACATCGAGCATTGAGAGCGCGAAGACGACATCATCTAGTAGCACCACAAGCTCAACGACTAGCACAACGCTCGCCTCAACATCCGTACCGGCATGCCCTATGTTGACGACGGTATCCAGTACCTCGATCCTACAATCTACCTCAAGGTCAACGAGCTCTACCTCATCCGTGGAGGTATCAAGCGCCCTAGCCAGCACGTCTCCCGTTTCAGTCAGCTCAAGCGCCTTAGCCAGCACCTCTTCCTCAAGTGTTCCGATCAGCTCAAGCACCAAGACAACATCAACAAGCACCAAAGTTGCCTCCTGCACACCCGCAGCCTCAGTTATCGTAGCCTTCACCGCCAATGTCACCACAACCTGGGGCCAAAACGTCTACCTGACAGGATCGGCGAATGAGCTCAACGGCTGGAACACTTCCGTGGCGCTGACCATGGCCGCAGACGACTATCCGGTCTGGAAGCTGAATGTGACCATGGCTGTCGGCCAGGACTTCGATTACAAGTTCTTCAAAGCCGACGGGAAGACCTTCACGTGGGAAGCTAACCCGAACAGAAAGTATACTGTCCCCACGGTCACCGCTTGTACTGTCTCCACGCCAGTGGCCACCGTCGGGGGAGCTTGGCAGGTCTGATTGTTTGGCATAGATTACGAACGGAGTCCTTTGTTTGGTACGATAGTGTAACAATGTGTATATCACTTGTATAGCCTATAGATCCTGTATATAGAATATGATATAGACCAGAGACATCTAGATTGTTTGCTCTTTCAATTTGACAATGTTACTAAGCAGATGTTTGTCAAGGAGCGCTATGGGTGGTATTGTTCACAGGTCATGTGTGATCCCGATCGAGTCATGAGCCACATGTTGCTGTGTGAAGCTTCAATCCTTACCTCGAAGAGGCTAGGAGTCGTGACATCAACAGGTGATGAGACAGGGATATTGAGGAGACATCGATGATAGCCAGTATCCGCATGTTCAAAGTGTTTAAAGAAGAGATCGCAACGCCAATGACCGACTACTCATACATCCAATTAGTGTTACGGCGTCCTGGTGTCCATCGCAATACGACGGACGATCCATAGCCCCACCAATCACCAGCCCAGTGCGTGGCCTTCTCCTGCTCTAGCGCAACGATGCTCTGCAATACTACCAATTCCTCCCCTTTCACCTGTCCCAGCCTCACACCCGGGAAAAGCGTCCTTAAGACCGCCCACTCATTCACCCTATCAACCAGTCCTCCTACTAACGCCACCCTTCTTCATACAGAACCATACTTTCAGGCTCAAATTTGCACCCAGCAACAGGGAAATTGTGTTCATCTTTGGGCCGTCGAGTGCAGAGCCCAAACATCGAAGCCTCCCCTACCAGGCTAGTCGAGACATCAACGATGGAGTCGCGATCAGCAGCATGCTCAGCATCCATTCAGCGGACATCATCGTTCCAGAATTCGTGGTGCACAAGGATGGAAGGCAGCCGGACAGAGAGATCACAAGCCGTTCGCTCAATGAGCTGCTCGAAGTTGGGCCAGGTATCCCAGCTCGTTTCGAGAGGCGTGAGATCTAGGGCCTCGATGGCTTCGGTGATGTAGGTATTGAGAAGGACGTAAGCCGAGATCGGAGAGGTAAGGAATCTACCTGGAGAAGTAAAGTATGCAACCCTGCAACGCATGGCCACAGAGAGGTGTTGAGTATATGATTTTCTCCAATGGATGACAGTATTATACAGCCAGTCAAGCGCCGTAGCCTGGAAGTGGACGTGGTACAAGGATTGGTGTTTGGTGCGAGTTTCCTAGGTCACGGATAATTTGTGAACGCAGATGTGGTTGTAGGCATCGACAGATGGCCGATTGTGGTCGCCCGTAATGTTCTCCTCTACCGGTGTGATGATGGCTTCTAGCGAACTTACAGTGTGAAGATCGCGATCATCTTCAAGTAGCTTCTCATTCAGGGACACTGCATCGTCATGATCCACAACTTCTTCTGGACCTGAGCTCTTATCTGAGCATGACAGAATTTGTGGAATTCGTGCTTCCCGAGAGCGATAGGTGGGCGGCATTGGGAAGGTAACGGTCGTGGGTGAGCAATGTATTGGAGATAACATGGTGCTGATGTGGACGCCTGTTGACTGTGAGTGGAAGAGAGGTGGTACGCGATTGAGAATTGAAGTCGTTGTAGATGCAATGGCGAGGATGTGGACAGCTTTCGTGCATATCGTTTGCCTTTCAGCTGTCACCATGAACTCGGACTTTTGGCCCCTACGCCGCTCTGGACATGCAAATCAATAGCTACGACAACAATAAACCCACACCGCAAGAGAAGTTTGCGGCCAAAAACAGCGGCCATGCAAAGCGTCAGAACCCTCAGATCCACGACAACGACAACCAGCCAATCTCGGGCGAAGCTTCCCAAATTGACCTAGAGCTGGCAAGACAAAAGCATAGTCCATCGCGGCGTCAGAAATGTCACGCAGGATAGGCGGATTGGGCCATTGTCAGTGCCTCGAGTGGTGCGCAACTTCGCAACCTTCCGCAGGTAGACAAAGCAAGCAGAGGTCCATGCGGATGATGCCGGAAAACCGTCGTCTTCTTTGACAATGAATGTCCATGACGTTCCCGGAGCTGGAAGATGCTCTTTTTGAGTCAAGCGCCTGTTGTACGTAGGCTCGAGTTGCCGGGCTGCAAACATCAATGTTCGATTTGGTCTCGACCTGGCTTCAGCCGTGGGAAGAAGGCCGATTGACGATGTCTTCTTGGAGCACCCGCAATGCGGCACTGACAAGTCTCGTAAAAGTTTTCAATCAAAGTCGCGAATGTGCAGTAAGACTCCAGGGCACCCTTGCCAAAGACAAATCTGCCATGAGCTACCTGCTCGTTACCGTCTGCGGCCCGATGGCGGCCCAAGCACAAATATGCAAGCACGCCCAGATGCTTCAACCAAGAACCAACGGCTGCTGCGTAATGTCATCGGAGAAGATGCTGGAGTCAGAATTTATCACCTGGAGGACTGCCCGTAGCCAGACAGCCATGCGTCGGCCAGCAGTAGCAACTCTAGATTCGACAACCACTTTCGCAGTGTCATAGTACGTGCCATTCAATTCCTGCTGCCATACTTTCCATGCTCCGTCCTTCAAGACCGCCTGACACACCAGCACGTTGGACTCCATGGCCCAGCGCAAGATGCATTTGAAGGCGTCAGCCGGAGATTGGCATTCGTCTGGCAATGGCTCTTTGCTTGACCGCTTGTGGATGTCGACGGCCCAGGATTTCGCAGCGTCTAGGTCGTTGTCGTGCGCCTTTCTGAGCTTTCTTGGAACGATGACATCCCATACAGCGTGAAGGTTCGTATTCTGGCCGTCAAACTTGACAGGGATGCGATTGCCGCCCAGTGCCTCGCCCTCGGCATGCAATGGCTGATGGATATCGCCAATCCAGTGGATCAAAAATCGGAGGGCTTCCTGCAATTCGGCGGAAGAGCTGCCTTTGCTTGTGGCGACTCTCGTGTGGTTCACAAAAGCGGTAAGAATGTCGGATGAGTCCTCGGCATGATCCCGCCATAGTTGAATACTACAGTCGGCAGGAGGATTGTCGTGGACGTTCAGATAGTGCCAGCCAGAGGAATAGCGGTAGTGAGGCTCATGCACAACGCGATCCGCCCAGACGGCAGCATCGGAGAGGTCATTGTAGCCCGTGAGTCGGTATAGCTGCTTCAGCTCGGCAGGCGTTAGGTAGAGGGCGGCCAGGTAGGCGGTGGTGCGATGACCTAAGTCGCCCCAGCAGACGACATATGGCAGCCAGCATAGCAGCGCGATGCATGAGCCGAGCAACGCCATAGCGTCATATATTCATATATCTGATCGGATGGAAGTGAATGTAAACAGAAGAGCGCGCCAAGTTCGCGTTCCTTTTAGTCTGGCTTGTGACAGCGATAGTGGGGGCGACTTCGACAACGGCGTAGTTGATTGGCTAGCCACTGCGACACTTTCTTGGGTGGATCATTCTCGATTGTCGCCGCGACTTCAATAGTAATCACAACCAATCACAACAACCACCCACGATACCACCAATACCACCCGAACAGCTTCCTATTGTCGCCGCCATCGCCTCTGCTCAGGATAGCTGCCGAAATCCATATATCTTCCTGTCCGCGCCGCCCTCTTCTCTTCTTGGATCACATACCAACACACGAACTCGACACCGACCAGTATCAGCCAACTCCGAACACAGACACTTAGCAGGCGCATTGCTTCTATCGCGGTCATGGTGGGCACCCGCAGTGCGCGTGACGCCGCCATTGCGCCTCCCCAAGACGACGCCGAGGTCCCCAAGGAGCTGCGTAGGCTGCACATCGATGGCAAGGACACGATGCGTGGAGAGGCTCGCAAGGCCGCCAATGAGGACGTATACTTCTGGCGCGGCGCTGCATACGCCATCACCGACGACACTCCTGAAGCATGGATCAAGGCCGAGGCTCACAAGCAACATGCCAGGACGCGAAGGCGCACATTCGGAGAGGCGATGATGAACATGGGCGAGGAGAGCAATGAGAAAGAAGAGCAAGAGCGTCCCAGCAAGAAGCGCAAGAGCACAGATGATCTCCTCGCGCTGAAGAGTTTGAAAGACGAAGAAGTCAGAGAGTGCGCCAGCAAGAAGCGCAAGAATACAGATGATATTGTTCCGCCAGAGACGATCACGCGATCCGGCAGAAATGTCAAGCGGACTAGAAAGAGCCTCTCGAATCTGTCACCATTCCCTTCCAGACATCAGAACGACGCTCGCGTCGGTCTGTGCTCGAGTGAGAGCGGTCGCAAGCGTCCATCTCCTCGCTGGACTCCCACTCGATCACAAGCCGACAACGAGGACAGTCGTGAGCACATCAAGGAGATTATTGCCGACAAGCGAGAGGAAGCGCGCGAAGATGGCATGGAGGTCGATCCACTGCCCGCTGCTGCCATCACCACACCTCCGATACTGGAGTCGCCCAAGAATCCTACTCTCGGCTATGAGGTCTTCGTCGATGTTCAGAAGCTGGCCAAGGTTAACAGCCGCATCACGCAACTGCAAGAACAATACGGCAACATGAAGGCTTCTGGAGTGCTTGTGGCTCTGAGGAAACAACGTGAGGAGAGGAGGGCCACGCAAGAACAGGTGGCTTCTCCAGATGAGATGCCCATCCAAGAGACAATAAGCGACGGTCGCGCATCTTCTGCTGACAACGTGTCCCTGCTACGGGCTCAGCTCACGGCCGCAATTGAAGATGCTTCAGACTCCCTGATTGCAGAAGCCGAGAGCCCTGATCCCCTGCAGTCTGAAGGAGATCAGGATGCACAACACAGAGGAAACCAGCAAGAAGACTTCGAGATCGCCCATAATAAGACCTTGCCAGAAGTGGCCAACACTCTCGTCAGCCCTGCTGCGACTCCCGAGCTTGAAAGCGACAGGTCCCACTTCACCCGCCTGGATTCCGCTGCTGCCAGCAGTGTAACCACTCGCTCGTCTAATACCAATATCTCCAGCATGTCCGTCGACGGCGACACAACTCACGAAATCAGTTCTTCAGGTGCCGCTGCAACCAGGAAACCAGCCGAGGGTTGTTTTCCAGGAAGATATCACGCCGGCCACAACCTCCACCCGTCGATAGAAGAGTCTACAAGCAGCAGCAGCAGCAGGAGCAATCTCGTCGAGATGCGCCTGAGCGAGCATCGCAAGTCCGAACACAGAGCTGAGGGTGGCATCTTCCAGGGCAGATTGTCCGGAGAGACCAAGCAGGCTCGTCGTCGCCGCATCAAACGCGAGCGCCTGACCCTCCGAACCTTGGGCTCTCTTGAGCATGGGATCTAGAGCAGGACTCTCGTATGTCCCTATGAAAACAGTTGACTTCGACGACCGAGATCGTTGACCAGCGCGACCATTGTACAGCGCAGCATTGAAAGCATCGCACGAATTGCACGAATAATTCAGGACGGAAATGAAATGAATGCTAAACAGTTTTTATCCTTGATTTTGTTGCACTTTTGGCAAGGCGTTTGGCGGCGTGTGGCGGGCATCATGGCACTTTTGTGGTGAACGATGCTGGAAAAAAAAATGGCTGCATGATTGATAGCGAGAATTGTCTTTTTTGCGCATAAATGATACCCATGAAGAATTTGCATTTCTTCCCTTGTTATTCCTTTCGTCGTCGTCCCTCCTTTACCCTTCCTCTCTCTCATTGCCGTTTCAGAGAGTGTCAGAGAGCTATGCAGTCGACGCCTCGGGTTACGGTCAAGCGTCTCAGCTCAGTTCTCCACCGAAACACATCTTCCTCCACCTAGTGGTGTTCCATCTCTGCCATGGATGGGCCGCGCCTCCTTCGCTCTCAAAGTAGAAAAACGCGTGTCATCCCTCGCCACGTGCTGTTGTTCCCGACATACGTATTCTCATTCTGGTCATGAGTCTTAGACAAAATTATGATACACTTACAAAAATCAACATCAAAAGGGTCATTACGAAACATCACACACAGGACTTGACAGAATTGAGAAACAACGTATCGTGCTCACGGAGATGACCGGCGGCATGCGCCTCAATGCTCAAGTGATCACTCTCCATGCTCTTCCTGCCGTCGAGACGGATCGGCAGCCATGGATCGAACCACGTTCGGTCCGAAAGACCTCCTCGCTGCTCTGGCACTGTGCACCGAAGCACTGTCCGAGTATAGAGTTGATGTGAAACTGCGTGCAGAGCGCGAGGAAGGTCGTACATCCTCGTCGAGAGCAGCAAGGTAGCCACCGTTCAGGATAGGGCTACGAGGACCATTCATGTTAGGACTCATTGGATTATCCAGCGCAGAAGTCCTCGGGTTTTGCTGGGCATGAGAAGTCGCGGGGGATGTGGGATAGTTCTCCCACTGGCTCAGGTCCAGACGATGATGCTGTATCATCGGCAACGCATCCCTCACCGCCGCGGTCGAAGGCCTCTGTGGAGACACATATGGTGGAGGCGGGTCTGCGGATTCGCTCCTCCTGGCTTCCTGGCTCTGCGAGCCATGAGAGGAGGTGTCAAGACCAGTGTAATAGGCATTGTTGTTCTCGTTCGTGACCTCCGGGCAATCGGACTGCCTGCTGCTGCTTCGCACACCTTCCCACTTCTCTTTGAATCCAAGGGGGAGGATGGACGTTGTGTTCGAGCCTCCGCTTCCAGCGCGGTTTCTGTTGGCGTTGCGGGCTATGCGGCGGCGCAGGTAGAGGATGGCGGCTCCGGCAAAGAGCAGGCCGAGAATTGGAACAATGACCGCTGCGGCTATAACGCCTGCAGAGGGGTCGCTGCCATTGCGATCGTGTTGGTGCTGGGTCACATTGAGGGGTATCGGCGACTGTGTTGACTGAGATTCGGTGGCCAGACTCGCTCCGCCGTGCGAGGAAGAAGAGGAGGGGGAGGCGCTGTTGGTGGACAAAGCTGAGATCTCTGATGCGCTGTAGGAGGTGACTGTAATGGCGGATAGGTGCGTGATCTGGTGGACAGACGAGGTCGTTGCGCTTTCGTTCTCATCGTGGGAGGAAGTGCTCGTTGACACGGGCGCGAAAGGCTTGCCTGTGTAGCTAGTGAAGGGGAAATCGAAGCTGCTCGTGGATTGCTGGCCGAAGAGGTCTCCCTCGTCATCAGCCGTCGAGGAGGCTCTCGGGAGGAACTGTCGTCCTTCCATACTGTAGCTTCTTCGTCGTGGATTCGTCGGCTTCGTGTTCGCGCCCAGGATTACGATGGATGTACTGATGATGATGCAGCACGCACAGCATGCGCAGACTTGCTGCTGCCCCGGCGCGCGCCTGTCGCAGCCTAACGCAAGGAGAGGGAGAAGAGGAAGGAGCAGGAGAAGCCAGGTGCGTATTGAGTGAGTGAGTGAATGAATCAATGGGTGTCAGCAAGCCCCGTACCACTGCGGGTCGAGAGGTCTCGTGGTGCCGGTGGAGATCTGAAGGGCACCAGACGCCATGGTGGGAGTGGGGAAGGCCGGTCCGGGTCCGAGGCCACCGACCTCACCACATTGGGAACTGAGCTTCGCCTGAAGTCCGTCCAATCAAGCTACATAGTAGATCATGCTGGTCTCCAGGTCAGGAAGCTCTGAAACACTGTCGTCCAACGTGAACAATGTCTGAGAGGAGAGTGAAATCAAGCATGAATATGTCTGCATCGCAATTCTCGATCGCGTACCTTCATGTCCATCGACCGATCACAACATTTCCCTGAACGAGCCGTTATTCATGGTCAACCTGCAGATCTGCGTTCGCACAACTGCCGAGAAACTAGAATGCATCGAACCAGGGTCGACTCAGGATATATCTGGTGCAGAAACCATGGAAGACTGACAGCCAGAGAACACAGCAGCGAACGGATCCCACCGTGGAGGAAGTTTGAGTGTTACCAAATCCGGCAGATGGTCAGCAGTATTCCGCGGCATGCCCGGATCTTGCATCGGCAGCACATGTGTTTGATAACCTCCATGCCCTAAAGCCTCATAGGCCTCGCAAGATCTCCGTTCGAGACGAAACCAGCACTGTTGTCCGATAGACAGCCTCTTTATTGGGGCAGAGTTGTGCGCAGAGTTGTGCGCAGAGACTCCGGCCCATTTTAGGAATGATCCCGCCAGTGTGGTTGTTGCCACTCACGACGGGAAGACATCTGGCTTGCTGGTGAGGATTACGAAATGATAGACGCTGCTCGTAGCGGCGTCTGGGCATCATGCCGATGCCTCAGTGTGTCGGACGCATAAGCCTGACAAGCGGCGAGATTGTCCTGGATGGCAGCAGCATCTCTGCTATCGAGTGCAATGGCAATTGATCAGACTGTGTCTAAATACGGCATTTCAAGCCCTCTCGGCACGGAAACCAAGAAGTGAATCCTGATCGATGGTGCAGCGTGTGCTGGGCATAGAGCCGTGCTTGTTGCCAGCTCGGATTCCAGGAGTGAAGTTACTCGCTGTCCTCTCCTATCGCTTCGTACCAGATGATATGATGTGATTTGCTGGATCCTTAGGGAACTGCGCACTGCCGCTTCCGACCATGTTCCGGCACTGCAGCAGCACTGTTCCTATCGGCCCTATGGCGACAACCGCATCACACTCCTCGAGCATCCAGAATTCATCTCAGTCCACGGCTGTATGGGCGCCAAGGACATGACATCGCACCGGACAGTAGGAGGTATGCGTGTAGCGGTCGAATGTTAGCAGGGAGAGAATGTCCGAGGCCGGGAGGAGAGGGCAGATACAGTCCACAGTCGGTCACATCTATTTCCGTGACTGAGGCGAGGGCAGCGTACGAATTGAACAGTTTCAGACAAGTTAGCTGCAGAGTAGTCATTCTCGAAACATAGACGAAGTACACATGCATAATGCGCAGCACATGTTCTTTTTTGTTTGATTGCCAGGTTTCTGTTTCGATGACGACACGCTTAGTCAGCAGCACCCGCTTCTTCCTCCTTCCTCGACATCACTACCTCCCATGCTTCGACATCACCACATACATTGTCTATCTCTGCTGTGTCTTTCATCCCTGCTTCTTACCGTTCAGCACTATGAGCTTTGTGATGCTCCCCTTTGCTCATAATCATGCGCGATTGCTGTCATTGCCGCTATTCCGCCTTCGCGTCAATCCAATGGCCGTCAAGAATACACGCAATGCCGCTAGCTTCGGCGTGCTTGCCCACCACGTGATGATCATGCGGAGGGATCGACCATGATAGATCTCGCGTCAGTACGAGTACCATGTCAGTACCTACACCGACCGAGACCAGGCCAGGACCGACTAGGAGGCTCATGGGCGGCGCGCTTGCTGTTGTCACCATGACTGAACACTCCTGCGCACGATCAACGACAGTGCCGTTGCTGGATTCTTCTGTTAGCACGAGAGAAGTGCTGGCGGGGACGGCATCGACACTCCCCAATGGGCCTTTGTTGTGCTCTTCCCTCGGATCTCTTATAGACACCAAGTCTATGCGGTCCTCGCCACAAGTCCATTGTCATGCTTTGTTGTCTTCTTTCACAGATCCGACATGCCCGACTTTGTGCTTGGGTTATTTCAGGATAAGGAACAATCCTCTTTGTTCTGGCTTTCCTTGATCATGGATGCGAGCGAATCGCATATATCTTGCGTGGCCTTCGCCAATTGCGACCTTCTCGACTCCCTCTCCACATACGAACATTACTACAAGCAGCTGGCCTGCTTTCTCTCACTCTCAACGTTGACACCTTACTATCTCCGAACTCTTTTTCGTACGTAAATATGAGTGTTACAACCAACAGCGTCGATCTTACATTCGGCATTGAGCTGGAATTCATTTGCATTTACAATGACGATCAGAGATTCGAAACACTTCTCGAAATCGAGCAAGACGATGAGGCGCATACGGCGGGTCGCGTCCTGAAGCGAGTCCTCACGGAGTACAACGTCCCGGTCAGGCCAGATGCTGAAGAGGAAGAACTGGATGAGGACTGTGACATCTTCATGGACCCGCGAGAAGAACGAAACAATCTGCCAGATGACACACCTGATCCACTTTCCTACTGGTCTGTGAAGCATGACACCTCCGTGGAGCTATCGGAGCTGGAAAGACAAGCGATGCCCACTGGTTTCAGGCAAGAATCCATCGAACTGTCGAGTCCAAAATTTTATCTCAGCAGGCCTGAGGAATTCTCAACACAGCTGCGAGGTCTGTTCCAGGCGCTGCGTCGAATGGAAAGTGAGTTCGGCTGCCATTTCCTGACTAACAGATCCTGCGGCTTCCACGTCCACATTGGCAATGGGAATGCACGCCTGCCCGTCGAGACTGTCAAACGCGTGATGCAGCTCTTTCTCGCGCACGAGCGCAACTTCGACTCAGTCCACGCTGCGAATCGTATCATTCACCCTCGCCACCCGAGCGCCCAGCGCGCTGGAGAAAGCCGTCAAGTTCCGTACTTCACCCCCCTGTCATTCCTTTTGCGCCGATCAGTCCATCATGCCGGCGCTGAGAACGCAAACTTTGGAGGTGACAATCTCGTCCCCCAGCCGCCAGATGAAGAGCTAGGTCTGAACGTTCTCGACCCGTTCTCTATGCTGGCGCGCATTGAACAGGCTGAGGACTATCGAGATATTGGCCGCTTCTCCGAAGTCAAGTGGCAGAAGAATGTGCTCAATGGCCATTCAGCAGCAGTCAACTTCGACCAGATGTTCGCAGACCTAGACGCACATCGCCACGAAGATGAGCTTTTCAAGACAATCGAATTCAGACAGCATGCTGGAAGCCTCGAGCAAAACCAGATCTTCGCATACGTCACTCTGCTGCTGAACGCGGTCAGGTATTGTGCATATGCTGCGGATGAACACTTTCTATCTCTTCTCGTGAGTGGCGCGGATCCGGAATTCAAGCTTGAGCACTTACTAAATGTTCTTGGACTGGACTCATTCGCATATCTCTCCCGAGACAAGCAAGAAGAACTTACCGCTAAGATGCAGTGTTTCCGCCCCAACCAAACCCAGCCAGAGCCTTATTGGGTTCTGCAGGCAAATCATACTCAACTTATGATCGACAACGACCAATCCGTGATTGCCGATCGCATAAATGAGAAGCTGCGTGGGTACTATGGATGGGAACCGACCGCAGGCTCTATGCCTTTGACTTTCTTGCAAATTACTGATCTGCTACAGACGACTCGTCAGTTCAGTCCCAACCAGAGTGAAGCCCGTCGCATGGTGTTTGGGTCGCTCAGCAGAATTTACCAGCGCCTCGACAGCAGCCTCTCCCAACCTCGCGGTGAGTACTTGAACGATCCAGTCGCTGCGGAGCTTACAGGTCGTTGGGGAGTTCCAATCATGACAGGACAGCAGGTTTCCGACCACATCATTTGGCGATAGGTGAGTAGGCGGCCGTGCCAGGGAGATGAGGCGGCAGAAAGGTAAGTTGAAGACAGGTAAGTTTGAGTGATTGGTCATTTTTGGCGTCTCTACCCATTGTGATACACGTCTACCTTAATATCTAGCTACCAATGGCGTTCCATAAGATACGTCCTTGTTTGCTTAATCCACATTGTCGATATCTTTCATCTACTCATGCGTTACCATGTCCATACAGTCTGGTCCAGCTGTCTGGCGCATCATCAGCAAACAGAAGTTCGCCGTTCGCAGCACTTCGTCGAATGAGATCAGCTCCGCGTGGAAGCATCAGCTTCTCATACGCCTCGACTGCTTGATCTAGATTCTGAATGCCGCTCTTCTTGATTTGCTGAGCGAGCTGCAGACTGTCGAACAAGGCACAGTTCACCCCTTCTCCCTCGAAAGGCGTCCTATCATCTTGTTCAGCACTATATCGCCCTCGCAGTCTAAGTGAAAGACTTACGTCAAATGCGCCGCATCCCCGATCAAGGCCACACCCGGCACAGACTGCCACGCCAGCGCCACGGGTGGCATGGCGTACAGCGGCCACGACCGAAAGTCTCCTTCGCTCTTCGCTAGCAGATCCGTGATCGCTGCTGACCAATCGCCGAAGTGCTCTTGCATGAGCTCAGAACGAAGCTTCTTCGTATTGACTGGTAAAGACTGCCAGTCCGCAGGTCGCCGCAAGCCGATGCCGATTGTGTATGAATCGTCGCCGTTGCGCTGGGCGGTGATCTCCTTGCCGTTGCCCAGAGCCATGTATGTGCCTCGCCGAGAGAGCTTTGCAACTGCTTGATGGACTTTATCCGACGGCTGTACCAATGTCGTCATGTAAAAGATGCCGGAGTATTGCGGCACCGCGGACGTCACCTGAACACGATCAGCGAAGTTCTCATACAACATTGCAACCAGAGCTCACCAGATTCCTCGCCTTCGACCAAGCACCATCTGCTCCGACTACCAGCCGGAAGCCAGACATCGTCTGACTATCCTCGAAATGGATCACCACATCCTTCCCCTGGTCTCGAGACAGTCTTTCGACCCGCCTGCCCCACTGAACCCTCCCATCAGGAATCGAACGCAAGAGCATCTCGCGTAAATCCTTACGATCAATCTCCGGCCGATCAGTGACTCCTCCATTCGGATCTGGCTCATAGCTCGCTGCAACATTGCCATTCTTGTCTGCTATCGTTGTGGGCGAATCGTACCGGATAAGCTGCCGGAACTGATCGGACAATCCGGCCTCTTGGATGGCGAGCTGGCCAGAAGCAGCATGGATGTCGAGAGAGCCTCCTTGGCAGGGCTCGAACGGAGTCCTATCTCGTTCGAAGATTGTGTAGTCGATGCCGGAGAGCTCGAGAAGACGGCCGAGCATGAGACCACTGGGGCCAGCGCCGAGAATAGCGATTGCGGGTTTCATTGTGGGAGAGTTGGTGCTGGATGATGGGCGTTGGATGACAAGGGAAGTGGGTGACCATTCCACACTTCTCACCTACCAGGTCTCAACCTTATATCCTACACACCGACATGACCATGGACGTTCCGGAGGATGGCATGGAAGATCACGGATGTTATCGTGCCGCGAGACGGTGTTAACGAAGGACATCTACCCTCAAATCAGACGTCGCAGCTTGAGCCTGTACAGGAAGTATTTTGTGCTGATCTGGGGACAGGCTTCGAGCTTTGCCTGAGGTCGGGAAGTGCTAATCCCCGTATTTTCTCTTCTATCTTCCGTCTAACTTCCGCCTCGCTCACTTCTCATCGATTCGCCCACCTCCGCTTTGCATGTTTCGCCCCGTTTTCCTGTACGACCGAAGTCGAAACTGCCGTCTCTGGGTAATGGAGGTAGCGTTAGCGAAATACGCAGTCCGTAAGCTCTCCCCGTCAGTCAGAATTGCATTCTAACAGTCACCAGTGCGACTCGTGTCGCTCTCGCAAGGTACGCCAGTATCCCATACACATCTTCCCTGCCCCTCGCGTTTTCTGATCTTCCATCATCAGGTACCTTGTTCGCGGGTGAAGAGCGGCTGCACACGATGCAGATCACAAAGCCTCGAGTGTGTGTACTCTCGCTCGGGTGTCATACGCCGTAAAAAGAGACAACGATACGAGCGGTTCAGTCGGCTGTCTGAGCCAATGGCTAGAGAGGGAGACTTTGACCTCGGCGAGCCACGGCCTGGTCTGAGCTCATCCCATACCACTCATCAGCGCATGCAGATGTTGGCGAGTACTGGCAAGCACCATCACTCTCTGAGGGAATTGGCATTGTTGTTCGACGCTTACCAAGCCGTCTGGCAGGAGCCAGTGGGGCTAGAAGTGCTAGAAGATAGTGGGGATGCTAGTGCGAGTACTGAATACTTCACGTTTGTTGGAGAAGACACGAACGTACTCATCGGTGCTTTTGTCTCGGCTCTGGAAGAAGAGTCTATGGCTGTGAGATCTCCTCCGGCAGGCTTTCTCGACCATATCCAGGCACTCCGACCTGAATATACACAAGATCGAGCTTGGATGCTGATGTTCTATATCCTCGGATACTCGTCGGGTGCGACACTGCGTTCAGCCAATGTTTCGAGGAGGGATCATCTCTTGAGCAATATCTGGAAGGCGTTCAACAATGCAAGATTTCTCCTGGAGCCCAAGACGACAACGATACAGGCTCTGCTGCTCATGATCACCCACCTGGACGATATCCTCTCGCCCCCGGTGTGCTGGATGCTGGTCAGCAAAGCATACAGCATGCTGCAGGCTCTCAGCATCGACCATGCCAGACAGCGCGGCATCAATCACGAGCAGTGGACACTTCTCTATTGGCAGCTGAACGTATTGGACAAGACTCTGGCGCTTGTATTATGCAGACCACCGATCTGTCGCTCCGACGCTGCTGTCCTGCCCAACCCACATCAACTTCTGGTGACCACGTCAAAGCCGTATCCCAAACTATTCCAGGCTCATTTCCAACACCAGATGTTTCGACTGTCGCAGGTGATGGACGAAGTCTGGATATGTGTATATGGCAAGACGGACACTACCGCCGATACATACGTCGCCACCAAAGACAGCGTAGAAGAGTGGTTCCAGCGAGCATATGAGGTTAGTATCACTCCCGACTAAGATCTCTTACCGCTGCGCAGCTGACCACAGAGCAGCTACTTGAAGCGACTGCTATCGCTGAGAAGCCAACGGTGACTGCGGACTCCCGCATAGCGATCGATGCCGGTCTCCAGAACATCCGCTTCCAGCGTGCATACCTCCTGACTCTTCTCTCTCGCCCTTACAAGCGATCGCCCAATCGGGATTCGATGCCATCTCAGCAGCTTCTCGGCATGCTCAGTGACATCGACCTGCAGGCATCTCATTTCATCATCCCACTGTGGCAAGCGCTGCATGCACCTTTCACAGCCTTCTTCAACCTGTTCGGCCACATCATCTCTCGCAAGGAAGCGGAAGCAGGAATGAGAGAAGAGCAGTTCCGGTCTATGCAATCACTAGTAATATTCCTCGGACGATTCGCGGGGCATACACAGAGGGAGAGGCTTTACGAGATCGCTGATCAGTTTCTGCGTCATCTGCGTGCGATAATGTATCATCAGACAGGTAGGATCAAGAATGACAACACGCTGGAACAGTCTCGATCTGACCAAGCTCGTAGAAGACAATGACAGGCAAGATATGCCTGATAGCACTGGGCCAAGTACGTCTCAGCTGCCTTCAAAAGACAACAATCATGGCGATAGCAACATGGATGCGGATCTAGAAATACCTCTCGATGAGCTATTCGCTGCCTGGACGAAAGAGGGTTTTTTCGACATGCTAGCGTAAAAGGGCAACACGACTGGCGGCATTCGTAAGCTTCAGGGTTCATCATACACAAATTACACTTCATTGATCCATCTACAACTGGAACGCCGCACGTCGTCCATCACTCCCACCTGGACCAGCTTCCTTTACCCCAGCCCTCTTCTGCAACAACCTCGCTCCTACCGAGACAATCATGGCGACAAACCCCAAGAACAGAAACGCAGCATCCGCCTCGAGCGCCGGACAATCCCTCGACCCCAAACTCACAATAGATTCCGTGTAATTCCGCTGCTGACACATATGATCCAGATTATGACTCTTATAGACCGTCGGAAGTGACTACCAAAATACCACGACAAATATCAGCAGCGATTCTTCCCTCCCCACAACCCAATTTCATAGTAGTGACTCACCACTCCACCAGCGACCAGGGACGCCGCGGCCAGAGCGTCGGCCGCAACGATGATCCCCCAGTGACCCGTGTCAGCTACCGTGAGGACGACTTCGACAGCTGCGTCGACGAGGCCGAAACCGCCGGCGAAAGCGCAGAAGGAGAGGACGGAGAGGACTGGCTGGATGTGGTCACAGTCTCCGATCCCGTCGTCTATGCAGACTATCTTGACTCCGGTCCAGGTGTGCAGGGAGGTGACGGAGAGGGCGATGATGATGATGCAGAAGATGGCCTGGAGGTCGTCAGTGAGCTTCGAGGATCCCGGGTCATGGTGGAGGGGAACGAGGGAGGTACTAAAGATGCTCGGGCCGCGATGTGGATGATGGTGAACAGCTCCATGGTTTTGCGAGTCGTGCTTGCACTTTTCGAAATACGAGTATGAGGATTCCTCGAGTCTGTAGAAGAGGAATGATTGTCAGTTTTGACGCAATGTACAATGAGACGCGACATGGAATGAAGTGAAACAGTGCTGGCAAAGCCTCTTCGTAATTCGTTGCTATCTGCAGAAGCAAAAACGCAGGCACGCGTGAGGCTGTGCAAACCTGACACAAGGACAAATATTATCGCATTCGTGGGTGTCATGTATCCTGAGGCCGTAATACAAGGAGGGGCAAGACATCGCAAATATGTGGTTCTTGTGCGAGGCTGTGTATCGGGTCGTGTTCATGTAGCATCGGCAGCAAACCCATGATCATGCAGTGTGCCATTCAGGTCCCTCGAGCCGACGCCTTTAGATCGAAGCAGAGGCTGCTGTGCATTGTATGCTGCTCGTATCTGTGCGCGCATGCGTGTCATAGATGATAGCTTTTAAACGGCGCTGTGGCGAACGCCGCCACTAGAGCGTCTGTTGAGGAAGACGAGCACCAGAGCAGCAACAGAGGCCAGAAAGCCCAGAAACATAAAGGCGGTGGTGGTGTCCCAGCGGGTTCGCAATTCGCTGCTGCCGAAGCCACCATCCTCGCGACTGTCAAAAGCACGGTCCTCGGAACGTTGTACGGCATTATTGATGCCACCTGCGAGATAGAAGACGGAAGCCAATGCATCGAAGCCCAGGACAATGACCGATGGGATCGCATCAAGGAAGACAGCCACCAGGGTGATCAGGCCACCGAGGATGCCGAAGGCTCCAGTGAAGGCGGCGTATTCGATGGATGGTTGCGGCTTACTCAGGAGGCTGTTTAGATAGCTCTTGTCGCATGAATTCTTATCCTGACGGTGGTCATAGGCGCACTGGTCGCGAGCCTGGTCGAAGTCGATGGCAAGCTGTGCGGCGACTGTGGCAACATTGGTCAGCCCGCCATACTTGTGTTCGGGAGGGTTCGCAAGTCTGCCAAACTTGACACTTACCACCTAGGACGATGGCTCCAAAGATGAGCTAGCATGCTGTCAGTCGTGAATGAGGTGCAAGCCGGTTGTGGGAGGATGATTCACCTGAAGAACTCGAGTGACGAGCAGACCGACACGGCTTCCTTCCATGTTGAGCGATTGCGAGACTGTGATGATTGTGTAGCGTTACGCAAGACGAAGTACCAGACAGGATGCGACGGAGAAGATTTTTGGAGGGATGAAAGGGCTCGGAGTGAAGAGGAAATACAGGACAGATGATACATTTGAATTGGTTGTACGAGCACTTATTCCAGGCAGAACACAGCCACCGAGCCTGTTGCGGCACAGCGTGCGAGTCACAGTCTTCACGCCAGCACACAATCAGTCCAGGCGGGGACGGCGGTAAACTAAAACGTGTTGGTGTGTCAGGCGGAGTGGCGCCTTCATTGGACGTCGTCGCCATGGGAGCATCCGTCTGGTATGGACATATGCAGAGCGCAGACGTGAATCGCTTGGCGGGGCACGAATCGAGCGAGCTGATGAGACCGGTGAAGATGGATGGCTGAAGCCCAAGAAGGATTGCGAGAGTTTCAACGACTCCCTCGACTCCATCGCCTGCGCCGCGGTGGTGCTCCGCGGAATGCCAACACGGGAGGCACAGTGAGGGGCGCAGCGCCTCAATAGTCTGTGTAGCAGGTATTATTGGTATGTTGGTGGCCAAGAAGCTTCTAAGAGTTTGGGGCCGCAGGTCAATGTTGGTGTGAGTAATTGGACCTGAGCCGGAGCTGCGGAGCAAGAAGTCGAGGTGTGAAGAAGATGCTGCCGTGGTGCCTTGGTGCCTTGGTGCCTTGGTGCCTTGCTGTCTGGAGAAATCAGAATTCGACGATTGGCTCGGCTAAAGACAGAATCACGTGGTGAGCTCGCTAATCGGCCCGACTATTCTCCTTCGCCGAGCGGCTGAATGGACCCATGGATGTGCTGAGTGCTGTGATGGAATTGAGTTCTGCGATATGATGCAGTGGGACCTTCTACTACAGTACAGCACGCGAGCAAATTCTTTCCACTCTCCCTCACTCCCCTACACGTTTCCCATCTCGCATACGCCATGTCGCCTATCGCCCTGACCTGGAACGAAGCCCTCTCTGGCGTCTGGGGCAGCATCTCCCTCGCCGCTTGGATCTTCCTGCTCGTGCCGCAGTTGATCGAGAACTACCAGCAGGGCCACGCCGACGGCATCAGTCTGACCTTCCTCTTCATCTGGTTCATAGGCGATATCACCAATCTGGCCGGCGCCTTGTGGGCTGGCCTGGTCCCTACGGTCGTCGCCCTCGCCGTCTACTTCTGCTTCGCCGATCTGATCCTGATCGCACAATGCCTGTACTACGCTGCCACCAAGAGACAGTCACCACAGAAGATGGAGGCCATCAGTGAGCACACACAAGGCGCTATGTTGAACAGCGAGCAGACTCCTCTCCTGAACGGCTCCGCGAACAAGTCGCCGTCTCCCGACCATCCCAAGCGCAGACTCACCGATGTCACCGACGAGAATCTGGGCTTGCCTGGCAGCAGACGCCGCAGCAGTGCCACTCTCAGACGACACACTTCGAACGAACACCGTGACAGCCTGAGTCGCGTACTGGAAGAGCCCACCCGCACAAGCACTTACGTGAAGAACACCGTCTCCTTCTTGGGCGTCATGGCAGTGGGGACTGCGGGTTGGGCAATAGCTTGGAAAGCAGGTGCGTGGAGGCCAACGTCCATGGGCGAAGATCAGGGCACTCATGAGACCCCGCTGGGTGCCGAAATCCTGGGATACATCAGTGCCGTGGCCTACCTGGGTGCGCGCATCCCACAAATCATCAAGAACCAGCGTGAGAGGTCGTGCGAAGGCCTCAGCCTGCTCTTTTTCATGCTGAGCCTTCTGGGGAATCTGAGTTACGGCGCGGGGGTGAGTGCATTTGTCGGGGTTGAAAGAGGGATAAGCTGACAACGTTTTATAGATTCTTTTTCATTCTGTCGAGAAGCAGTACGTCCTGACCAATCTGCCATGGCTCATCGGCTCACTTGGGACTATGGTCGAGGACGTTGCCATCTTCATCCAATTTAGTGTCTTTGGGGAGCAGCAGAAATCGACAGCTATTGTATGAGCCTGGAGCAGGCAACGAGATCTTTGGAATCGCTCTTGGAGTATCCCAGGAATATCCCATGTCCATTTATCCACCAGGACGCAGTTCGCACCAACCTAATATTGACGCCACCTGCCAGAAGACAACACTTGCATTTGCGCTTCTTATCTGATGCAGGATTTTATTGCAGGGGGACTTTTGAAGTCAGCGATACTGGGACGGCCTATGGACCAAGTCAGTATTGCTCGGATGTCAGAATTGATAAAGACCTACAGTCTCAGAATCCCATGTGTCCTTGGACCGCCGAACGACGCTGCACCATCTCCGGGCGATGCTCGCGGCTGCCCTCCTTGTACTGGCGGTACTTCGCGTACGAATCAGACTTGGCGTGCGAACCGGACTTCGAGTGCGAATTGGAATTACGCTGGCCGTGGTCCCACTTTACCGGGCCCGTCTCTTTGTACTGCTTGTACTTGCTGTGCGACTTCTCGTCGGTCCTGCTGGAGGTAGGTTATCGGGTCTTGGAGTCCCAATCGAACGCGCTGTCGCCGGTCTCGCCGTTGTTGAGGCGCTTGTGGTACACCTCGTGCTTGTCCTTGTATCCGAGGTACTTTGTAAAGTCGCCCTGGGCAGTGGCTGGCTTGCGCGAGGACTCGTTGCGCGAGTATTCCTTGCCGTTAAAGAAACCGCGGTACTCCTCGTGCTTCTGCTTGTGGTTGAGGTACTTGGTGAAGGCGCCCTTGTCTTCGGCCGTCGTCTTCTTCGAGTGCGATCCTCCCTGCGATCCTCCAGCGAGGTTGCGCAGAGCTCGAGCGCGCTCCATGTCGCCAATGGCAGCCTCGTAGCCCTCGCGTCTGCCCTGCTCGCGATTGTAGTCCCTGCCAATCAGTACGACGGGGACCGGGCGAACTAGTGGAATGATGGGGAACATGATGGCGTTGTTGGGTCAGTGTTGCCGGATGTGGATGGTGTTTGACTCCGATTTGAATGGTGTCCAGGTTGGAAGGAGGTTAATGGGGTGTGGTCGAGGCGATGTGTGATGGAAGGTGTCGGAGTGGAAGAGAGCAAGCGTGTGTTCGAGAAAAGGAGAGAGCTTTATAACATCAGAGTCACAAGGCAGAGAGATCTGTGTACCGAATGCATGAGCTGCCACATGTTCACCAATCTTGCTGCTTACCCCACAAGCTTTCACCAAATCTCGTGGTGGACAGGATCAGTGCTTGCGCCAATGCGCCCACGTACTCGAGAGAGTAGTGTTCTTTTCAGATGCTGGCGGACACAGTGTCGCGAGTTTGCTTGCAGAGCTACCTTATTCAAGCATGAGCTCTGATGCCCGGCCTCAGCCTGACTCGACTGTCGAGGGAGGACTTCGAAACGCCTGGGCGCCACCGCCACCGCAGCCTTTCCCGCGAGCTCTTGTTTCCTGTGCTTATTTCAACTTCACTATCTGCACAGACTCTTGTCATCAATGGCATCCATCTCATCATGATCACTCTCCTTCGCAGACACCGTCTGTGGGGTCAGGTTGATCGGACAAAGGTCTCCAGGCGCAGGGAGGTGATTGATGAGAATCATACCCACTGTACGAGGGCATTGGACATTGACAGCACGATCCGTATGTATATGTACATCCTCGTACGATCATCCTCCAGACTGCGAGTTTCTGAAGCACTTCTAGCTTGTGGAGTGGGAAGTCGCCGTTACTCCCTGGACAATTCGTCAGAATGTCGGGGTCATCACATCCCAGATGCATGATGACTGGCGAAAATGCAGATCCCGGAACCAGGTCCACCGCACATCTCCTGCATAGCAATTCGGAATGTCATCGCAGCACGAAAGATGTGACACATGAGCATCATATCGCCATACTGAAGTATCAGTCATCATCAGCAGCACCAGCTCAATCACACATCCCACCTCCAAGGAGACAGATAGTGCAGGTGGCAGGGCACACGATGACAGGGATCTTCACTCCCTCGAGGGGAACAAGTTCGGGGCTGTCCGGCGACACCAAACGCTTTTCGGAAGGACGCACTTATCTCCCCCAATCTTTCACCGATTAGGCAGGAGTTCGGTGTGTGTACGACGTTCACTTTCTGGCGACTGCAACATCGCGCAAGTAGTACAGATATGCACAGGTGGGGACGTGCAGGACCATGCGATCCATGGACAGTCTAGGGATCGGCCGCTGAGCTCTTTTTGAAATAAAGCCTTCCCCATCCCCACCCAAGAGGAGTGCACGCTTCTTTCTTCGAGGTGCAATCTCGATCCTATCAGGCATTGAAGAGAAGATGAGGTCAAGCTTGGCTCTTCTCGCCGCTGCTGCTGTTGCGGCGTCTGCGCAGCATTCCGGTGGTGCTGGACCCTGGTCAGGACATGATGGTCCTCCTCATGGCGGACATGGCGGTGGTGGAGAAGGCGGCGGCGGTTGGGACTGGAATGGCGGCTATCCCCACGGCGGCTGGGGAGGTCAACAGCATATGCCAGGCGGTGCACCGCCTTCGTCCTCCGCCATCCAGAATGCTACATTCGAGCAACTCATCGACCACAACGATCCCAGCCTGGGCACTTTCTCGCAATTCTATTACTTCTCGACAAAGTACTGGAAGGGTCCTGGATCGCCAGTGATTCTCTTCACGCCTGGCGAGGTCAATGCTACGAGATAGTACGTCTGAAAAAAAAAAAAGAAAAGATGACAAGAAAGCATACGCATGCTCGAGGACACGGCTGACATATCTCCAGTACGACTTACCTGGACACCAACCGCACAACCGGACTGCTTGCAGAGAAGATAGGCGCGGCGACCATTGTGCTGGAGCATCGCTACTGGGGAGTCAGCTCCCCATTCGATGATCTCACCACGGCGAATTTGAAGTATCTGACCCTAGACAATTCTTTGAAGGACATGACAAACTTCGCCAACAATGTGAACCTTCCATTCGCACAGCACTTCGACAGCAATGCAGACGATGTGCCATGGGTCGTGATGGGCGGTTCATACTCCGGAGCGCTGTCTGCGTGGCTGGCCAGTGTGGAGTCGGGCACGTTCTGGGCATACCATTCCTCGAGTGCCCCCGTTCAAGCCGTGTCTGACTACTGGGGGTACTTCCTGCCGGTCCAGCAGGGTATGCCGTCGAACTGCTCCAAGGATGTTTCCCTGGTCATCGATCACATGGATGCCACCCTCACCAACGGCACCGAGCAGGAGATCCACGACCTCAAGGCCATGTTTCAGATGGAATCGGTGGAGCATAGCGACGACTTCATGGCGGCGCTCGAGAATGGGCCCTGGCAGTGGCAAGGCAACCAGTTCTACACCAACACTGGCTTCTTCACTTGGTGCGACTACATTGAGGACTCGGTCAACAAGACTGGATCGGATGTGGCAGGTCCAGAGGGTGTTGGCCTGGAAAAGGCACTTGCAGGATATGCCGCGTGGTGGACGACTGTCGAGCTACCGGGCTACTGCGAGAGTTATGGCTACGAGGACTATGCAGGCACATACAACACAGCCTGTTTCGACACGTATAATGCCAGCAATCCGTTCTTCACCGACACCAGCCTGAGTAACGTCGCCGATCGTCAGTGGGTCTTCATGACTTGCAACGAACCTTTCGGCTACTGGCAGGATGGAGCTCCAGCAGACCGGCCCACCATTGTCTCGCGTCTGGTTACAGCAGAATATTGGATCCGGCAGTGTGGCCTCTTTTTCCCGCCTGGTCCCAATGGCGAGACTTACGGCATCGCAACTGGCAAGACCGAGGACGAGGTCAATGCCTGGACTGGAGGGTGGAACATTGACAACACGACTCGCCTCATCTACGTGAATGGAGGGTACGATCCGTGGAGAGAGGCTAGTGTTTCTGCGGACCTTCGACCGGGCGGTCCGCTGCAGAGCACTCCTCAGGTCCCGATTGAGATTGTTCCTGGCGGATTCCACACTTCGGATCTGGTGACTCAGAACGGAGTCGTCAATTCCAGTGTGAAGGCGGTGCAGGACCGCGTCCTAGATCAGTTGGCAGCGTGGGTGGACGAGTTTCCCAAGAAGGGCTACTGGACAGCATAGATCTCATGATGTAAGAGTGCTATGAAGTTATGAGCGATGCACGATCCCACTCTTTGCCGTCTCATTGTAGACTTTGCAATCTGATTCGGACCTGTTGTTCGCCATGTGGACTGTGTGCGCCATATGATTGAGTAGATTAGAGAGAGTGTTTGCGCTGAGCCCAGAATCTGAATCTCGAAACCAAGGCATTTGTAGCCTGAGGCCGGCCGCCGGGACAAGCTTCCCGAAGGAGATGAGCTCCGCATCTGCGTCAGATCCAGATCCATCCTTGCATGTCTCTGCCCAGCGCCATGGTCGGCCTTGCAGTCTCGCCCATCGATTGGACATCAACTTCACTTCAACTACACACCTCACAATACATGGCCCCTCAGTCATTGCGAGCAGTCCACAGACTCCCATCATGCTGCACCACAGGCATGTTGGTGGTCAACCAGCGACAAATTGAAGGCGATGATCACACGCAGCCCGCGCCTCCGCGGGACGCCTGAGAGTGGCTGAAAATCGGAGGCCTGCCAAAAACAGCCGATGCGATGGCGACGGACGGGAAATCGTCAACACTGCATGTACAGCCGCATGTGTAGCAACAAGAAGAATGCACAATAAGAAGATGCTTAGGTTGCTTGGCCGTGCTTGTTCTCGCACCCGCATGGCCAAACAATCTCTCGCGACTCGATCGAATCCTGCGTCAGCTCGAAGGAAGTCTTACTGCGCCTCGCGTCTCCGCTGTATTCCCGAAATATACCTGCTCTCCTCGCCCTGCCGTCGGACTACTGCACTGCTGTGGCGACTAGGGGCTACTTTCTATAGCCGCCAGGGGATCTCTTCGCCTGTCATCGTCTACTGGCCATCGATGTGTACGCGCTTTTCCTTCCCAGGCGGCAGCTAATCTTCAGCTGTAAACGGTCGCCTCCTACGTGGCTGTGCAGCGCATCATCGGCAGGACATGAGGTAACTCTTCGCTGCTGTTCTTTCGTCCTGCCATTTTCCCATGTCTTCTGCGATATAACAATTGCCGATCCCTGAGATCTCTCCTCATCATATCCCCTTATCCACATTCCACTGTCAATATGGGTCTCGCTACTCTGTCCAAGCTCTTGCTCCTCTCCGGCTGCATCAGCCATGTCACTGCCAGCCCAAAGGTCGTCTCACTACCCATCAGCAGAAGCGCTCGGAGGACGCCGGTGGCGAGGAGAGATGCCGCCGCCGTGACTCTTCAGAACCGCCTTCAGGACAATTTCTACAGTGTCAACGTATCTGTCGGCACACCTGCGCAACAGCTTACTCTCGATGTCGACACGGGCAGCAGCGATATATGGTTCTTCAACCCAACCGCGTGTTCCGAATCAGGCTGCGTAGCCGGAACTTGTGAGTCGACGCGGTACTGAGCTGCTCGAATCTGGTACTAACCTTCATCTCAGTCGATCCGACAAGCTCCAGCACTTACGAGCTCCTCTTGGAAGGAGCATTCGAGATACAGTACGTGGATGAATCTAGCGCCGAAGGCGACTACATCTCCGATGTCATAGATCTCGGCAATGGCCTCAAGGTTTCGAACCAGACCATGGCTTTGGCCACATCCGCCAAGGACAACAAATTCGGTCTCTTCGGTATTGCCTTCAGAAACGACGAGGCGGGCAATGCAGATTACCCTACCATTGTCGACTCCATGGTCAGCGAAGGCCTGATTGAGTCTCGATCGTACAGCCTGTGGCTCGATGATCTTGAGTCAAATTCCGGAACTCTTCTGTTCGGTGGCTATGATCCGGATCAGTATCTTGGGCAGGCGACCGTTCTCGACATACTTCCCGACTTCAACAGCGGCGCTATCAACTCATTCACTGTCGATCTCTCCATGATGGCGCTCTCCAATGGCCAAGGCTCGTCCACCATCCTCAACCAGGACCAGTTTCCCATCCCAGTCATTCTCGACTCCGGCACAACCTTGACCACTCTGCCTCCGGACACTTTCTATCAGCTAGCCGAATATTTTGGAGCATCCTACGACCGGCGTGGGGGTGGTTGGGTCGTCCCATGTGACATTGCGAACTGGAAGGGTACTGTCGACTACGGATTTGGAGGAGAGGCTGGCACCATTATCCAGGTTCCATTCGCGGAGCTCGCCCTCGACTATGGCGATACTTCGGGCATGTGCCAGTTCGGACTCGACATTGCATACGAGACCGTCTTAATTGGAGACACCTTCCTGAGATCCGCTTATGTCATCTATAACCTCGACGCAAATCAGGTCGCCATCGCCCAATCAGCCTGGAACAGCGCGACAAGCAATCCCGTCACCATCGGCGCCGGCGACGATCTCGTACAGCTCATTGCGAACTCCCGAGATGCCAGCAACGCCACTGTGTCCGATGAAGCATACGCCACCTTATCGTACTTGCTTGCAGAGACTGCAGCGCCTGTACTTTCTGGAGTCGCCATGACGGCCAGCGTCAGCGGAGTTCAGACCAGCTTTTCTGTGGTTGCGGTGCCCACCCCGGCCTCTTCTGGTGAATCAGGCTCGGGATCAGCATCCTCATCATCGTCATCATCGACGGGTGGCGGAGCGTTACAGACTGCCGCAATGTTGTTGCCCATGGCGCTTCCTTTTGCTGCCGCCATGCTGTGAGCATGAAGTTTGTCATTTCTCTTGTCTAGCATATCGCATCAAATGATCATCATTCCCCCAACACTTTCTGACTCTCCCGTGACTCTCGATCCTTCAGCCCTTATCTGTTCATTACAGATCATTGCCTCACCGAACGACCTTTCGTAACACCGCCATCTCCCACAACTTTTCACCTCCAGAGACGTTCGACTTCAGCACGACCAGGCAGAGACTGTACCCCTGCTATCAAAAGAAAAAAAAAGAATCGTCCACGCGAGAAATGCCCATCCAATTGTGGCATGTCATCTACTCGGCCGCACATGGAATATCTGATACTCAATCCCGATCTCGCTGCCCTCCACCACCCACCTCCCCTCTGCCAGGAACACGGAACTCTCCATCCACTTGAAATCCGGATCACTCGTCTCGAAGACGGGCGTCGTGTACCACTCTATCTCCCCGAACTCGGTGGATTTCGCATTCGATCCCCCCGTCAGCTGCGGATAGCTCTTCTCGTCGACCTTGAGGATTCCCTCGTAGCGCACGTAGATGGCCTGGCCGTCCTTGGTGCGCAGACCCAGTCGGACGTCGAGATGGGCCGTGTTGTCTTCGGGATTGATCTTTGTGAGACAGAAAATCGAACAAGTCAGCATTTCGACGGATTCCATTCATGAACACCTCTTTTTTTGCGGATTTTCCGTCATTTGGGTGGGATGGAATTTACGAGGACCCAGTCTGCGCCTGCGGGTATCACCTCTGCTTCGAGCCCGCTGCCTTTCATGAAGCCGCTGGTGATGGGAGCGACCATGCGTTGTGGTCCGCCCCTGACGCTCTTGATCTCCAGCATATGTTCTTTCGCGAACCAGCCCCGAAGGGTGAAGGCGAGTTCGAGCTTGGGAGACATCTCGTGCGAAAGTGAAAAAAAAAAAATAGAAAAGATTAGATTATGTACAAATCCGGGGAAAAATTATGACCATTGGGAGGAAAATGGAAATGGGCAAAAAGCTCGTTGAATGGGGAGAGAGGTGAGGAGAGTGGCAGGGGCGAGAGAGAAAAGAAGAGATGTCGACGAATGGGAACTGAGCAGCGCTATGTACGCTGTGGTTTCCGATAAATTGAATTTCATCATTGGGCGGGGTTCGCTTTTGGTGGCTTTTGGTTCTGCTTTAACCTGTTCCTGTCGGTGAAGAGGTAAACCTGGTCGCCAGCTTCGTCGAATCGTCGCACAGCTCGATTACTCTTGCAAAATACGCTTAATTAATAGTACCAGCTGCAGATGATGTGCAGGGGAGTGTCCTTTTTTTGGTCATTTCGGATCGATGCGCTATACACTGTTCATGCCGCCACTTACCGCGAACAGTTCTTCCTGGCCGTATCGATACACGAATTGGAGATGCAACGACTCTCTGGTTTGAGATGGTAACTCTCCACAGTCATGCTCTGGGTTCATGATTCCTAGTCTTCATGTCTTCTGGCTTATAGCTTCGATGGCTTCCAGTCTGGCCTCCTCTTCTCGCGAAATGCCGACAGTCCTATGGCCGAGTTCTCCGTACCTATCAGCGCATCGAAGTAATTCTCATGCGTGACCTGGAAGGCTCGCTCGACACTGCCATTCTCCCATGCCTCTCTCAGCGCCGCTCGTGTGACGATGATTCCATCCGGAGAGATGGCCGCAATCTGCTTGGCCTTCTCCAGCGTCTCCTCGAGCACAGTCTCCGGGGATTTGGCCACTGCCTGAATAAGACGCAGGTCAAGAGCCTCCTTTGCAGACAGTCGGCGGCCAGTGAGAGCAATATCGCTGGCGGCTTGCATTCCCACGTTTCGCACCAGTCGAGGAAGACCTCCGCCGTACGCGTACACACCAACTTGTGCTTCTGGAAGACCGAATTGAGCCCTGGGGGAGGCGATGGCGATGTCGCTGGCACGATATCAGCTTGGTTGAATGCACATCTCCACGAGATAGCAGACCTGTTCAGCACAATCTCGAAGCCTCCGCCCAGTGCCACGCCGTTGACCGCAGCGAGGAAGGGCTTCTTTCCCCTCCGCCTGCTGATACCTGCGAATCCTCCCCGCGGATGCTCGTGCAACCAAGGCTCCGATTCCCTCAGATCTCGCGATGTCAGCTTCGCCTGGTTCGACATCTCGATTTCCAGTAGATCTGATCCAGCGCAGAACGCCTTCGGGCCTTCGCCGGTCACCACTGCGCAGCGCAGTGAAGGCTGATTGTCGTACCAGTTGAACAGGTTCTCGATCTGCCAATTCATCATGTGTGTCACTGAATTCATCTGTTTCGGCCGCGACAGCGTAACGAGCATGATATGTGGTGCCGGGAAAGTGACCTCGACGCCGTCGCAATGGGGCGGGCGGAGCGTGTCAGCCGCCATGCTGCGGATAGGTCGATATGAACAATAATGTCTGATGTTGTTGATGCGGACGGGAAGTAGAGAGTGGCAGGAAACAAAGGACTCTCAGGTCGCCGTCGTTGCCCGTTTGAGCCGAGGTTATATCGCCTCCCTCTCTCTCCGCTCACCCTTCTTCACCTTCACCAGAACATCCACACTCACGCGCAACATCGACAGTCGCAATCATCGATCACTCAGCATGGTATAATCTTATTGTTCTGGAAATCCCAAAATGCTTTTGTGGCCCAGTGGCGAATGCCGTCTCCGCCCTGCCTAACGATGACGGACCCCATAGGGTTCCGGAGTCAGGTGAAACATCATCGCCTTTCATGCCTCCTCTCCGGTACTGTGCTCACGTATGCCCGTCCTTGGGATAATCCCCTGGGCTATCTCGCGAGCTGTTCACAGCAACGATATATCAGATATTGGAAGCCTGAGAGCCATATCACTCGCGGCGGCGAGCAGCGGCCGAAATTGACAAGCCATGGAGGCGATCCATAAGCTACCTGCTGGTTCCAATTATACTGAATGTGCCAGATGAGTGACACCACGATCCTACCTGGGAGATGTTTAGAGTCATGAAATCCAAGATCCTCTCCAGGTCCCAGCTGCCACAACGACGTAACGCAGATCGACCTCGCTCCACGCCTATGATCAAGGTTCATTGCCTCACTGAGAGTTGGAGAGCTCACCCTAATGGACGTTGTTCCCACAAGGACTACTTTTATTAAGACAACGAACAAGCGAAATCTGTCCAGGACTTGGAATCATGCCAGAGCCTGAAAAGTCCGAAGTGATCATGATTGCCATAGGCATATGATTCGCAAACACGTAGTCCTTCTGAGGTCTCAATCAATCAAATTCTTGATATCTCTCCAATCTTCCTGTTGCAGACAACCCGCACCATATTCTAGCTGAAACCTCTTTGGCGACAAGGAGATACGATGAGGCGTATGCTCTCGTCGCAGGATATATCGTGGTCCACAATCGGATAACCTGAGAGGTGCGCTCCAGACTCGAGGTCATGTATGAGGAGTATACTCCTGGTTAGGCACTCCACAACCACTACCTCGCTTACCTCGAGCATTCCGACATCGCACGTCGAATGTGGTCCGATATGATTGCAATTACCGCCGAGAAGCTGACTGACGCCATAAGTTCCGGTTCGACGCTGTTGGTGTACATTATACATGGCTGGATGACGCTACAGCATCATGATTGACGAGCTCATTGTGAAAGATGGAAGTCACTTCTCGGTTCCAGAAAGATGCATGTCGGCGAATAGAAAGTGTATGGAGCACCTTTCATTCATGCTAATGCGCCGGGCAACAGAAGCGCCAGGCATGATGACTGACAGCCAAGTTGAGCGGGCGACGGTCCCTGGTGGATTCGGGCATGCCAGGAAAATTGTCTGTGATTTCGCCACCTTGGGCAGAGAAATCTCATCACATTTTCACAAGCCACGCCACCAAAGGAATTCGCTGCCTTGCATTTGCTGAGTCGGGCGCCAATGTCGCACATTCGATCACAGCAGAGATCAGTTGCATCCTGATGCGTGCGTACACGAATGGCCTGCTAATAAGTGCCGATCCTGCGAGCCGGCCCGTTTAGATATATGTGTACAGTCACTAGACATCAACATTGCATCGTTGAAGCTTCCGCAAGCACACTTCCGGCCTCAATCGTCACTATCGTGACTACATTCTCGATACTACTCCAATGAATCATGTTCTGCTTGCATACCTGGGCATGATGGAGATGCGATGACACGCCAGCTGGGTGCGAGAGTGCTCTATCACAAGCCGTGCATGCCGGGAGACCATCGCAGCCTTAGTGATCAGTGTATGGCGATACAGAAGCTGAAGAGCAAGTTGTTGGCAGGGACGTGAATCTGCTCGCTTCTGTTTCGGCTGGAAGACTACTCCCACGTCGATGTGCGCGTGATGGTCTGTATGTGGGTGTGTAGAGAAAGTGCAGTGGGCGTCGAGTGAGGGCTCGTCCCTGCAAATGCGACGTTGCCAAATCGGCATCATCCCGAAACGCTCATGCTCGAGCAACACAGTCAGGACACATCGTCCGCCGCCATCGTAAACCTTCTTCCTGTTATAGACATCGTGGGCCTGGCAAGGGGGGAAGACAGGTGCCCAACCATGCGTGCGCTACGGCCCTGCAGAGCCGACTCCGCCTCCAAGCTGCATGGCGGCGACAAGGCAGTCTGCCAGGGGAACATCATACACTCTTGGAGACGAGCGCAGCAAGTGTCTTCGTGATCATCTGTTATGTATCGGAGCAATCCCTCCGAGCAGCGGTTGAAAGCGATGTACCAACAAGGCCGTCCGCCATCTCGTCCATGATTAGTCGTCTCCGAAAATATTCCTCCGTGCCTACGGCCGAACAGTCCAAGGCATGGAGATATAGGCAGTCGTGATTGGAAGGATACAATACGATGCCCGCCATGGTCTCGTGGCCATTGACGATATCTACCTGGTGAGGCAATGGGATTTCTGTTGAAGTAGCGTCTTATGTGCTACTCTGCGACTAGAGAGGCTTTGTATGGAAGTGACAGGCTCAAGGAGATCCACCATTGGCTGACATACGATCTCGACCTTGGTATAGCACTATCAGATGGTACTCGACATCTCTGGTCCAGATCAGGTGGCACGAGGCATGACTCCGAGGACGAATGCACATCGATCCCGTAAGCTGGCTCAAACCCCGGGCGATATGGATTCACGCTCTCTGCCATTGTAGGCAGCCACGTGGACACCCCCGAGAGATGCATCGGCCAGTACAGACTATGCCGTCCGGTAGCGATGCGTCCGATGTGGCAAGCGTGGACTTGTCGCAGGCACAATCAGTCCGAAAATTCCAAGAACACAGGCTGTTCATGTCTACGCCCAAGAATCTCTGGCCACCAGCGCTGGCTGCATGGGTCTGAGTCACTCCATGATAACGGTCTTCGAAGAGCGAGCGCCTGCGCGGCCAAAGGGCCTGGACAGACCCTCTGCGCGCTGGAAACCTCCGTCGCAGCAACAGCAATGCTTTCGGGTCACCACAGGAAGCAATCTGCCTATGGCCTCGCAGTGATGGAGCACGTCCGGACCACCAACGGGGAGAAAGGGGCTGCAGAAACGATGCCTGGTTCTCGCCTCCAATCGACATGCTTTCAGATCATAAATGCTCAACCTCCTCAGGATGAAGTGCTCGAGCAGTATGTGAAGGTTCGACGGCTTCCTCACGGCAGTTGGTTTTCTACATCATCTCACATTTTCAGCTGCAGACGATGAGACGGAGAGTGCATCATCGCACGGGTCGTCCAGGTCGTCGGTGTCGTCGGTGTCATCGGTATGGTCACTCTTACGTCCTGGAACAAGTGACACTGCTGATCCTGCCACTTGCACCAAAATTTGTACATGATGTGCCGTCAGAACAGATATCGTGGGTTCTGTGGGACCTCGACATGGTGCAGTGTCACGGCAGGACAGGATGTCGCGGACACCCACCAGCGTCCGAGAATTATAAGCAGGCCCGCATTTGAAACATCATTGATGTGCCGGCCTGACTCGGATATAGCTGCGAATGGTCAGCTCGCAGCATGCCTTCAGAACGACCCACTTGTGGAGATAATACACCTTCTACCTTCTTTGCTCTACGAGATTGCGAAGCCTCCGAAGCCGAGAACGACGAGTTGCTGCTCCAGCACAGCATTATTGTCAGCTCGTCAGCGTCTCATTTGTGGGGCCTCATCTGTACACCTTGTCACGTCCATCTGTCGAGCATCATATTTCCAAGCTTGTGCACCACGATGTACTCCACGACAGCTGCGTGCCGTCGTCACCGTCGAGTGATCTGGCCGACTGTCACATGACAGCGACACTTCGGCACTGCTAGAAATGCCGGATGACTCAACGGAGCCCCCACACGGCGGTAGGCGCCACACCCGCTGGAACCTTATACCGGTGTAGTCGCGGTACCGCGGGGTAATGCTGAGGCATGAGTGTGCTGACCATGCAGGCGGGCAGATCTGCTTCTTGGAATATCATTTCCAAGAGACCGAATTCCGGTAGAACATCATCATCTGTCAGACAAACATGGAGACCAGTATCGTAGGCGGCTCGGCAATCTCGAGGACACCGGACTTGCTGCAGCTCCAAGCCTCACGAGCGAACTTGCAAACTTGGACGGGTCCAGCACGCTTGCAAGAATGCCGTCTTGGCTGCCAAAAGATTCGTCGTGAAATGGAGGACGAGAATCTGAAATAGACAAGATGCCAGGCCACTATACATGCCAACCGCAATGCCGAGAGTTCAGCATGGCAATGCAGCCACCTGGAGCCAGTATTGCTTCTGCAACCGAGGTGCAGACGTCCAGATGTACATACCTCCGTACAGATGCACGGCGAGACCAGCGCTGCGCCCAAGCATACACTCTGGGGTCCGACTAAACTGGAAGTTCTCTGTGTCCGCCTGAGTGCCATGGAATGTTGCGTCTGGGCTGATCGAGGGGCGTGAGCTTGCGCCGGTACGTCCCAGGTGACAGGTGAGTGATGGCGTAGTCTTGATAGTCAGTGGTTGTTCGAAACCCCTCTGGCGCGCCATCGAAGAGAAGATTGTCGGGTGCGACTCTCTTGGCAAGACTCCGTCGCGTTGTTGCCACGAGCCGGCTGATGCCCCCCAAGATGCAGCAGGGTCCCGCGCAGACACGCAGACTCCTGAAGCGATACAGCAGTACTGTGCATACGAGGCTGCCTGCCATGATGATTGACCTGGGCCGCCGTGCGCCGATGCTCAGTTGCTGCAGCGTTAGAGACCTGAAACGGCAATGAAAGTAGAGTGGCCAACCAGGCAGGGTGTGGTCAGGCGCATGGGCGACGGCGATGGTTGAAAGTGTAAAGGAGGGGCTGGACCCGAAAGAGCAGTGAGCGACGTCAGCGGATCCAATCGCGACGGTCGCCGTGAGTCTTGGCTCCAATGTGGTGGCGACGATTGGACGAGCGGACCCGAGGCTCGTGCAAGTCGTCGGCATAGAGTTTGGCCCGGCGGAGAGGAATGCGCCATTAATGCGGGGATGCCGCGATGCTGAGGCTGCACCTCTGATTGTGGACCTGGTCCGCCAACACTGGGGCCGTCGCCGCCGCTGTTTTCGCTCGCTTCTCGTGGCCTGTGGACTACGTGGACTGCCAACCCCTTCCCCAAATTCCCTCCCCTCACAATCCTTCCCCCCAAGCCGCCGCGCCCGGGATGCTCTCACGCCGGCTCGCATCGTTCATCTTCCTGGGCAGAGCTCCGAGGTGTTAAGGTTTCGCGCCAATATCACGAGCATGTGAGCGGTTTGCGTTCTAAATGAGCCAGTCGTGGCTCGGTTGACCCATCCGTGCGCGTGTCTTTTGTGTGCAGGTGCTGCTCTTCTCCTCCTCTTTCACCATTGACTGACACTCGATCATTGTCGTGGTTGTCGTCGTTGTTATTGTTGTTGTCGTCCCCCTCGACGTCGCATCTCCCTCCGCCGGACCTTCCACAACTGGCGACAGAACCCGGCCAGAGTTTCTCCCCTCAACATGGCCTCCTACGAGCAGGAACACAAGCCTGCGCTGCCTTCCGACAACAGTCCTGCCGGCAGCCACACGCATCATGAGTTCCTGGACAAGTTCGAGCACATGGAGCTGGGGTATGGAGAGGAGCGCGGCGGTGAGCATGTCAAGCTTGACGACGCTCCTCAGGTGTACGAGTCGGTGAGTTCCATCATCTTCACCCATCTGCACAACTCTCTGCGACACGAGGACCAGCACTGATGCGGGAGTCCTCTAGATGAACATGAAGCTCTTCACATCATTAGTTGCCATGTCTTTCCTGTGGGTCGGCTCACAGATTCCACTATACTTGTACGGCAGTGTCTTGCCCGACATCTATGGAGAGATCGGTGGTGCCAATGGACGATGGGTGTGGATGGTCATCGGATATCTGATTCCCAACGCTGCGCTGTGTCCCTTTGTCGGAGCTCTCTCGGATCTGTTCGGCCGCAAATACGTCGCCGCCTTTGGTCAGGTCGTGCTCTGCATTGGCCCTGTGGTTGTCTCCACCGCCCAGAACATGAACGTCGCCATTGGTGAGTGCGGGAGACATTGTGGGTGGTTTACCTGCGCAAAGCTGACATGAGCGATGCAGGTGGTATGGTGATTTGTGGTCTCGGTGCCGGACTCAACGAGCTCATCGCGCTCGCTGGAACTTCGGAAATGGTACCCGTTCGCAAGCGAGCAGCATACGTCGGAGCTGTCGTCTTCACCATCCTGCCATTCTGCCCGTCGCCTCTCTGGGCCCAGCTCATCACCCGTGATTCCGATTGGCGTTTCAATGGAGCCCTCGTCGGAGCCTGGAACTTTGTCGGTCTCATCCTGGTCTTGTTCTTCTACAAAGATCCCGCGAGGGTCAAGCGCCCCGCCAAGGAGGTTCTCGGGGAGGTCGACTGGCTAGGTGGATTCTTCAGCACGGCTGGTGTTGTCCTTTTCATGATGGGATTGCAGTGGGGAGCTCGAGAGGTAAGCATTGGCGCACTCACCCATATGTCTGATGAACAGCCAGGCTGACATGGTGCTGCAGTACCTGTGGACCAGCGCCCACGTGCTCGTGCCCTTCTGCCTTGGAATCGTCTTCCTGGTGGCATTCTTCGTCTACGAGGCCAAGTTTGCCAAATTCCCCATGGTCCCGCCTAAGATCTTCTCCAAGGACAAGCGGACGATGAGCTTCATCCTGCTCATCACCTTCTTCAGTGGTGGTAACTTCTTCGTCATGTTGCTCTTCTGGCCGACGGAAGTCTACAATGTGTACGGCAACGACCCCATCGGGATCGGTATCCGCACACTACCAATCGGTTTCGGTATCATCTTCGGCGCCGCCTTCGCTCTGGTCCTGATCGGCTTGACCAAGGGCAGGACCAGTTTCCTCATGACTTTCTGGACCATCTGGATGACTGCCTTCGTCGGCGCCATGGCAGCAGCTCGGACCGACAACATCAACCCGGTCGTGTACCCCATTCTCACGCTGGCGTGTATTGGTGTGGGAGCGGTCATCATTCCCTGCTCCATCATTGCACAGATTGTGTGCCCCACGGAACTCATCGGTACTATCACCGCCATCACTCTCTCCATCCGATATATCGGAGGCGCCGTCGGTTTCTCTGTCTTCTACAACGTCTTCTTCCACAAATACTACGCCTTGGCGAACACCATCGCCGCGCCCATTGTCGCGGATGCCGGCATCTCGGACGACTTTTTCGAACTCGTCAACTTGGTCACTCTGGCGTCCAACGCCGAATATAACCAGCTGAAAGAGCTCATCGCGACCAGCCCGTCCGTCATGAACAAGGACACTGCCTACGACACGATCACGGCCGCGACGGAGTACACGTTCGGCATTGCCTACCAATGGCCGTACTGGATCAGCATAGCATTCGGAGGGGTGTGCATCATCTGCTCCTTCTTCCTAAGGGACATCACCAAGTTCATGCACGAGCATATGTAAAGCGTGGCATGGATGGGGATGGATGGAGGCGGGATTCTGGGAAAGCGAACGGGAGCAGCATGACAGTACCATGCGCCCTGTTGCCACAGGCCTGATGAGCAGGCAGTGGTGTATATATTACATAACGAGCATTTCGCATGAACAGGAAAAAGGCATCACTGCATGAGTCAATTCGAGTCATTTCGTCTCACATCTACTCGTCAAATCTACTCGTCTCATCTCATCTCATCTCATCTCACTGGCTCAGGCGATATCTTGGTTCGGTGTCAGACGAGATCGTGCTGCGGACCTGCATGGGGTAACACGGCATCATTGGCCCTGCAGATGCCTTGTGGGCATTGCATGACTGCGAACGGAAGTTCGGCCGTTCATCTCGCCGGCGAACAGAGTCTCATCAATGTATGCCTACTGCCCTCTCACTCACACTCTCGTCAGGTGCTCCGACTCCAGGTCAGAGTGGGTGGTTGGTTGGTCGGTTGATTCATTAGTGGTGTATAGAATAGAGGCGCGACTATTGGAAGGACTGGGCGGTGCATCGTAATACCAATGATGACTTACTTGGGTTTCGCCAACCCCACTGGATCTTCCCGCCGGCCGTTCTGCTAGACGCTGCTGCGGCTCCCACCTGGTGACCCCTGGGTGCCACTGGCGTGCATGACAAGCGCGGCCGAGGCAGCTACCGCTCTCTGCCAATCATCGTGCATCACTCACCCATCGCATCCTCGTCTCTCGGTCGTCCACACGTCCGCGGGCCATAAACCACAGCCCTTTGTGTCCAACAGCCCGTCCCACCCAAGGCCCCGTCCGTCTTGTCGGAACTCTTGGGCGGTCTCTCTTCACCAAGAAACCTTAAGCCGTGTGGTGTTCGGTTCAGTCGTACTTCCTGCGGCATACCTCTCTCCTCTGTCCGTCGTCGTCCTTGTATTGCTGTGCTGCTGTGCTGCTCGCTTGTGCTGTTGTTGTGATCCGAGTATCACCACCACTTCAACTGCCTGCTTGCCTGCTCTCCAATTGATCCGATCATCACCACGTCCATCACACACACACACACACACACACACACACACATTCGCGACACGACCGACGATGAAGTCAATCTTCGCAACCCTGTTCACGGCCGCCTGCGTGCTCTCGCAGGTCAATGCCTCCGCACAGTCGACCGCCGACACGGCCGAGATGGACCTGAACACCATCAAGACCCTCACCGACAATCTGACGGCGACCATCAGCGCGTGGAACGGCACGGATATCGTCGCGGCCCTCGGCATCAACACCGCAAGCACGAATCTGGTCGATTACATTCACAACGCGACAACGGGTCTCCAGGGCATGCCGACCACCTTCAACACCGATGAATCCTTCCAGATCGGTGCACCCACGCAACTGCTGGCATACAGCGTCAACGCCTCCATCGCCGCGCTCATCGCGCAGAAACCCAACTTCGCCAAGCTCGGACTGGCTGGCACCGTCGTCATGAGTCTCGACGGTCAATTAAACGCCAGCAACAGCTTCTCCAGCGTCCTCCTCGACATGGTCCCGTCCGATGTCCGACCCGTCGCCGATGCGCTCAACTCCCAGATCACCGCCAGTCTGAACCAGGGCATTGACTGCTACAACGACAAGAATGCCTCCTGCATCACCGCCGTCGAGGATCCCGCGCGGACGTACAACGCCGCTGTCGACTCGGGAGCCATCAAGGCCACGAGTGCAGCACCGAGGACCGCGAACATGGCCGGTTTCGCCGCTCTGTCCATGGCGGTCGTCGCAGCTGCGTTCGCTCTATAAGTCTCTTGAGACCTGGAGGAGGCGTGAAAGTCACAGTTGGGAGGGCGAATTGGGGGGTTTTGCACGTCTGTGTTTCCGCGAACACCGCGCGAAAAGGCTTCTTGTGTGCAGTTATGGAAAGCTTCATGGTTCAGGTGAGATCTGCCCATCCACGCGGACACAGACCATGAAAGCGGCGGCGGCACAACAGCACTGTACAGAGGAGAGATGCTGCAAGCTGCTGACGGGTTTTTGGCACGCATGGGGAGAGAGTATATGACGGCATGATTGTATATGCATAGTGAAAGGCGTTGTTTTTGGCAGACAGCACAGAGCGCGAGAGCCATCTTACCCAACCCAATTGATGCACTCATCATTCACCATTTCCCAGAACAGCTTGTGAGTGACTTCTGTGACATTGAATCTGCGTAGATTTCCCGAATTGGCAGAACTCCGCGGAATCCACGTACCCACGGTTCGACGTGGCAATCATCACACGTCAGCCGCTGATGATCTGCATGATCACGCGAAGGGGAGAGTATGGACACTGGTGGAGCGACAGAGAGAGAGAGAAAGAGAGCGAGGGACTTCTCAGCCAAGAGATGCCGCCCATTCCCTGAAGTGCCCTCCAAGAAGTCGCCACTGCGGAGAGATCCTTTCCAAGCCCGAATTCGAACGGGCGCATGACCTGCAGTCATCGCAATCGAGGTAACGCTGAAGGTGGCTGTGTGGCTGTGGTCCGCGTGCGTGCGTGCCCAGAGTGATGATGATTTGAGTTGAATCACAATCATGAAGGAGGAGGAACCATGGTCAGAGCTGACGTGGAAGAAAGAGGTGAGGTTGATCTGGGGCCCATGTTTGAGTTGTGATGTCCTTGTCCGAAAGAAATGCTTGTTCCCCCTTCCCTCGTTCCTGCAGTCAGGCTGCCTGTCTGCCTGCCTTGTACTACTCTCTGTCGGCAAAATGGTCGGCCCGTTTTTTCATCATCAATCCTCGCAACACGACCTCCGCTGTAATACATGGAGGGGGAGAAGGCTGTTTTGGCATTTCACCTTCTTGGATCACCCGAAGTGATGAGGGATCGAGAGCAGAAGTTCGGGCCGTTCACTTCGTCGGCATGATTTTGATGACTGAGAATGATGTAGGTTGTACCGTCAAAAGACACGATGTTGAGAAAATGTTCCATGTGTGCTCCCTAAATTTGGTTTCAGAGTGCCCAGAATCGCTTGAAACCTGCACAACTTGGCCATCCCTCGACGATACAATGACCCATAGAAAGAACTTGTTGATCAATCCCATCGATGTCAATCCTACCTCTCTCGAAGGCCGCCAGAAAAGCTACACCACATGACCCTCATCGTCGTCGCCATCGCCATTGAAAACAGAAATCCAGATGACCCTTAGGGATGCCGGAACGAGGAAGCCGCCACGGCCCCCATGTCCGAGAGAGTCTTCTGACTTGCATACACCCGTCTTTCTACCTTGCTCGCTTTGTCCTCCTCTCACATCCCCCAGCTTTCACTATGCACGCGCATTCAATCAACGAGCGTGCTGCCTCTTCAGACTGCAGCCTGTCGCTGCATCACACTGACCTTATTGTGCACAGATGAAGGTGCCATCTTTCGTCCTCGTCCCTCGGCCTTTGCGACATCTGCTCGAAGGTACACCACATCCTCCGCGTCCGGCTGCGGCTCTACCTACCCAGCATGTCCGACATGCCCGATACACATGACCCAGGACGAGCATGTTTCCAGCGTCGGAAAGCGTCGTCGACAGCGTTGCGTATCTCGCGATCGGGAGACTCACTCATGCGGCGCGAGGACTTCAACACGGGAAAGAGAATGAATGTGCCCTCAAATGTGATATTTGCGCAGAGATCTACATCTTGTACAGTTCGACCAGCATGCTCTGATAATCTGCCGTCTCCCATGCGAGATTGAGCCCGGCATTCATATACGTTGCACCAGAGTATGTCTGATTGTCAGCGTTGTTGGAGTACCTCGCAGTCGGGTCCAGGCCCTGCAGCCTCAGAGGCGGAGGCGCCGGCTTCACCGCTGCGAACTGCTGGAAGGCGAGCACAACGGCGGCAGTGTTGTCGCTCGAGATGAACTGTACGGCTGGCCAGTTCGTGTCGTCCGGAAGAGCGAGGCGGTAGAAGCTGCCGGAGATGACAATCGGATTGACCTTGTGCGCCATATCCATGATGGACGGGATCGCTGCTGCTTCCTCTGCGCTCAATTCGGACGGGTTGAGTTCAAATCCGAAAGAGCCACACATCATGGCCACGTGAGCGCGGTACTCGATGGAGATATTGCGTCTGGTAAGGCCGTTGGGAACAGCAGAGACGTGACAGCCCATTGCCGAAGGCGGATACATGAGCGAGGTGCCCATCTGGATCCTGAGTCGCTCAGCACCGTCTGTGTCGTCTGACGTCCAATGCTGCGGCCAGTAGTGCAGCAAGCCGGCGTCAAAGCGTCCACCCCCGGAAGCGCAGCCTTCCCAGAGAACGTCCGGGTATGAAGTGGTCAGATTGTCAATGACCCGGTAGAGTCCGAGCATGTATTTGTGATCGGCACTGGGAGAGCTCATCTCGTGTATTCCTCTGCGTCAATCGTTAGCTTCTGTTGCTGATACGTCTCTACAGGCTGAATATGATCAAAACGAACCTGTTGTTGTCCCACTTGATATACTGGATGTTCGCTGAGTCAAGAATACTATGCATCGTCTCGAGGATGAAATCTTGAACCTCTGTCAAGCCGAGATTCAGCACGAGCTGATTTCTGGTGAGCGTGCGTACGTGATTGCCACTATGCATGACCCAGTCAGGATGCTCATGGTACAGCGTAGAGTTTGGGTTCACCATCTCCGGTTCAACCCACAGGCCGAATTGCATCCGTGAAGTGGAATTGAGGATCGTGTAGTTGTTCACAGCTGCCACGTATGGTTGCAGACCTTCCGGGAACTTTGCTGGATTTGGTGTCCAGTCGCCCAAGCCGAGAGTGTCGTTGTCTCGAGGGTACTCGACACCAAACCATCCATCATCGTTGACGAACAGCTCGATTCCGAGCGCTTCGGCTTCTCCTGCGAGTGTGACCAATGTGGATGCTGTAAAATCAAAACCCAGACCTTCCCACGAGTTCAACAAGATAGGCCGCGTCTGGTGGGTGAAGTTTGAGCGAGAGAGGTGGTTCCTGTACAGATCGTGGAAACTTCTCGACATGCCGCCGAGTCCTTGGGAAGAGTAGACCGCAACGACCTCTGGCGAAGTGAAGGTCTCACCAGGAGCCACAGGAATGCTGGCGTGCAATGGATTCAGGCCGAGCAAGACACGAACGAAGCCATGACTGAAGCGCTCCACAGTGGCAGCGAAGCTCCCAGTATATACCAGGTTGAAACCCCAAGCCTCGCCTGTCGTCTCGGTTGTCGTCGGCGATACCAATGCGAAGAATGGGTTATGCAGATGGGATGAGTATCCTTCTGTGCTTCGGAAACCAGTCTCACCAAAGTCGATCTTCCGCTTCACCCTGTTCATCTCGTGCGCCCAATCGCCCTGCAGTTCGATCATGTCCAAGTCCAGGTTTGGAAGGTCAGCGCTGAAGCTCGCCGCTCGCTCGATAGTAATCTGTCCGGTGCCATTATTCGAGATCTGGAAGCTACGCGCTACGGCGTTGTACCTGGGAAAGATGGAGTAGGAGAGAGCAGCGGTGATGTCGCTGTACTTGTCGTAGAGCTGGACAATCAGCGTCGAGACGTCACCATCATCGCCGTACGTTGCGGGCAGTCCGGGAAGAGTGGGCTTCCCAGGTACGACTTGGTGGGATTGGTAAGTGAAAGCGGAGACTGTGTTGCCGTCTGCGTGCTGAATGTGTATGGCTGGGAGTCGGAAATCGGATCTTCCAATATCGGGAAACTCCCTCCGAGTATTGGTCAAGCCGTCCGACCATCCCCCCTGGTATATCGTGGCAGGAGGGGTGAAGTCGGTCGTGGGTCCTCCAAAATGATCAGAGATCAAGTCTCCAGATGCTGCGTCGACGTGGAACAGGTAAGAGACGTTGTCTCCGGTAAGTGTGAAGTTCTTGCCATTGGCCGTGATGGCTGGACTTGTCAGGATGCGAATGGGCTTCTTGGGTATGTCTGTACTGACCTTGCTGCGCGAGCACGAGAGGAGCAGTCAATGCTGCGGCCAAGAGACACAGACGAGCAATGGCACGAGACATGACGATGTGGCGGAAGTGATCAAGCTATAACCAGATTCTGATCGTCACTTGGCCGGATGCCCACGATTGATATAATTGTTTTCTACAGAGACAGAGTTCAAAGACTAGACGGGAAGTGGAGGGACACCAAGATGGCAGCGGCACTCGGCGCCGCCCAAAGAGAGGGAGAGAACGCTCGAATGACCCTGCACTGGGCACAGAGACACGTCTTGGCAGCAGAAATCGAGGTGCGAAAGACATGCATGATATGATGCACGTTGATACTACTACATGTACTCCGCTGACATTGACCGCCCGCTTCCGCTTCCGATGGAGACATGGGGTTTTGCAGTGAAGGAGACGTGGTGACGCCGGCAACTGAAGGCATCAGCTTCTCTGGGGATGCGGGGAAGTTTTCAACGAACACGGGCTGAAGTCCCGGCATCCGAGGACTGATACATGTGGTCATTCGCCGACATCAAGAACATAAGACCGCAACAACCTCCCAACGTAGGAACAGGGAACTGAGCGTGTTCGGTCCTGCTCTGTGCTCTGATATCGCATTGACCAAGACCATGGACAGCCCGAAGGGAACGAAGAAAGTCTCTTCGACGAGTGGATATATCATGTCTCCACGCATTATGTCCCTCCACCAAAGAAGACAACAAGCATTTTCAGCACGGCACGTATCACAGGCTGATAGATGAGAAAGGTACATCGCACGAGTCATCACAGACCATCTGATTCCATCGCAAACACCTTTCAACCTCTCACCATCTCCAAGATCTCCAAGACATCCTCCTCCTTCAGCAGAGGTCTCGGATTCGTTCGACACCACTTGTCCCTCAGAGCACTCCGTGCCAATGCCTCAAAGTTATCGCTTCCGACTCCTACCGTTCTCAGAGAGCGTGGCATTTCCAGTGCGAGGAGGAACTCATCCAGGATGGTGCTCAAATCGGCAGACTCCCGCGACAGATTCTTGGAGCTCAGAAGTGCTGAAAGAGCGTCCACTTCCCACAGCAGACGACAAGTCTTTTGCTGCTGCTCGCCATTGACCCGGGCATTGTACTTGCACACCGCAGGCAACATCACACAGCTCGTCTCTCCGTGCCCGACTCCCAGAGGTCCAAGCTGATGTCCGATGCCATGAGATGCCCCCATTGGGACCCCATGTTGGAATACGGTCTTCATGGCCTCGATCACACCCATCTGAGAATTCTGTCTGGCCTCCAGATCAAGACGGTCGCCTCTGGTGCGTAGCAGTCCAGAGATGAGGAGTTTGAGACCCTTCCCGGCATCGGCGTCACTGGCGGGTGTGCTGCTGAGTGCACACAAACCCTCGACACAGTGATCGACCGCTCTCACGCCAGATTGCAGCCAGATATGATCGGGTGTCGCGGTGGTGAGTTGCGCGTCTAGTATCACCAATGCAGGTCCCACGGTCGGATGTCCGAATCCATGCTTGTGATGTGTCTTGTCGTTTGTGCCGCCGGCGAGAAATGAGTACTCGCCGCCAGAGAGAGAGGTGGGAACGCTGATGATAGGTACAGTTGGTGCTTTCAGATCGAGTCTCTCCTGAGCCCAGTCACCCCCAGAGTGCAGTCTGTCCAGATCTTCGAATGTCTCGGCGTCATTCGCCAAAGCCTGCACGATCAGTGTCTGCTCCCAAGCGATTCTGAAGCATCTGCCTCCGACCTACAGTCGCAATTATCTTTGCAGCATCTGTCAATGATCCGGCACCCAGAGTGACTAGCAGATCTGCTCTGGCCGTCTTGACGGCCCTCTTCACCTCCAGGATCTCGCTCCAGAGCGTGTGTGGCTTCATACCGCATCTGGTACCGGCGACATGTCCCGAAAGCGCATCCTGGAGCTGATTCACGAAACCAGTGTTCCTGGAAAGCGAGCCTGAGGCTATGATGAAGACACGAGAAGCTTTGAAGGTGTTCTTGACATGCTTCGCGCAGGCATATGAAAAGGAACATCCATGAGATACGTGCGGGTACCCACTGATATTGGCCGAGAACAATATCTCGTCATCACTGACTGGGGAAGTGTTGAACTGATACGACATGGTATACCAGGATTGCGCATGGATCGATCACAGGATTTAGGCTGGCGCTGGGTGGGGTTACTGTAATAAAACATGTCACTTACCCCGCAGATTTGCTTTCGGAATTCCGACAGCTGATGAGTTGGCAGGAGTCTCTATTGCAGAGCTGTTCGGGTTCGTCCTGGATGCATACTCTGTCATTTTTGACAATTGTGCAATCCCTGCACGTCAAAGCCGGACGAAGTGACAGCGAAGCCTGGGAAACATATGAGCTTCCAGCACATGCCCAGCGTTGCCAATGAAAATGGTATGGGGTTGCACAAGGACAGTGACCGGGCTCGGGATGCTGGATGCAGAAACTGTGAGGACTTTGGAGTTTCCGAGATTGCCAAAGCGGTACAAGCGATCTACTTTGCAAGGCTCGCCCTGTCCTACCGATGGCAAAGCTGTGCCCAACGCTACAGGGTCCGCGAAGTCTGGAGGAACGCGCATGCCGCCTCCTGGTCTGTCACGAACGCGAAGTAACGACTTGAGGTCAGGTCGTGAACCCCATCGTGCGCTGTACCCATGATGAATTCTCAAGCCTCTCGTCTTCTTCTGCATGATCATTGGGAGGCCTCAGATAACGCTTTTCACATTCAATCAGCTCCAGCCAAATTCATTACCTGCAGAGCAAGATGTCCACCAAAGGCACGCCTGTGACTTCCAGAGCCATGGTCCAATTCGACGAGCTCGATAACTCCCTACCACCTAGCAGCCAGGCGGGCCTCGCAACACCGCCATGGTCATCGGCCAGGAAGCAGCTCCTGAGGACAAAGATCCGAGAGCATAACGACCTCGCCGAGCGTCTCGAGGGCGAGAATGAGGTCCTGCGCCTTGAGTGGGACTTTCGGCTGGCCAAGATGAAGACCGGCAATCTCGGCAAAGAGAGAAGAAAGCTACTGGAGTTATTGAAGTCCTCGGTGGCCTACAGGGTGGACGAAGAGGCGGATGAGAGGCTTGAAGGAGCCGATGGTGAGTTGTACGGCGGCGCATCAATGACGTTCTGCCGAACTGATGATGAAATAGCATGCGTGCATACGCCGCAGAGTCTCGAGGACCACGTATCGAACCGGAGCACCAGCAATGCCAGCAGTAAGAAGAGCCTCGACGAAGGGAAAGTGAAGCCGAGCAGCAGCAAGGAGAAGAAGAAGAGGGCGTGTGAGCAGATGGAAGAGAAGCAGGAGGGCGAAGGGAAGAAAAGAAAGGTGGCCAAGCATGAGGAGATTGTTGACAGTGCAGCTCAGAAGCCTTTCAAGCAAGCCATCGACGGACCTGTTGACGGCCTTGTCGATCAGCTGCTTCAGCCGCCCAGCAAATCCAGCAGCACTTCTGTCGAGGTGGATGTGGATGATATGGGCCGCCTCAGGGACGCCATCCTGGGCGATGTTCCTCCTTCGGACGACTCGGACTCAGCGGATGATAATGATGATGATGACGATGATGATGATAATGGCGAAGCAGAGGATGAAAATGACGCGAAGTGACGGTTGGGTGCGTGGCTGGTCGCCGTCCTCGCTGCTCTCTGTCTGCCCGTTCCCTTTCTGGCGACGCCTATTAGCTGGTGGTTCATTGTGTAATGCAGGCGCAGGTATGGGGAAATGGCATGCTGATTGCCCAATATTCACGCTCGCTGCTCATCCCACTTGTCGCTTCCCATCGCATGTTGACTACCTTTCTCATATTTCTCCTGCTCGCACACCGGCCATCGTCTCTTCGCAGCATCGGGGAAGTATCTCGGCCTTGCGTGATTATCCACGCTGCATATATACGACGGTATTGTGGTTGAAGTGGTGATTGATGACGCCAGTGTATTCGCATGTCGGCTGCGGCTCTCACTTTCCAGAGATACAACCACTACTAATGAGTTGCGGCATACCATTACATCCAGATTTTCAGCCGTCGCTCTTGGACACACCCGGCCATTCGATACGATGGTCACTCTGACCAAATCCTCATCGAGCAGATGTCGTGAATTGCTCGGATATGATCTGTGGAAAGCAAGCTCAATTTTGTCGATTATGTGTACGTTTTCCCAGTCACGATACTTATGCAAAACAGAAAGCCCGTGTCTTTTCCAATCCGTAACAACACCTCGCCCGTCCTTGCATGCATAAATCATCTACAGCAACGATCGCCAGTCGCACGTTGCGAGAACAAGCCAAAGCCAAGCAACTCAAGTCCTTTTCCCTCAAGGCCCTTGCCATAGCCCATGGTGGTCTCTGCAGCCGCCTGGCTGTGGATTAGTCGGCTCCAACCGCAGTCCTAGGAGAAGCTGTTAGGCTCAGTTCCGGCAAGAACAAACCCATAAGTTACTTACTGCAAATGTATGCTCCTCCATCATCGATATCAAGTTCAACCCTTGACGGTGACAGTGACAGTCTTAGTGAATGGTGGGGGCAGACCGACGGTGGCTCCTGGCTCGGAGATGACGAGCGAGGTTGGGCAGACCGACGGAAGGATGATGGTGGTGGTGTAGGCTGGAATGGTGATGGCGGTCGGGATGGTAGCTCCAGGCAGGGTCAAGGTAGGCAGAGAAATGGTAGGAAGAGTGATGGTCGCTGGGTCAACGATGATCTGTCTCTCCTCGAGAGCGACTGGGCTGGCCGTGACGGCCGCAGCGAGGATAGCGGCGATGGCGAGGAACTGCATTTTAACTGTGGTATAGGAGGGCTTATAATGAGTGGTGGTCCTTGGAAGTTGTTTGACTTGACTGTTTGATGCTGGGATAAACAGACGATCTCCGTGGATCTCGAGCGTATATTTATATTGAACGGATCAAGCCCATTCACGTCGATTGTCTGTGCATGTCGTAGCAAGTCATGTTGACATCTGGGCTGAAGAAAGCTCTGGCGTTGAGTTGGGCGTTGGCGACCCCATACCATCACCGAGAATAGCCCATATGCCGTCGCCAATGGCGTCTCCGACGAGGCAGGTTGGCCAGTGACGATCCACTATCGCAGGATATTGCCGGAGTGTTTGCTGGTGTGCAGGTGTAGTAAGATGCACGCATCGCAGAATTTGTCATTGGTGCAGGCTTTTGGTGAGTCGCAGGATGCCAGCACTTCCATACACTACGCAGAGCTTGGTTTGCTGCCCTGACTGTTGGTGGGAATGGTGGTAGTCGGGAGATGCCGTCGTCGCAGTGCCGGATATAGAGTCTCAGCTCTGTGTGGATCAGGGTCAGCAACATCATTGCTCTAAAGCGGCTGATCGCATGCCGATCATGTATGGCTGCAGGGACCAACCGCAGGATCAGGATTGTCAGAGGTCTGCCGGCACAGCACGAACTCAATAAGGCAATTCAGAAACACAGGCGATGGAAGAGATGTGCTCATCTATGCGGAGTGTCAGTGAACTTCGCGGCAAAGGTCCTACCCCTGCGTGACCCTCCGACGTGCGCATTCTGCCTCTGAGGAGCAGGGTCTGCCGGCCAAGCTGCACCTCAACCGCATCCATAACCTTCTTGCTGCCTCGCTTGATCCTTCGACGCATCGTGCCACGAATGGCGCATTCGAGCTCGTGGTTGTACGTCGACACGTGGGGATCGACATCGATCGAAGGCAGTGGTATCTGGGTTTCCCAACCTCTGCGTCAATTCCGCGCGCAGTCGACATGATTGTACGTTGTCGAATGCTACGGTCATGCATTGTCGTGCGCAGAAAACACTCCCAGAGCAGAGATGCTGAAGCTCGTTGTTCAACAGTGCCTGAATGCAGGGCTGGTGTCTCGATACTCAGATCTTCCCGCACCTGGCTGTAGTGTGACCCGTGGCTTGCGACTCGCGTCATTACTGCTCTTGGAAACTCAGGCTCCTTCTTCAGGTTGTGAACGATGCCGTGCCGAATGCCCGGCAAGACGTTGGGGACCTTCATCCTGCATGCTTACCTGGAATGCAAGCGCCCCAGGATCCTTTGCAGATCAGTTGGACGCAAGCTTTATCGTGCGTATAGGAACATGCACGAGGCGCCCCACAAAGCTTGAATGCACTATCGGTCACCGGCCGCGAGCATGCCTATAGCGTTACCAAAGGGCTCGGACACAATCGTCGGATATGCTGTGCTAGCTCAAAGCTTGACACAGAGGTCGAGAATGTTCAGCGCAGTGGGTGGTGCAATGTGCACTTGGTCTCCTAGGGTGTTCGATTCACGATGTACTTGTCAAGGGCCCAATCGAGTTGTCAATTCCAGGTCATGCCGAGCTGTGCAAGAGTGATGCTTGCAGATATCGTAGATTCGAGATTGATATGTTATGATGTGACACGACGTGCTAAGCGCCACCAACATCGCACGCCTTATGCCAGAGCTGGTGAAAGTCATGGCTCCCACGTGGATCCGGGTTGGCATTGTCATTTGTAGGTTATCCTCGAGTCGCCGAGTACCTTGAATCTCAACGCCGGTGGGGATAGAACGGGACCAGCAGAATGCGGATGGGTGGTAAAGCAGGATTGACGATACACAGTCGTGGTCTATGCCTTCAACCTCAACAACTATGTCGCTCGGCGGCAGTGCCTTTTCCATCCCTGGTCTCATCGTACTATATGTCAAAAAGCGACGGGGGCCGCGAAGTGTGTGCGATCAATATGTGAAACCTGCAAAACTCGGATGGGTCGTCCGGGCACATGATATGCAGGAGATTCGCAATCCACAGTCGTTGATGGGCAGAAAGCCGCCAAGAGGTGGATGTATGGATTTGAGGGGGGTCGTCCATCAGAAATCCTGGATGTCCCCATTGCCGCAAGAGGCACGAGCTGTCGAATTTTTTGCCATTCCCCGGCAGAGGTACACTCTGTGGCTTACTCCCTATGTCTTGGGTTACTGAGGCGTGGTATTGTCGAGAAAGCCCACTTGAACGATGCTGACAAACTGACATGAGTTATCCCAGGACCCTCGCAGCCAGCATACAGCATTGTCGAGTATGTCCTTTCGAGCGCAAAGCCGGCAAATGCGATCCAATGATCTGCAGGTTGGTCCGTGTGAATGTGAGGTACTCAGTAGCGAAGGATTGACTGTGAACTGGCGATAAAAGTGATATGTCGGGGACCGAAGGAGGTTGGAATGGGGATTGCCGCAAATCTCTGCAAGCCACCAAAGCAACGAGCTGGACGCTCGACAGCGCCAAAGTAGCGTGATGTTATTTCAGAGCCAGTCTTGTTTGAAGCCGGCAAGCACATGGCATTTTTTTCGTATCGTGCTGTATGTCAAGCTCGCAATGCAACATCGTCGTATGCTTGGGTGAATCAGCACCTTTGTCGTCTCTGTTCCGCCAGGACGTCGACTTCGGCACTGCGCACTCCACGCGCATCGGGCGGCACAAAATGCACGCAAATCGATCCAGACATCAGATGACACGATACGTGATTCTCTGTCTACACAGTGATCGACTGAAGACAACGCTCACTCAGAGCTGAACTGGATCGCAGGTAGAGTGTTTGTTAGTTGACGAGGCATGCGGATGCATGATGAATGGTGCAAATAGCACCAGTTGTCAAAATGGACAAGGACATGGCGGGGTCTTCAGGAGAAATAACAGTTGTTGCGTACAATTGTCCAAGAATGTTTCTGTGAATGTGGTACAGAGATGCGGTTTGGGAGTCGCTGACATGATGCTTCGCAGCCCATGAAGGAAGAACGGCCGGACAATTCCTCAGTTCCTTTCTCCTCAGCTGGCGAAACGCGGAAGGAGGTGCTGGAATTAGGATGGCCTCAGAGATTATCATTTCCTGCGACACACTATGCTACTGCGCCATGTCCTGGTCAAATCGAAGAAAAGCCATGACGTCCCCTTGGACTGAGCACTGGTCTGCTGCTAACCTGCAGGAATCGGACGTGCCAGCAGTACTTCTCCAGGGATCTACTTTGAACACTCATCTCGTAACTGGGACTCATCAGCCAAAATCCAAGGTCGATCTGTATGTCACTGATTTTCCTCACGGCCTCTCCCAAGTCCGTCAAGCGTACAGGATCTTGTGGAGCTCACGCTAATTGTGAGTGGCCCGTCGCCGGCGTTGAGGGAATTCCCACCTTTGGGATCACCACTGAGAGCGATCTCTTGCAAGTAATGTTCCGTGGTGCCGTGAAAAGCGGAACACGTCTGGTCCCATGACATGGAAGTCCTGCCCAGGAAATGGAGGTCTGCAATCGCCGTGCGACAAGTTGATGCTCAGCACCACTGTTGCATGGCATACCCGGGATGTGCAGGATATCGTGACGAGTAAGTACAGATGGCACCGCAATCATCTGCTCGTCGTGCCAGAAGTTCCATGGGACCAAACGCCAATATCACGTTACTGCTTTCCATGACCCGAGCAAAGTGCTGACATTGGTGTCGATTTTGGTGTAGCAGTCAAAGGAACATGCATTGCGAGCATAATGGACATCGCCAGTGTGGAATATCTGGTCATAGCACCTCACTTTTGGAAGTTCCCATAGGACGTGCATCTCGCCTCACCTTCTGCCAGTCTCTCTGCTCCCTCTGCTGCTGTTGGACTTCGCGTCAGCTGTGTCGTTGATGGCGACTTGTCTTGCCCAGATTTGGTCGGTAAATCGCTGTGTGCGGATACGAAACCCAGGCCAAGAATGTCCTGGACAAGGCTTTGTGGATCCACGGTCGCGTCCACATCGAGTCCTCGGAGGCGGTCATGCAGGCCGTTGATGAACATATTGAATCTTACAGGCGGTGATCGGTGTGGTGAGTGCATGAGACCGCGGGCATGAAACAGGATGGAGGCCGCGATGGTTTTAAAAATGGAGTGGTCATGAGGCGTGGAAGAAGAAGGGGAGGTATCGTTCACGACCAGATCCGACACACGAGATGAAATCACTGGCGCATCGCACTTGCATTGCTGATGGCGACCTGCGCGCCGGCATCCAGTGTGAGAGGAAAGAGCCGGACTGCATGTGGTTGATCTTCCATACGCATCGGGGCAATGTGCTGCCGATCCGGTTGTGGCCTGATTGCTGCCTGGGGGTCCCCGCATTCTGGAGCTCTGCTTGTGATGACGCCCGAACATTTCTGTTGACAACATACACGATCTCGAAGTGACAGACACCCCACCCCACCCCATCGAACGGTACACCTATACCGGCCAAAGGTTGCCTCACTGTCCATCAACCTGAGTTGGCTCGCCCGGGATGGCGCCCCGAATCGCGACCTGTGAGACACTTCGCTGCAACACCCGTCCAGTACACACTGACATGCCCAGCCAACTTGCCGCCGCCAACCTTCGATCTCGAGCCGTGGGCCATCAACTATGACGGTAGGCTCCTCCTATGTTCCGCTGTCACCGCTCGCCAGCTAACATGAACTTTCAGGCCCGCTCCTTCCTCTACGCCTCGCACACGTAGCCATCCACTGCCCTACCCTTTCTGAAAATGCCATATCGCTCGCCATCAGCCTTGCCAAGAAGGGCAAAGACGTTCAGCTCTACAATCGTCTCACAGAGCTTGCTGGCGATCTTGGACATGCAGGCCTTGCCAGGGTCGACACCGATTGGGCATCACGGAAGGACGAGGACAATCGGCGGGAACAGGCCAGGCTGGAGGGTGAGCTGAAAGGCTACAAGAACAACTTGATCCGCGAGAGTATTCGCATGGGCTTCGAAGATCTTGCCACACACATGCTGCTCACTGGCGGACCCATTCCAGATCCTGGCAATCAAACATCGCTGAACACCTCAGGCTTGAATGCCGCCTACCAGACGTACGGCAAGATGCGCGATTACTGCACCACGCCAGCACATATCTGCAGCATGAACATGCGCCTTATCCTGACTGCCCTCACCCAAGCTGTCTCCGCGCAGCAGACAGGCCTTGCTCCATCCCTCAGCCTCAATACAGTCATCGTCAACGCGAATCGCCTCCGGAATGCTGGTGTGAAAGAGGAGGAGCAGATCAAGCTGACCACAGTCGCCAATCTTGTCACGGGAGTTGCGCAGCTCGCACTGGGCGAGTATCGAACGGCGGCCAACTCCTTCCTCACAATGTCCTTCGACTACCACAACATGGGGTCGTTCCACGGCATTGATTATGAAAAGTACCTGGCCAGTGCGAACGACGTCGCCATCTACGGTGGCCTCTGTGCTCTAGCCACGATGACTCGGGACGAGCTGGTCGAGGATGTTCTTGGCGGCAGTTTCCGCGCCTTTCTCGAACAGGAGCCGCACATGCGCAAAGCCATCAGCCTTTATACTACCGCCAAGTACCAAGCCTGCATCGACACCTTGCGGCGTTACTACAGCGACTGGAGCTTGGACATCTTCCTGGGAGGCAATAATCCTGCCCTGACTGGCACTCACGTCGACCGCCTTCTTGCCCGAATCCGCGAGCGCAGCATCACCGCCTACTTTTCATCCTTCTCCGAGGTCAGCCTCGCGAGCCTCGCATCCACGTTCCCTCCCTCATCGGAACAAGCCGATGCGATGGAAACGGAAGTTCTGGGCATGATCGAACGCGGCACACTCGATGCGCGCCTGGACGCCGTGAAAGGAGTCTTGATCGCGCCGAAGAAAGAGCTGCGAAGTGATACCCATCGCGACGCGCAAAAGACCGCTGAAGAGGTGGAGCGAACATTGCTGTTGCGACTGCACAAGGTGAACACAATACTCGCTGGCTTGGAGATACCGAAGCCAAAGGCGGGATGGGATGGCCTTCGGGCGGGCCATGGATACTGAGTGTTTGTCGGGGCTTATACGGGACAAAGCAGCGAAGCACAGCGAGGTGCACGAGGCGTTTCTGGCTGCATGAGACATGGGCATTGGACGATTCTAGCAATGATCCACGTCTCACATTGGAGCGTGCGAGGACAGAGAGGATCCAAGGATCGGTATGAAATGCACCGAACGAAGATGATCAACCATTGCCTTCTCCCTTCAGGCTTCGATCAGGCTTCGATTACCGCAATTCGTGGCCCTCACGCGAGTACATGAACACGGCTCCAACGACCACATGGAAGGAGATCGAACTCAGTTGGAGCACGACGACGGCAACTGACATTATCAGAGGAACGCCACATGTGCTCGTGGTTGATGTTTGCCGATAGGAAAGCTGATGTATTTCACATCTGAGAGAGATCTTCACCTCGTCGCGGTACATGACGTCGCGTGTGCTGGAATGTTTCGGTTCTTGGGGACACGACTCGAAGCTCGGCAGATTGTCATACAATACTGATCCTCACGCTTAGAATTCGATCGCGAGGCCTCGCATGACTTTTTAAGAGCAGTGGACGAAGGTTGAACGCAACAATGCTGTCCATCACCTGTCGCGCAGTGTTTCGACGAAGTTTCCATCTTTCGACTCGTGCACATGTCTCCTCCAGGGGCCGAGCGACGATGTGGAAGGGATCCCCATGAGCCGAGCGTTCACAGGCCGCAGGAGGCCATATATAGCCAGGTCAGAACCTCACCCCAGTATGCATGCAACAGGCATATCGTGCCACTGATGGGAATGGAAAGTGGTGGGCCGGGACGCAAGCTCCACTCCCGATCTGGCAGGCGCCAGAAGCCCCGCCAGATTTCTCGCCTCTGTTGCAGGGGTTCATCCTGGCAACATCGGCCGCCCCCCTTCATTTTTATGATCATGATCATCATCCTCATCATCTTCGTCTTGCGTCCGCACAATCTCGCAACTGTCGCAGATGGCAAGCAGCCCTATTATGCAAACACGCGTGTCGAGCTTCTTTGGTCCCTGCTCGGACCGATGATTCCCGACAGTGGATCTTGAGCGTTCCTGTTCATGGCTCCACCGCCGTTGTTCTGCATCGAGCGCAATTCCGCCCGTCGCATTGAGCCACATGGCAAGCGAGTAATATGATGGCTGTCATATCTCCATGACAGGAACACGACCATGAGTCTGTTCGACTCGCTACGCTTCCGCACTGGTAGGCTACGGCGTTGCATGCAGCCCGTTTTCGCCGCTGTATTACATGACAGCGTCAGCTGGATCTCCTCTTCCTTTCTCTTCATCTAGCATTTCCCGTCCGTGGTTGCGTCGTGTTTGGTACTGTGCCTTTCGCTTTGTTCTCACTGTGTTACCGTTCCCCACAGACTTCGGCTCACACACAGCACAACGCCGTCGAAGCTCCAGACCACGCCGAGGCACTTGGCCCCGCCCAGAAATGGCTGCAGGAACGCCTGACCTGTGCCTCAGCAAGCGGGACATCAGTCCATTGGGCGCATCTCGCTTTGAACAGCCATACCGCCCAGTAGCACGCAGAACGGCCGACAGATATGCCCCGCTGGCGTCCAACTTTCTTTCCGCCACGCGGTTGAGCTCCTGCTCGAGGTTAGGTAGCATCATCACCACCAGAGACATTCAGGCCGCAGACTTCCCACTTCCTCCAACACAACCGAAACCGCGGTCACAGTCTGCATGTCCGCCAGCATCATCCAGTATGGAGGCCTCTTGCACTGCTGTTGGATGCGACGACTACACGTATCTGAGGTGGCATGAAGAGAAAGGCACGATTGAAAGTCCGGTCTGTGTGGTGGGTACTCTTTCTGAATGTGGGCTTTCGACTACAGATTCTGACGGCAGCAGGTGTCTCCAGATGATTGGCATGCTCGCTTTCAGTCCGAGGACTCGTCTGATCTGTATTCAGACATTTCGAAGGAGGATCTCTGTCCGGACAGCGCGACACTGGCCACTGTCCAGGATATTCCGCTCTATGATGCTGACGGTCGCTGTCGATCGTTTGGCTCGATCTACGATCCCGTCACGGCGACGCACGAGCGGCAACTGGTCATCTTCGTGCGGCATTTCTACTGCGGCGCTTGTCAAGCCTACCTGAAGGCGCTGACAGCAGGAATTACAATGAGCGACTACTTCTCCATTCCAGTACCGACGTCCATCGTGGTGATCGGCTGCGGGCAGCCAGGTCTGATACCGCACTACAGGAACTTCACAGGATGCCCATTCCCCATGTTTGCGGATCCCAGTCGGATGCTGTTCAAAAAGCTCGGAATGGGCACGACTCTGAACATTGGCTGGGAACGCCCGGCCTACATGAAGGATATCTCGCCTCTGGCCTGGGCTGGTGGCCAGTTCTCGCAGATACGGCGGAGCCTGAAAGATCCGGCCGGAATCCGCAAGCGAGACGTGCTTCGCGGAGGTAATCTCATGCAAGTCGGCGGCGAATTTCTCTTCGAAGACGGACAGGTCGTGTGGTGTCATCGGATGAGAGATTACCGGGATCACACCGAGATTGACGTGCTGCGACAACTCCTCGAGCTGGATGAATGAGCGGAGATCCATCTCGCGGTCGTTTCTGGCAATGAAAGAACGCACAGCTGGAGATCCAGTGTCGATATTACATGTCGCCTCGTCTTTTGCTCGATTTTGCATACAATGATCCGGATGTGATGGCGAAAAGGACGAATATGGAGCACAGCACCACGACTGTCCTACCTTGGACGAGACCTACTACATAGCACGAAATTTGAGACCACGGTCATCATGCGCCCACTCAAAGTGGTGTGGTGGTGGTCTGAATGGAAGTAGCGTATCGATACTTTGCACTGCTATGGGGCGGGCTCGACATGAGGCGGCGATGAGGGGACATGATATACGAGGTACTGGTGCATTTGCAGTATGATGATACACATGAATGATGAGATGACCTGATGCTTACTACACATCATGCTTAATGACCCAGAAGCTGTGAAAGGATACCAAAGCGTGAGAGATGTGGGCAACTGCCCTGCATATCGCTCAGCCACTGCCACTTTCCCCTGATAAGAACACCAGCTCCCGCTTCCGCTTCCGCTCCCGCGCCCGCACCTCCCCATCGTTCTTCCACGCCTCCCTAGCGTTGTGCTTGCGACCTGAAGGTGAATACATGTTCTTCTTGCTGTATGGATGTATTTGACCTTTCGGAACAGTCACCCATCCTCCCACCACGCTCCTTCGGACTCGCCCATGCCGTGGTCACAAGGCCGCTGTGAATTATAACTGGCGGGTTTCACAGTCGAATTGCTGGCCTCTTCCTTACCTGTCCTCGTCGACGACGCCGCAATCTCACCACAACGCGCAGCGCCAGCGGTTCACATTCCTCAACAGGCCACTCCCAAGCCGTATCGTACCAGACCATACCCTACCCTTTTATACCGACCTTTGAAACACTTCACGCGCCTCACTTGCTTCCTGCTGCTTCGCACAGCATCGACCCGCCCCGCGCGCTCTCGCATATGATACAGCCAATGTGATCTCCGCTACTCGCAATGGCGCACATCCACTTCACCGCTCTCCTCTTCGCCCTCCTCACAGTCCTCGTCGTCGCGCAGCAGCAGGGCGTCCTCAGCGATGGCAACAGCCAGCTCCCGGCTTGCGCGCAGTCGTGTCCGTTGCTGGTCCAGGCAGCGCAGGCGTGCAGTGGCGAGAACGATGGTTCACAGTCCGCATGGATCTGTTTCTGTCAGTCGGGATATCTGCCCGGTCTGAAGACTTCCGACACTGGCATATGCGACTCGGTGTGCACCGATCCGGCCGATAGTCAGCAGGTCTCGACCTGGTACAACAGCAACTGTGGGAGTGACAATGGTGCATCTGAGCATCCGGATACCGGCGCGGCGACATCGAGTGCGACAGCCCCAGCGAGCGCCACATCTGGTGCTGCCACGTCGTCCTCGTCCAGTTCTTCGAGCGGATCGTCCTCCAGCAATAGCGGATCCACCACCTCGCAGTCCCAGAAAAAGGGCGATTGGTGGAGCACTCACTATGTTCGTGCCCTCAGATCGCGTCCTGATTGAACAAGTGCATGCTAACGTCCTCCAGAAATGGATCATCATGGTCATTGTTCGTCTATTGCACACGCAGGCGCCATGCCACATCTGGAAGATACGCTGACTTGTCCAGGTCCTTGCCATTATGCTCCCGCTCGTGGCATTAATTGCGGTCTACCTCAAACGCCGCCACGATCGCAAACAAGACCAGATCCGAGGAGGGTTCAACGCCGGCATCACGACTCGCTCCGCTGGCGGACCACACGGCCAAACCAGGAGCAACAGCAACTTCCACGGCTCCGCAGGCGTCGCGTCACCGATCGACGGCAGCAGGAGCAACTCGCCGGCGAGAACAAGAGAAGCATTCATGCCGTACGGCTATGCATACAGTCGCAGTGAGACTCGACTCGGCAGCAGGCAAGGTGTGAATGAGCACAGAGGAAGTCCATTGGCAAGAGGCGATACCGAGCTGGAGAAGGACGACATCGTAATCACACCCGAGCCACACAGTAAGAAATCGAAGCGCGTGCTGGTACGTGAGCGGGAGCGGACTGCCGAGAGTAACGACGGCATCGAGATGGAGAAAGGGCCGGTGTAATGAAGCGGACAGCGACGGTGTTTACGAGAAATGGGAACGGATGTTATGTATGATGTGGAGTGGAAGCTTGCCGTGTTTCGCTCATTCGGTGTTGAGGGGCAAAAGGTAGACCACAGGACGCATCGGAAGGATCGCATTCAAGGTTTCTGCAAGAGGAGGCGTTCCGCAGTCCGTCTTCAGCAAGCATCATAAGTGATGAGTCGGCGTCCAGGAGGAGGAGATTTCATGGTGACAATCCTTTATCTCCACAACGAACGTTGACCTATACACCGAGCCCGAATGCGTGGAACAGGAAGATGTATCAGAAATCTCGTGCTTGACAGCAGAGCTCTGGGCATACTGTGTACATCATGTCGAGCGATGATGGCACCTGCCAAGGCTGAACGAATCGCGTCTTTCCACGAAACCCACGCCAACGCCAACGCCAACAGCCAACCTGAATCTCCACGCCATTGGCTGTCCGCACTCCCAGAGCTTGTTCCAAGGTCAGTCCTCTCCTCCTTCTCCATCTTCTCCCTCTCCGTTTTCTTCCTCTCCATCTTCACCCTCTCCATCTTCTCCTTCTCCCATGGTGAGATCGATGACCTCTCCGGGCTGAAAGTCACGCATCGTCGCGCTTGGACACACGGACCTCACCACCTTGCTGAGCTCCTCGTTCCACACCCATGACAAGAAGTCTTCCTTGGACTCCCATTCCACTACCACACCTGCTGTGCCCACCGCCGACTGTCGATCCATCTCCTTCTCGAATGCCTGCTGCAAGCACTCGGTGAAGCGACAGCCGCACCGGCTGATGACGAAGCGAATCTCCCCTGCGGATGCTTCCCCATCGCCAAACTGGCGGTCATTGTACACGATGTGCGTCTCCTCGTCACTGGTCTCCGGGTCGAATCCGGCCACAGGATCTCTGCATGGTCGCGTCCCGGATGGGTCGCAGTCTGTATGCCGTTTTATTCCGAGACACTTCTCTTCAGAACCTGTGCCAGAATGGGACGCCTTTCCCGCCGTTCGCAGTCGCTTCCGTCCAGGGCCCGCGGACGAGTGTAACTCAGATGGTCGACGGTCTGCTTCGAGTCGCTTCCGTCCGGCAGCGTCTCTGTCTCGTATGGGCAGCTTGCCTCGTTGCCTCTCCGACATCCGAGAGACATCGAGGCTATTGTAGGCATCGTTTCCACATGGCGAGTCAGGCGCTAGTGTGGAGCTTGCGGGGGTGGAACTCCTATAGCACCCGCCAATGGGCGACCAGAAAAGACCATTCAAGTCAGAAGGGGACCGGGATGGACTGTGCGCCTGTGAAGGGCGTTGTACCTCGTCCCGATCCAGTTCTGCCTCGACTATCATCCGGCCTACGCATACATGTCAGTGGTCACCTTCGCGGTACAAGCTGACGAGATCATCTCACGATCGTGATGCAGAGAGCAGGATGTACCGCGACTCCTGTACGTGCAATTCGAACATGCGCCTTTCGATGCGTTATCATCAGCGACACATTCGGAGAATGGGCCACGGCCACTCTGGCAGTTGCTACATTTCGTAATCCAAGCGTAACCTACGACCGTCACAAACATTGCCCTCAGGCGATTCGGTCTGTCGAAGGAGACCTCCTCACAGCCAGCGACGAAGGTGAGCGGCTGTCTCGGAAGCATGTTCATCCATTGAGCAATGGAGATCGCGGGACTTCGCTCTAGCCCTCGTCGAAGCTCGATTCTATGGTACTCAAGAAATCCCATGGTATAGTCGGCTCCCTCCTCTGGCTGGAAAGCTACATCGGTGATGGCTCGGCGAGAGTCTGGCGATCCACGTGGAGCAGGGTTTTTTCTGTACATTCGGCTTTCTGGCATATTCCAGAAACCCTGCTTTGGTTCCCTCGCAGGTTCGGATACTGTCTCTGGGTGCGAATTTTCGTATTCTCTGATCGCCTCAATCGCCTCGGTCAGCTCCCAGACGGTGTGCCAGGTCGTCCGCCACTCAACTAAGGTGCTCCCATATCCCGGCTCGTGATCGTCCCGCATGGCGGACTCGTGGACAACGGGCCAGCTTTGACCCTCAACCACCACCATCATCTCGCCATCCTGCTCTTTCCGCAGTAACGCAGTGGGATGAATTGTACTAGCCCATCGAACTAGGTACTCGATTACATCGTCTACGACTCTCTTTCTCTCGATTCCTGCAATCTCCCATTCCCGGTCTCTCAGTCCTGCAGCATCGTCACGATCTTCAACAACTCCTGCACACTGACGGGCTGCTCGTGGAATTGAGTCGTCAACAGTGCGTTGGACTGCCGCTGATGTAGTCGCATGCGAGTTGATAGGTCTGAATGCCATGCCTGTGAATCACCAACAGTTAGCATTCCTACTTTCGAGCCTCTTCTTATCGTCAACCATACTTGGATTGTTGCCGATGGACTTCGACTTGTCACTTGTCGTTTCCGTGGGGTGTTGATGAGATAGGCGATCAGATGGTCCACCGAAGTCAACCTCTCGCAAGAGGAGACGTCGGAGCTCAGGACTCTCTGCTGATGGTCGCCAGGGGCGTGGATATGGACACAGCATTTGAAAACAGCCCTGAAGCTCTGATGGTAAGTGTAGCACAATTCATGAGCGGCTTGGAGCGAGAGCAAAAACATGAAAAGCCGAGACGCGAACCCTTACACGCCAGACGCGTCGCTGTGTATGGTCGTCATCCTCTGCGACGACATATCACGGACACGGTTCCTTTGCTTGGGTATCGCGTTCGACAGGTCTGCAAGTTGACGGCGGGCTAAGTCCAAAGCCTCAAAGCGCGTCTCGATGCTTCGAACTGTGCTGCAATCTAAATTGACAGTTACATCCCTGCGATTGCACACCGGGCATGCTCGACAACGTTCCGACTTCTCTAGCACACCCTGCCACAGATTACCAAGAACACACGACTAGCTCGATGGGCTTAGGGCACAGTCCATAATCACTCTGATCGGGGTCTGAGCTGTCGTTACGACCCAGTGTCTGCGCAATCACGACGAGTAGGTTCTCTGTCGAATCTCTCCATTGCGTGCATTAGAGTCCCTGGGCTCGCTTAACTGCGCTTGCACTTGTGGTTGTCACGCCCGTGAGCCCATGTAAAATGCTGACTGCAGACAAGAGTATGCCACCAGAATCCTTCGACGTTGCTGCTGAAGCAAGAAAGAGAAAGGCAGAAAAGGCGCAGTCCTCCAAACAAGCGAAGAGATCCAAGACTGACCACCTTGCCGAGCATGGTCTCACGCCAGACATGGTCAAGCAAGAGTCTTCTCCTCCAGAAACAGCTCCCAGCGAAACCACGATCCGGACTTCTTCGCATGGCGTCCAAGACGTTCGCACCACGACCGGTAGCGGCGAGCGTAAGAAGGCTGTTGCACCCTATGGTCACAACTCCTCGCGCAATGGTCCGCAGCACTCAAACACATCTGGCAGCAACAGTGACGGGGCTCACTCATCAGGTCAGTCGTCTAGCATACCCGTGACCAGCTAGGGAGCCGTGGAGGAGTCATTCACTGCACCGGGCCAAGAAGGGTACGATCCGTCGCCCAGCGGCCTGACGCTAACCTCGAACCAGAACGCGCCCATCATGATTCCATTACACTGCCAATGACGGCCTCTGATAAACGAGGAAATGTTGTATCCAGCTATGCTCGGCTCCTTGTGGATCACGACCTACATCTGCCAATTGCTGGCTTTATCATCAAATCCACGGGACCGCAGAACGTAGCGGAACACCTTCCTTTCCCGCCGACTGGACTGTTCGACGAGATCGAACAGCTACTGACTGAGGTGCAACGTCAGCGCATCGACGCAATGAAGCTAGAAGAGTTGGCCGAAGCCCTTTGGAGGACACAATTCGCAGCCATAGCATCGTGGGTGGGCAGACTCCTTGGCCCAAATGCGGCAACTATGCGCAGATTTGCTGCGTTCTTGCGGAAGAAGGGTCAGGTTGAACTGACCCTGTGTTCCACCCGCACCCCAACTGTAATATCCGATAGCAGTGTCCATTCCAAACTTGCCAGCGACAACCTCCCTCCAACGCCGCAGTCACGGTCTGACGCTCGCGCTCAGCCACCTGGCGAGGAAACGAGCGTGCAGCCCCGGCCACCCAGCTGGCAGGCTGTCCATACCGTGAGGAACGGACTTGCGGTGGCGGATGCAGCATCGGCATCGGACGCTCCGTACGAGCCCTCCCCAAGGCGAAGCACACGCACTCGGTCCCCCGAGCGAGACTTGCCTGCCTCAGCATACTCGGAATCTGAAAGCATGGCCGAGGTCACGCCCATCGCGCCGAAATATGAATCAGACAGCCGCGATGAGCTCAAAGCACTCCTGATTCCGTGGGTGCAGGTGATAACTACCGACACGAGGTCGATTTCATTCATAGTCGGGACACCCAATTCTCCTCTGCCGCACGCAAAGAATGACGACCTTCTTGGTGACTTTTTCACCGCCTGCTTATCGCAATTTGGAAGTCGTCTCACCGGAGTGGATCAGAAAGGGGAGCACCTATTGATTGCGCGCCTGGACATGAAGCTTTCGGCCCCTAGCCATTCACCGAAGGGACCGTTCTCGCCAACCATGATCACGCTACGAAACGTAACGCTGACCGCTGTGCATATGGGCAATCTCGCTCCTACGATCTACTGCGGCCAGATCTGCTACAAGAAAGCCCGTGCTAGGGACGTCGCTCAAGCAGTGTCACAGCATATCAAGTCCACAGGAAATGTCCCTACATTGTATCGTGTCGATACACGTGCCGAGACCACATTCATTATCTCCTTCCCACACCCACCCGGGTATTGCCAGTTCTGGATTCCAGTGGAATCTCGTATGCCTGATAAAGGCCACCAATTGCAGCTCTTCTCGAGGATGGATCGGAGAAGCCCATGCCGGGTGTGTGGTGAGAATCATCACAGCAAGACGTTCCGTTGTCGTGTGGCGGTGCAGATGTCACTCCCATGATCCGAACGCAGCACCTGTAAAGACTGCTATAGCATGTTCACAGCAAGCTCGTATCGTCGAAGACATGACTCTTGTGTGAGGTGGAATTGAGGCCGAGCTCGCAGGATAGTATACTTTCAATTGCCTGAGATACATCTTCTACTCGATCATCATGTGTGAAGCAACCAGGTCCAAATTCTCCCAGTATACTTGCGAAAGAAAGTCCTCCATGCTGTCAAAGACCAAAGCCTGACCCGATGAACTCCTCATCAGCGACCACGATATCCATGCGCCCTCGAAGAAGGATCGAATGTCCGGCTCGCATTGCGTCAAAAGGGAACGGACCCCCTCCACTGTCGCCTTTCCAGCAGCAAAGCAGCTGTCAGGGTGCTCACAATCAGAACCACCAGCGCTGCCTTTACCGACATGATATTTCATCCGTCGCGGCTTGGTGATGCGTATCGGTGTGGATGCTTTTGACTCGCTGTCGTCCGCTATGTGTTTGTCTAGCGACCTCGTCGGTAATTGATCGAAGCTACTGCAACGACGCCGCTTCGTCCTCCCCAACGAAGTAGGCTCGGTCTTCGGAAGCTTGCCGGTCAGATTTTTGCGCCTGATGCGAAACGCCTTTACATGTTCGTCGTCGCTTGCGGCCATCGGGTCGTCGTCTGGTATTGACCAGATGTCTTCGTCGGCGACGGCGGCAGCTCCATCATCTGTCGGGTCTACTGCTTGTCTCTGCGGCGCTTCTCCGCCACGGCCAGGCTTAGCGATGGACGGTGCATTCTTTAAATGAAAGCAACATTCCGTTGCTTTCATGCGGATGGCGCAGTTGGTACATGCCCCCCGCAAAGCAGAACCGTCATTGTTGACAACACATTTGCGAAAGGGGCCGTTGCCGGCGAGGCAAGATCTGCAAGGGTTGACCTTCGCAGCCCCAGTGCGGTAGATGGCCAAGTAGCGCTGGGTTCTGACGCTTTCGGGGTTGATGGTGTTGCCTTGCTGGATGAACTGCTTACGGAAGACCAGATGCTGCCGACGCGGAAGCTTTGCACAGTGCGCCCAGATCACAAAGCTCTTCTTTCTTGGACTGATGACTAGAGCCGCTTTGGCCAGCGACTCATAACTGGCCGTGTAATCTGCGTTGACGTGGGGTCGAAAGCGCCTTCGTGGCATCGATGCTGCTTCTCCCGCATCGTCCTCGCTCTCTGGCGGCAGCCGTCCCTCAGCAAAGTCCACGAGGGCAGTGTGTGCATTTCCTTCGAAGGCTGCTCGAGGATGCCACGATGGTCTCCATCGTACGACGCTCACAGACGCCCTTCGCCGAAGCACTTTGTCTACCTGGAATTCTTCTCCGTCAACCGTGGCATAGCAGGTACCGGTGGGACGAGCATACAGGGCACTGGTGGGTACTTCAGAGTCTCTCCATACGGCTTGATATTCCGTGATGCCTCCTCGCTGTCGCTCTGCCACGATTCGAACCACCGTCCATTGACTGCTCGCGCCCTGCGTACCTTTGGCGAGGAGCTCTGGCTCGGCATCACTGTCCGCCTGCCGCTGGGCTTCTCTCGTCGATCTGAGGATTGCTGGCATGGATGCACTTCGCGGCCGCTGAGCGAGCGAGTGCCGTTGGCGCTGCGATTGCTTTCCCATAGCAGATCCTCCAGGATGTCTCTCTGGTTCACAGTCAGCAGGTACAAAGGACTTGTACTGCAGAGTCCGCTGCCTGAACTGTGTATACGCCCGTACACGAATGCGCTGATGGGCTGCAGCCACAACAGCTACCAGCGCCTGCATAGACGGTCTGGCAGACTTCAATCCTGAGAGCGATAATCACGCGAGGTCTGCATTTCGCTTTTCGGCAGGTGCTCTGACCGGAGAGAACATCAATCATGCGTGCCAAGTACGATTCGTGAAGCGGTGCTCCCGGGCGGGCAGAGCGAAACTCTTGTCAGGCAGGGTGGGGATATGTCATCAAACGCTCCACGGTCCCATGTTCAGATCCTGGCTGCTCACTGAGTTCCATTACAGTATACTCCGGAATCCTGGAAAATTGAGGCAAACATGCTGCAATCTGCACAACCCCTGTTGCTGCCCAAGTGGAGGTGTTGAGAGATACTGCCACTGTGAATTGACCTTTCCTTCGTCGCTGGCGTTTCTTGGGCGGCAGATCTGACACACAATGTCCACATTGGCCGAAGAGCATCGTAGGCTGTACACGAAGATCTGGCTGGACACAAAGAAGGCGCAATGCATTGACGTCGATCTCGCGGCCTACGGCATCGATGCGACATGGGCCAGACAGGCGCTGCAGGTGACCGTCGCCGCCCCTGCGCTCACGAAATTGTCGTCCTGTGTCGCGACGTTGTCCAAACTCCCAGCACGCCATGATGCCTCGTCGTATGCCAGCGACACAGGTTTGTGCATCCGCTTCATCACTCCATGAACGCATACGCCGACCTGACGCGAGCTGCAGACAAGGTCGTCGAAAGCGCCTCAGAGGCGATTGTCCAGACTGCGATCCACTCGCCGCCTGTCACATATCATTACCAGTGCCACACACCCGACAACGACGACGTCGATACATCGCATAATCCTGAACATCCTACCTTCAGGAAGCGACATCATTTGTTTGTCTTCCACGCCACACAGGCATGCCGTCAAGCACAGCTAATAGAAGATGTGACACCCACGAACGACTCTCACATCCGCCAGTCAGCAAAGGAAGCATGGCGCAACCTGCGGCCGGTGTACCGAAGGCACTGGAAACGACTGTTTCGCCGCCTCATGGATGGTGACTGGTCTGCGCTCCAGATGTCAGCCGCACGCAATCTGCTCTCGATGTCCAGCTTCGCAAGCCTGCTCCGATCCCCTCATCGGCACAGCGACGATTGTCGTCGCAGAAGAGTTCCGGACGAGTGTTGGACAGGTGTTCTGCCCGTGTTCGTGACGAAGCCCAGGTGCAAGCACAAGACCTATGCATCTGTCCGGTCATTCATATTGGATGTGCCTGATGTACCTGCCAGTGCCGATGTGACAGCTGCACACTTCCTTGACGCTTGCCGCACCGAATTTGGGCTCGAGAGCGTCGTCGAGGTCCACAGATGCAATGCGAATGTCTGGTCGGCGAGCTTGAGCTCACCGGCGCGAGCGCAGCAAGCTGACTTCGACAAGGTGCATCTGAACGGCTTCTGCGTGCATGCACAACCGAACACTCCAGTCCAACCCAAACACTTTGTCTGGCCTTTGCCATTGTCCCACGACGTGAATGACGAGAGCGTTGCCGCGGGAGTGAGTCGTGCGTTCGATGGGACCTTTTCGGACCTCACACTGGTTGTGGAACAGGACTCGTGCAATGCCTCGAGGAGGTATGTCATCTCCTTCCGAGCCACTCCACACCTCCTCGTCTTCTACATCTCCGTCTTATCCAACACCGGTCAGACGATCATAGCAAAGTTTGCACCGTTTCCAAAGTCAGGCCCCTGTGCTGTCTGCAAGAAGGAGCACGAAAGCATATGTCCTCGGACTGCTTTCCCCATCCAGCTCGCAATGTAATAAGATGCATCACTCTCAGCCGATTTTCTCGTCTGGGTCCTCATACGTTTCACTCATGATCTCTCTCATACTTGCTTTCGATTGAAGCTATCACGACTCTAGATTGACTTTGAATATGCTTCCGAACCTTCGGACTTGGTGTTAACGAAATACTCGGTCAATGTGTGCTGATCGCAGTGATTAGAGCAGATTAGAGACGGGCAGTAAATGCACAAAGCTCATCGTATGTCTTGAACGTCGTATTGTCCAAACCCTAGGGTAACCTTACACCTAAGAACAAACGCAATGCTTTTACCTTGTCCTGCCAATCTTCCCTGAAGTAGACTCGTAGATCTGTTAAGTACTTTGTTTAGTGCCTCCCCGTCTCTTACATCCTTCTAAACGGCCTTTTCCCTAAAGAGATATTAGAAGCCCTCTATAAGCTTAACAAATAATATCCTTATTTAAGTCCAAGAAGAGGTTTTCTATTATTATAGCATCTTACACGGTAGTGTTGTTCAAGAAGCTAAATAGAAGTAATGATTTAGGAATATTAATGTGTCAAAGCATAATATAGCGATATACGGAATTCTCTAAGAGCGCTCGTATACTTTACTCCTTACTATCCTAAAAACAGTAGGTCTATTTTTATTAGATGTGAGATCGGCCGTTAGTAGTACGTGTCATTTCAATAGAAGACGGGAAAATTATTATATAGCTACGATGTGTTATAACCTGATTTCCAAGGTAGGACTTAACCCTAACCCTAAGGGTTAAGTCACGTGGGTTGTACTAGTAAAAACGTCGAGTGATACTAGAACAAGGATCTGTGAATACTAAACGCAGATCGACCGAAGGTTGTAGAGAGTTAAGGCAGCGGTTTAGTAATGTGCAATTTCCAAACAGTTAGGTTGTAACATAAGTTAAGAACAATCTATAAGGGTTGTTCTCCTACGTGTCTATATACATAATGAATCACTATGTTGCTTACTTGCTCACTCGTGAGCTAGGTGACTAGATCACCTTGCTTACGCGTGACTAAGTGAGCCGTAGGTCTTCCTGCCTAAGGCCTTTCTCGTGCGGCGCTTCCCCTACACGATCATTAGTGCGGGCTTTGCCGTTTAGCTTAGCCCGTAAAACTAAGCAGTACTATTCCATTGTATATATAGACACGTAAGAGAACAACCCCTTATAGTTCGTTCTGAACTTATATTACAACCTAACTGTTTGGGTACTATATATCACTAAAATACTACCTTAACTCTCTATAATCCTCGGTCGATCTATGTTTGGTATTCAGGGATCCTCGTTCCAGTAGCACCTGACGCTTTTACTAGCACAACCCACGTGACTCAACCCCTCTAAGGTCCTACCTTGGAAATTAGGTTTCAACACTGTTTATAGGCTGGCCGTCGACACTCTATCGATCGTCCTCAATATCTCGTCGGACCCCGCTCGTGCTTCATCGGCCCCTATCAGCCTTCTACAGACTCCCCTCGGGCCTTCACGAGCCTCCGCTGATATCCTACAGGCGTCCCGTCGATGTCCCGCCGACTGGCTATCGACGTCTCGTTGACCCTCTTGCGCTCTTGTCGACCCGCTATCGATGCCCTGTTTGCCCCGGGCGATACCTCGTCAGGCCCTCGCCGATCTTTCGTTAGCATCTCAGAGGCCCCCGTCAACACAACATTGCCCCGCCATCGATATTTCCACCCGGGGCCCCTGTCGGTGCCCCGCGAGAGCTGTCTGCGTACGCTAGGCAAGCTACACTCGCAGTGCGGAGTGACTGTGCAGAGTGATCTGTTGATGTTGCATGGTACTTCCAGCAAGGCGTTACGTGGCGTGCCGGTGTTCTACAGGAGTATCATCGATGCTTCGCGGGCCATCTGAGAGTGCGCGATGGGCGCTAGGCCAGGGTGTTGGGTGTTGGGCGCTGGGTGTTGGGTGGTGGGTGTTGGGTGTTGGGTGTTGGGTGTTGGGTGGTGGGTGTTGGGTGTTGGGTGTTGGGTGTTGGGCTGGGCGGGAGGGGCGGCTGCCAAGTCGGCGGAGGGGGGCCGGCCCTGCCGCGTGTGGGGCGTTAGGTGTTAGGCGCCGGGTGTCGGCCTGGGCCGTCGGCGGGGGTGACCCTGCCGTTTGGTGCCAGGCGTTGGGTGTTGAGTGCTAGGCGTTGGGTGTCGGGTGCCGGGTGGGGCGGG